>JAWWES010000133.1:42278179-42333022 GCA_035583135.1 Lophotriccus pileatus | reverse complement strand
GTCAACAGGTACTAGTTACAACACAGGAGTTTGTAAAAGAAAATGTAAGAAAATAATTTTTTTTACAGAGAAAACAGCCATTTATTCAAACAACGTTCCCAGAGACATAGCAGAGTCCCCATCACTGGATGTTTTAAAAGTGTGATTGGACATGATGCTAGGTAGTCTCATCTGGACTCTCTTCCCAATAAAATGTTAGAACAGAAAATCTTTTGAGGTTCCTTCCAACCTGGGTTATATTAGATTAATACTTAGAGGGTAGGTTGCTTTCATCTTGTGCCATTGTTGTTGAAAGTTTTCCCAACTCTTTTCTCCTCAGAGTGCTGTGTCCTGTGTACTATTACCATGCCAGTCTGTTTATGATGATGATGTGTTTGGTAGACAGAAGTGAGAGACTCCCTGAATCAGCCTCAAGACATTCAGCTAAAGCTGGCAAGTCTTTCTGGGCTGCTGTTCCATATACACTTTTCGTCAGCTCCTACATGACACAGCTCAGTCATATCAGTCTGCAAAAGACCATACAGAGAAGTCCTCTGAATGCTTGCAGTATGTGTGAGTGGAAGAGAACTGTATTTTGTAGAACACATGGCACAAATGGAGATTCGAGCTGATATATATCTAGAAGAGAGATTTGTCCACCTGGATGGCAGTAAGGCAAACATCACAGAGGTACAAACTACTTGGATGTGCTCACTCAGATAGAAACTCAATTTTCAGATTACACTTCAGATATCATTTGATTTGTAGGTATTCATGGAAGGTGTTACCTGTAAAAGCAAAAAATTATAAAATGTACATCAGGAGTACATCTGTTTTGTTGTCTGCAAAAGGGTGACATGAGACAACATTTATGTCAGAAGAAAACTATTGAGAAACCAATGCAACTGCTGCAAAGCTTTGAATGATGAACAAAAATACAAACCCCACCCCCACCCCCATCCCCCCAAAATGAGTAGGGGTGTTCAAAAAGAATTAAAAGACAACAGCATCAGTGAGTAAATAATAGGATTTCAGGAAGAGGACCACTATCAGAGGCAGCTGACTTAGTGAGAAGTATGGTTCTGAGTGTTGTCTACCAGAGATTATTACAGACTTGATGAAGAACAGCCAAAGTGGAGTACAAGAGGTTAAACTAGCCTGGAAACAGTCCAGATGACTCTGGAAGAGAAAAATCTACCCAGTGCTACAACATATTTACTAATGCTACAACTGAAAATGGAAAAAAAAAAAAAAAAAGAAAGAGGAAAAAGGCAGTGAAATATGTGAATGTTGTTTTTCAGATAAGATAGACTACTTCTTTTTTATGCATCAGAAAAATAGTAGGAACAAATTGGAAATTAATGAGAAGAAAAGTGTAGCCAACAGTATTCCTCCATACCTTTCCTAGAATCATAGGATCATAGAATATGGCCCAATGGTGTAAATTCTCATACTAGTTTTAGCTTCAATGTTGTTTTCATTTTTCAAGTGTACTGAAAGATTTCTAAATCCATGGAGTCTTGCGGCTGTATAGGAAGCTAGCTTTATTTTTCCTTTCTATTTTGTTCTTAGCTGAATGCTGGAAATCTGATCAAGGAGTAAACAAGGATGTTTATAAACATGATAATTAGTATTCCTATATGTGTCATAACATCTTACTACATTCTGTGGGGTTGTTTTCTTTTTGTTTGTTTGGGGTTTTTTGTCACTGTTGATTTTGGTTTTGTTTGTTGTTTGTTTGTGTTTCTTTTTTTTGTTTTTGTTTTTTTTTCATTTCTAGTATGGTTCATCATTTGCTTCAGTGAATAAAAAAAAAAAAGCCCACTGAAAAAATAAATGCTTCAAATAAATGTATTTCTGGAAAGCCAGATACACTGGCTTTGTTTATACTTTGTTTACAAAATACATACCTTTAAAAGAAGTTATGATAGACTCTTGATTTAAATAAGCCTTACGTTTTATGGAAAAGATATAGGAAATACTTTATAGGATAAATTCTTCCTAGAGATGCATATATCCTGATCCTTCACTGTAAGGGGTGCTACTGCATATATGTGAGGTCAGACTTTGGTGTCACTGTGTTATATTAAATTTTTGGAAGTATGTATGTAGACACTTATGTGTGTGGTTTTGGACCTGTTACATTTATCATAGATGAAATCAGTGACCTGCCACTTTGATTTCTATCTTCAACTTTCATCAATTCAGATCCTTTAGGCAGAATGTGAATACAATGCTCTACATTAGGTAGTTTGCTTATAAACAAAGATTTCAGGGCCTTTCCACCAGAGAACATAAAATGAAGCAAGATAGGAAATAAAATACATTGCAACAAAATGCACTTGAGGATATAGAGGTAACAGTTCCGGCAGGAATGATCAGTGTATCTGCACAGATGCCCATCATCAAAGGCAAGCCAGCAGGGTGCTACCTTTGGCGGCACTGTTTTCAAAAACACCAGCTTCAGGACAGTGATATGACCTATTTCACAATCCATGATATGGGCCATTTATCTCTTCATGTACTTGGCATTTAGCTGTATATGCCTTGTGTGTGACAAATGGAAATAAATTCCCTTTCTAAAAACAATTTCACAGTCAGTCCAGTATCTGTGTTAAGAAACACACAATTTCTTTCAAGTGTTTCTTTGCACAGGATGGTTCTTCCAAACAAGTCTTGAATGCAAGTGGAAAAAGAAGGGATGAATGAAAATCAGAAAGATTCTAAAGAATAGGAACAGATAAAAGGAGACATGTAGGCAGAAATAATGTTTAAAGCATGCAAAAGAGAGAAAGAGTTCTCTGAACTTCTAACAGAAAAAAAACAATACAAGTAGCGCACAGAGAAGAAAGATCAGGGCTTGTACATATGATTAGCAAGTTAAACAAAACCTTCACAGATAAGTCATAAGAAAACAAGGTCATATTCTTCTGGAAAACATGCTTTAAAAGTATTTTTTAGTTGTTGATTCTTTTCTCCTTATTTTTTAAAACACATATGGTAACGCAAACCTAAGTCAGCTATACTATTTATTAACATTTCTCACTTGAACAAAGGGAATTGCAAGCAAAATTGCTTCCTTACCCCTGTAATAGAAAACTGCTTTGCCCATACAATATGAAACCTGTGAAACATTTTATCTGGGCAATATTCTTTCTAAATAGATGTGCTTTCCTCTAGGTTTCATAGAAAGTGCTTTACTACACACTGTATCAGAAATTATGAAAAGGTACTAAATGACATATTTAGTAAATATAAATAAAATGTTAAATAAAACAATGCTGTTAAGATGTGTTAACTTGATCTTTACAAAGATGTGTTAACTTGATCTTTACATGTTTCACTTCCCTGATAGCTGAACATAAGAAGGAACAAGATGATGTGCCTCATACTGAAAGTTGTTCACTTGATACTAATACTCCTTCCATGTTGTCAAAACATCCAGAGTTGTGACTGGTCCTGACCTAGGGCATGAAAGATTGAGAAGAAGTTGCTTAGCTTTCACTGTAAGATTTCACAAAGTTCATTGGAAAGTTATCTTTGGGAATGTGAAATGAGGCAAACTCATCACCGGGATTGAGAGGTTGTTGCTGATTTTCCTGCTAAAGCTACCTAACAGATACCCTATCTATTCAACCTGAGGTGATTCAGCAATCTGAAGCTGAATCACCTCAGGTTGAATAAATGGAGTGCTGCCTGGTTGGAAGCAACAGCAGCTTGATGGTCTGAGGCTGTGATTTAGAGAAGTAAAGAAAAAACTAATCCCCTCCCTAACACTGACTTTTACAGTCTGACTTTTTCAGACTGAATACTGGAAGTTGTATACATAAATCCAAGAAACCCTGGACTAAGTGCCTCCTCCCACCTTCTTTGCCATTAAGATAGATAGCTGTGTGCTGATAGCGCTTTTTTGTTAAAAGTTTTGTCAGAAAAACACAACTTCTGTGAAAAGTTTTGGGTTTTTTTCAGTTAACTTGATATACCAACTTACTGTGGGCATCTGTGTGGGATCTACCATGAGCTTCTTGGAGTTCCAATGTGCAGAATAGCAGTCCCATCCATCCCTTTGACCTGATGGAAAGAATTATATAATTTGCTTTCTCTGTAGGGAAAACTTTGTTGCTTTGTGAATTCAGACCCACGCTAAAGTAAATGTACAATGCATCAAGAAGTGTGAATATCACGTAATGTAGTATGTGCTGTTTGCATTTAGAAATATTATACTTTTGTAGTTATTGAATTGCTAACCATGACAATGTTTCACAAAATCACTTATAAAACAGCAACGAAGGAAGAGTAGAGAAAAATAAAATCCCAAGCCCTGTTAGCTAACCTGATTAACTTTAGTTTGTTAGCTCTGCTCACAGTGCAACATTTAATACAGATCCTCTTCTCAAAAGAGCTTTAGAAATGTGCTGACTTCATAGGGTGCTTTATCATCCCAGTAGATGAAAAGAGACTTATAGATTTCCTGTGGTCTGTCTTCAGTGTCTGTAAGCTATTGGCAGCACACCCAGCTAAATTGAATCTGATTACTGACATAAATTTACATGGCTGGCAGAGCCTTTTAATAAAGTAGTTCAGGTTCATTTAAACCAAAAACTATGCTGATTCTTTTTTTACATTTCGAGGCATATGAAAAAAGTGTATTTGAACAGTTTACCTGTGTGGAACATTATGGGCAGCACATTGCTTACATCAGTCTTGTCTTTTCCACTGGTAATCACCCTCTGCCTGATACCTAAGAGTGAAAGATTTGTCTTGTATGTTATTAAGAGGTGGACTCTGAACCGAGCCTGGTTGCCTGTTTTATTGCTGGTCCAGGGGGGACTGAAAGCATTTGTAAGTAAAAAAACTAGTAGTTGTTGTCTTTGCCTTCTTCTATCTCCTGAGATCCCTCTTTTGGACTAAGAATGACATGTCTAGAGGTTTAAAGACTTGGACAAATTGAACTTCAGAATTGAAAGGTCATTTCAAATAAATTTTCTACTTCCCCTCTGGTGGTCTGTTGAAAATAAATCTTGGTCTAATGATTGCACTTTCACTATCCTTGGATATAAAAGAAAAATAGATTTTTAGATAATCTACAGTCAGAAGGAACTATTAGATCATACAGCCTGACTGTCTGTATATCTCAGGTCACTACATTTCACCAAGTTGCCCTTATATTTGATCTGATAATTTTTGTCAAACAGAAGCATGTCTTCCAAAATGAAAGCCAAATTTGACTGCAAGACATCTGGACCTGTTAAATTTTATGTTAATAATGCGTATCAACAACTAAACAGTGGAGATAGGTGTGGCTTTCTTTCACTGGGTAATGCCAATTCTGAGGATATTGCAGTCATTTGCCCTAAAGAATTTGTTTCCACCATTCTTTATTTTGGCAAAAAAGTAACATTCATGTTTTCAAAAAGACATGACATGAAATAAAGTATGAACTGAAATCATGGAACAATAGAATGGTTTGTGTAATTGGTCAAATGCATGTAAGTACCCCCAAAATACCAGGCAGTGGAAAGATTTAGGAGAATTTATTTTCAAAAGTTGAGAACACTTAACATATTGGCACAAAACTGCACTGAGCCTAGGGAAGGACGTGTCTCCTGCTCTTCTCAGGGCTTTTATTGTCCCCGCACCCCCCGCCTTCAAATTCGTTTGCAAGAACTTGTCTTTTCTCATACCAGGCAGAGGTTCTCTGGAATGCAGGAGGAGAAAACATCTAAAACTTCCCTCTTCTGGAAGGGTCTTCTATGTTTATAGTTTGGGATGGAAAGGACCTTAAAGATTGCCTTGTTCCAACGGAACTGAACATAATGTTCCAGGTGGGGTCTCCTGGGGCAGAGGAGCAGAACCATCCCCCCTCCACCTACTGGTCATGGTTTTCCTGCAGCCCAGGATACAGTTGCCATGCCATGTCAAAGGTCTCATCCTGAAATCTTTCTCCTCAGAGCTGTTTTCAACCCATTTTTTGCTTAGCCTCTACCTGTGCTTGGGATTCTCCTGACACAGGTGAAGGACCTTGCATGTAGCCTGGTTGAATTTGAGGTTTGCACAGGCCCACCTCTCAAGACTGTAAAGGTTGGCATCCCTTCACTCCAATGTGTCAACTGCACAACACACCTTGGTGTCAGCAAACATGCTGAGGGTGAACTCTATCCCACAGTCCGTGTCACTGGCAAAGATGTTAAACAACAGTGAGTGGTCTCAACACTGACCTCCAAGGAACGTCACTTGCCAGTGGTTTCCACAAAAATAATGCATTTTGATGGAGAGGAGGAATAATTCTAATTAAAAATTATTGTTCAGTCTAGACTTGGTTGGAAATAAAATTGGTATATTTTGGAAATATTCATCATGAAAGCTGTTTCCTATTAGGTCTTTGTCATTAGGGCCATGGTCCAGGGCAACAGGTTCTGGGTGGCCTTGCTTCAACAGGGACAAGGTGATCTCCTGAAGTCCCTTCCTACCTCACCTGTTCCACAATTTGGATTCTGGTAGTAAACTGGGCTACTTTAATTCAGTGGTAATAAAAAGCCTCTCATATTAGTCAAAATATGTTGTAGAGAAATAACTCTTCATCAATACAATCAGGTAAACTGGTAGTCAGTTCAGCTCTAGATTTCCCAGGACTTATTTAAAATAAACTCTCTGTAGGCCATAAAATTCTGGAGTCAAGTTATCTAAGACAGAAATATTCCTTAGATCTTTAGAGATTAATGGATGCAATATTTTGCTGTTTGCACAATATTCCCGTTCTTTTCTATCTCTTATACCTGTCCCAAAGTACATGTCCTGAAGAGTTAATCCTACCATTCCACTTTTATGCAAATGTAGCATAGAATATTTATTGAAGACTTCTGTTTACATCACTCATCAATTTTACCAGCTCTTTCTTTCCTAGGACAATAGTTATTGCTAAAAATCTTTATCTTCTAATTGTCACATTAAAACTACTTCCTGTTCCTTAGCTTTATCCCAAGCACAGTTTCCCTTGATAGGTTCAGCGTCTTTGATCAGTTCAGAGTTTGACACAGAATTATATCTATTGCAATGCATTTTCCCCAAATAGCTGCGTTTCTTTTCCCCAAATAGCTATCTTGAATTTCTGAAATAGGATAGACATTTAACTGAAATTATGGACTTTCTAACTGTGAAACTGTGCCTTTGCTGTTGTGAACATAAAACTATACACTCCAAACCAAATAAAATAAAAATGTGCCTTATGTTGTATATCTTCCTGTATAGCAATAAATCAACTACAATAGGACAAATTGCACCTTTCATTTTTCTTGCATTGTAGAAAATGCACATTATTTTTTATATTAATCTTCCAGTGCAGTATTAATCTCTGTTAAATATAGTAGTACTCTCAAATGAGCAACCTATAAACTTGCACTTTCCCAATCTAAGGTGGGAAGTACTTTGTTTACAAGGTACTAGAATGTAAACTGCTAGGGTTTTATCGAGAAATGGGTAGAACTCTGAAATATGAAACATATAAAGATCTTTAACAGCACAGATGACTCAATTGTATAGAGAAGGATAATCATGTCCATATTGGAACATCAAGAAGTAGCTTCTACATTGTTGTCATCAATAAAATCAATTACCATACCAATACTGGTTTTCGAAATAATATTTACATATCTTCCGGGCTATTGTAGACTATATATCTTGAAAACTATTGCCTGATGAATACATAAGACAATTTGAAAACTTTACTAGGGATATTGTTCTCCCATTGCTTGTACTCATGTTGTTAATCAGGTGTAACCCAAGCAGTTTGAACTGTCATGGCATAGGATACAACACAGTCCATCTCATAACTATTCACATGGAAAGAATTCTGTAAATATTTTACTAAGAAAAAGCTTAAAACATAAATGATAAGTGCTTATATAAATTAACTTCTTCTCAAGTCAGTGCATTACTAATTGTTTCTTTGGCTTATCCTCTACTGGTTTTTTTTCTCTTAATTCAGTGTGTATAATCAGATAGCTCTCTTAGTCCTCAGTTACTGTAACAAATTTGTCTAATGTCTACTCTGTTTATGCATATATTTGCAGCTGAAACCAAAGGCAGAAATGTAATTAAAATAAAAAAAATCCAGACTCAACTTAAAAGACTTGTTGTATAATTAAACACATATTACCAGATTTTTGAAATATTTGCTATTGTGTGGCAATAAGGCATTTGCTAATTATACTCAAAGTGCATTTTAGAAATCGCAGAATGGAACTCTCTTGAAAAGTCACTGTGCCATTCCTCAGCTCAGTCACTTCTCATTCAAGTCTGAAGCTTTTCTTTTCCCGTTCTTCCACATTTACCTCCTTATATTAGCAGATAAGAAGGGATTTCAGCTATCTGGAGTTTGTTTATTCAGGAACAGAGAAAATGAAAAAGGTGTGTAGAGCTTTTCAAAAGTGTAGTGACAGTTATAATCTAATAGCAAAGACAGTGAATGAGCACATAGTTTTGGTTGACTGGCTAACGTTCAGCTGTCAAGCTGCAGAGATAATATTTTTATTCAGAATATAAAAGTAACTTTGTGTTCCACTTCACTTCTTGGAATCAGTCATCAAGATACCCTTTGGGTAGTCTGTAACACAGTAAGCCTGGATGTGCATTTGCAAATGGATTCTCAGCTGTCAGCTGACGAACTAAGTTGAACCAGCCTGATGGATGTAAAATCACTGATGGGCTACAGTGCCCCATAGAACTGGACTCTCTAGTTTCTGCCCTGATTAAGTTTTGGTGTCCAGTGTGCCAGAATATGGCTTTACAATCAAAAGGAGGCTAGAATAAAATAGAAGGGAAAGACAAAAGTGTATGCAAGAGGTGCAGGTTACCAGAATGGGATCTATTCATGAACTAGTACAATATTTAACTGCAATTACAATTACACTAAGGATCTGATTTAAAGTGCTGTTACTTTGCAAAGAGTGACATGTAATTCTCTGGAGGCTAGTCTTCAATGACTTATAAACTCTCACAACAGATTATAGCCCTCTGCATATGAAATAATTTTGACCTGTCATTTAAAAGAAGTAAAAAATTAAACTTTAGTCCCTCCACTGAGTGTGCCTAAATATTAAGAACATCTAGTGATGTTTTCCAATAAAATATGAATTTAAATTCTCCCCAATATTAGTTACATATCTAATTCATGTTAACTTTCATTTTTATAAACATAAATGTTATTAGCTTTAATAAGCATTACATCATCTACTATACTGAAAGATTAGCAGATGAAGGAAATGGCACGTAGATAATTATTTATTTTAAGACATAAAAAGACTTAATATGAATTTTTTGTCTAAATAATATAAACAGACATATTTTTAGGCATATATATATACCTAAATGCATTTATAGTTTACTAAGTCGCATGTTTGATATAAAAATTATTTTTAAAGCATCGTGTAATTTAGCATATACCTTAAAAATCTAAGATGCAGTAATTGTGTCCCAACTGAAAAACGTTTCTCCAGTAACTGTAATATTGCAGTGCCTGAAAGTGCACCTGAATTATTTTTCTATGTGTTTTTACGACCGAGATGACTATAAAACTGCTTTTATTTCAGACAAAAAAGTCATGATTCATTTAAGGATTAAAACTAAAAATGCGGTTTCAATACTTTCTTTTGAATCATATCTCACTGGTTTAGGTTATTATATGTTTATTTAATTGAGATGCAAGTTCAATTTAAATTTAAATATTTTGAAAACTCTGTTATCTTTTACTAATTGATTAATTATATAACATTTTGTATACAGATCTAAAATGGAGAATACTGAAAAAATGCTTTAAGCTCTACACATAAAGTAAGGGAATCTGTCAACTCCATTTCATCATGTAGTTATAAAAGGTATAACTACTTAATGGAGTTAATATACAGACATCTTTGAGGACCAATAGCTATTATTTACACTGGTTCATAGTTTGTAGTAAGAGCTTTTTTGTTTGTCCAAGGAATGCAAGTTCACAAAAACTTTCATAACAGCCTGCATTCATTGGCAGTATTAGAGCCAACATCATCCCTGGTATGTGCTCATTAAGTTCGTCACTTTGAGTGGCACCTTGACGTTTATAGCCTCTGGATGCCAGCTGGATGAGGTTATAAGCAGTTTATACCAACGTCATTTTTCTGTATTCAAGAAGCAAGCCTCAAGCAGCTGAACAGAAGGAAGCATCAGGAACAAAACTGTGGAAGAAAATTAATTTTGCCTGAAATTCAGTCTTCAGTGTGATAAAGTCAATGGAATGTTAAGAAGCTTAGTAAATAAGTCATTTGGTAATTCTCATAATAAAAAAAATGACCTATAAAGTTATACGAGTGCATGCTGACTTTAGTAATTTAAATACTGGAATCTGACAGACAAATCTGTTTGCTAAAGCAAAGAGTTGAAGAATTATAAAAGACGGTGCATTAAAGTACACAAAGCTATTCATAATCACATACAGACCATTCTGATCTGTCATTGATGATTTCTATTTGCATGACCACACCCAAGCATTGAAGACAAGAATTCAAAATATAAATTCATTAATTAAGCAATCTATAAACAATCATTGCTCATTTTAATATGTCCTATATATACAATTTGTGTCAACATTTACGTTTATTATCGTAACACAAAATGACAACAAAAAGTGGCCTTTTATAATCTTTGCCTTACTATAAAGTTTATTGCAAAGGCAAATAGGAAGCTCTAGCTAGTATCTGCAGTTTGCTTGATAAGTCCTTCTTAATTTAGTGAGCTGTATTAAAACAGAGTCTTCTAAGGTATTTAAATTACTTTAAACTTACCACAGTTCCTTGGTATTCCCTTTACCATAGCACAAATTAAATAAATTTGGCTTAAATGTCATAACAACATCAAACTGTTCAGAGATCATATATGCCTTTTTTGATCACTTGAGTCAGCAGGGTCTTAATGGTCCCTCTGAGACTGAAATATATTGAAGAAGAACACATACATGAAATACCCATGCCTATGAGATAACAGAATATGCACATCTCTGTGCCACCAGGTGCTCACTTGCTGCTTTCTTTTAATTTCTCCTGATTGAAATTAATTGTATGTAAGATATTAAGAACCATAGGCTATTGTGATAGCATAAAAATACCACAGCCTGAAGCAGAGTAGCAGATTATTTACAAAATAAAAAGCTGCCTTTTTTTTGTTGTTGTTTTTGTTTGGGGTTTTTGTTTTTGTTTGGGGTTTTTGTTTTTGTTTGTTTTGTTTGGGGTTTTTGTTTGTTTGGTTTGGTTTTACCCCAACAATTTTTTTTTCTTTCTTTACAGGAATAAAATAAAGCTAATTATCTCGGTCCATGTAACTAACCTTGCAGAATTTTCAGAGGATTGTAGATAGGGTATGTGAGTAGGATATGTGTGTACATACTAATTGGTAAGTGTCCTGGAAAGCACTATTTCTAATAATAGGCAAATGCATAATAGGTTTTATTATTTAGAATTTGTTTGTCAATATGTATATGTTCTGAAGGTTTTTGATTCAATTTAAGCTTTTACATATGTACAGCAGAAAAGGCAAACTTATGAGAGAGGAAATTCCATTCTTCTCAGAATGTATTGTGAACACATGCATTCATAAACTTGAAAATATCGATGCTGGAATTGTACGATCTGCCATATAGCAGTTTTCTTGAAATACATAAATAAAAGGCACGTTGACCCATTTTACAGTAATCTGTCCAAAGGGCCACCTCAGAAGTTTTTTTTCTCGTGGTTTCCCATCATCTCCTCACTTTCCTTGACATATTGTATCAAGTTCCAAGATTTTCCTTGGTAAACAGTACGAAATCATGGTCTTCAGGAGTGTTCCTTTCTATGAAATCTTTCCATTTACATTATCATTTCTAGAAAGATCAGGAAATAGCAACCTGTCAAAACAAAACAAACCAAAACAAAAAGACAAAAACCTCTCCAAAACAAACAAAAAAACGCAATAGAAAATTACTAAACCACAAAAATCATTGTGAAAACTATTGACAACTTTCAGTTTTCTTCTGTGCCCAAACTGTTTCCCTAATGCTGCTCACTTATAGAATTGTATCTTACTGTTGCTTGCTTATAGGATCTTTTGCTTTAAGGCGCTCTCTGAAACTCATCTATTTGATTTAATTTATTCTGGTGTAATCATGAGAGTGGAACTCAGAAATGTGTTAAATGAAAACCAGTATTATATTTTTATTTAAATAACTTTTTCTCTTGGCTAATCAGAAGTATTTAATTTCAAAGCATTCCTTTATGATTTGAAAAGTTACCAAAAGAAATGGACTACACACATACTTCATCTTCTGAGTAATTTTTGTTTAATTTATTCAAAAAAGAACAAACTTTTCTATTTACAATCATTCGAGTCAATAAATCCATATATTACTCCACCTCATTCATCTTGATGAAAAGTCAAAACTAGAAGGGAAATTCAGGATATGCTATGTTGTAAGGCCATCCACACAAGTGACACCATGTGCCTGAGAGTATCATTCAAATGCTTCTTGAACTCTGTCAGGCTTGGTGCTGTGACCACTTCCCTGGTGAACCTATTCCAGTGCCCAACCACCCTCTGGGTGAAGAATCTTTTTCTAATATCCAACCTAAACTTCCCCTGACAAAACTTCAGGCCATTTCCTAGGGTCGTGTCACTGGTCACCACACAGAAGGGACTGATGTCTATCCCTCCTCTTCCCAGTGACCAAATCCTCTTTCAAAGGGTTAATATTTGTCCCCCTGAGATATCAAATGGTGTCTTACTATTTGATTACTTTTCTACAGTATTTATTCTGGGTATGTGGAAAATGTCATTTATTCACCCGATGTCAGCTTCTACTTCAAACAAGGTGTGACAATATTGGGTTTGAAGACTAGAATGATGTCATGGGATTTGGTGGTCTATGTATCAGACTCTGTATTGCTTTAAATTTTTAAATGTTCTGACTGTGAGCAAATGTTTACTCAAGAAGTTTATTATATAGAAAAAATAAACGTTTACTTATGAAATAAATGTGACTCTTTCAGAAACTTTTTTTTGCTTTTCTTCTATCTCCTCACTTTTTCTTTTTTTTTTGGCTCTTGAAGTTCCACATAAAGAGTAAATGCTGGAAACATGGTACATTCTAAAGACAATGTTCAGAAATGTTTTTTTCCTCTGAGGCAGAGGTACATTTTCAAATTCATCACTACGGAGACTATTGAAATGAGTAGAACAGCATGAAATATGCTTTTAAATGTATTTAACAAAAAAGGGGGAATAGACTTCTTTGTTCTTGCTGTTTGTTGCTTATGTTTTTAAGTAAAGGCATCTAATATAAGTGTCTTATTCCCAGACTTGGACGAGCACAGCCACCTTGGTATAATGTTCTGGCTGAGTCCAACACAATCCCAATTATAGCTAACCCCCAAGCTTTTTAAAACCCACAGGATTACTGAGAGCCTTAATAAGCTGCCTAACTTGTAATCCTCTATTTATCCATAGTAACTGATGGGGGGAAGGAGAGAAGAGACCACTATTTTAGAAAGTTCTCTTGGAATTCTGTCCAATGTCAAATTAGGGCATAGAAGTTACCAGGAATATAAAAAAATAAGTTCTGTGCCACTAGTAGAGTTTAATTATTTTACTAGTTTACAGTCTCCTCAGTAGGTATTAAGAAATTTTTCTAGCTCAGAAAAGTTACTGCAGCAGAAACTTGCTCTTATGTAAAGAATGATGAAGTGGTACTCAGTGGGAACTATTATTACTAGGTTGTTTGTTTGTTTCAAAAACATCCTTCACCATTTTCACATGATTTTATGCTGAAAAAGAACAGTAAGAAAAAGCCTCCAAAATTTCTGGGGAAATAAGAACCTGGGAAAAAACCCTTAAAAAATATTGTTTTTCTTTTAATTTAACAGTCTCCTAAAAATATTGTTTTGAAAGTCTTAGTAAAGGCTGACTGCTTGCTATACTGCATTATCAAAAGTGTAGCTAATGGGCTGATTCAAATGGTTACTTCATATCCAGAGTATTGTGATCAATTTTGCGTCCCTCAGTGTGTGAGAGAGATTTGTCCTAATCTTTTTAGTCACATAGTGTATATTTACTTCAGTGGGATAGTGTGCATGGTAGATATTTTTTGATGTGCACTCCCTTATCCAGTCATAATTAGAGAGAAATCTGTGCTTTACATAGATTTTTTTTTTGGTCTTTTTATTTGTCCTTTGGTTGGTTGGTTTAGTTTGTGGTTTTGGGTTTTTTTAGTTCTGTATGCAGATACTGTCTATAGCAGGTTACAAAAATCTGTGACATATATGAAGACACAGGTAAAGTATATTGTAAATACCTTATGTTTATAAAAAACATGCAGCTCACAGACTAACATTAAATGTTATGTCTAACACTAAACATTATCCATGCATATTTATGTCTGAAAAATAGTTTCAAATATTCATCTGATTTCAATATAAGATCCATGTGATTTGCAATAAAACAAGTTTGAATAAGTTTTACTAGGTCCTGTATGTTTTGAAATAAGCTTGCCTGAACACTTTCTCTACATGTGACACAGAAAATGAATGTGTGTGGCCTTCAAAAATGTAACAGCAGCATTAAATCTTGGGGTTTAGATATAAGAAATATGTCAAGTATTTTTGTCTGTGATCTGCATACTATAGTCCATGGTCTGTAGCTAAGATCAGTTTTCTAGACCAGTTTCTAAAATTTTACTATGTCTAATTCAAAATATTTCAAATGATGGTGTAGGTATTGCTTCTACTCTGGACTGTAATAAAAATAATCTGACAGGGTATTCCTTTACAAGCCATTGCCCTTTTGCTTCCCTGAGGCAGTTACACGTTTGGATCTTCTCAAAATTTAGATGATATTTTCGGGATATGGTATTAAAAAAAAATTGATGCATACCTATCAACATGCCCATCTTTTGTTGGTGCTGTTCTTTCTTCCCTTTTTTGTTTCCTTCCCAAAATGTATGCACACTGATCTGTGCACAGTGTGACATTTCCTTCCTGAGGAAACACTGACACATTTTTAGGGGGCTGAAGGAGCAGTGTGGCACTGAAAAACTACGAACACCCTCTTTCCATCCATGAGCAGATTAGATATATTAATTTTTTAGTTGCTCTAAAGATATCAGAAGTGTTCCAGGTGCATAGAATAACTGCTTACCTCTTTATTTCACTTTTGATGTATTGAGAAACATCTGCGTCCATCCCAACAAAGACTTCATCTACACAAATGTTCTATTTGCATACTGTCAATTAGCTTTTTAGATTTAATCTAGTGCTTTTCTTTGTCATAATTACATGAACATTTTCTATTCTGGAAAAGTATTTTATTATTTAGCCCTCAGTTTGACTAGGAATTCAGGGGCTATACTAGTTCAGTTTCTTGTGGGTTTTTTTTCCTTTTTTTTCCAGCTTTTCCCACTATTTCCAGTATTAGGTAGGGAAACTACATTCATCTTCTCCCAGATATATTATGACTATTCTGTGGCTCATTCTCTACAATAAATTCAAATATTTACTCTAGTTGTTGCAAACCCAAGCCCTATCATCAACAATATAAAATTAATTTTTCATTTTAGGCATTTAATATTTCCTTTAAAAGAAGGAAGTCTACTGCTATTGAATCAGAACTCTCATTTTAAATGATGTGCCACTACACACACACACACACACAAATAAAGGATTATAGTCTTCTATTTCTACTGGAAAAGGATAAATCATTAAATGGCTAAATAAATAATACATTACAAAGGGTGAATTGCCATGAAAAAGGGCTTCATTGGAAATCTAAACTATATAAAAATATTTATAAAAATATGGGGGTTATTTGAGCTTGTTGAATTGAAAAAATCATGGAAAAGATTATTCCAGGAGGTATTGAAAAACACCTGGAAGACAATGCAGTCATCAATCACAGCCAGCCAGGCTTCATGAGAGCAAAGTCCTGTTTGTCAAATCTGATTTCTTTCTATGACAGGGTAACCCACTGAGTTGATCTAGGAAAGCCAGTTGATGTAATCTTTGTGGACTTTAGAAAAGCTTTTGATATTGTCCTTCACAGTATCCTTCTGGACAAAATGTCCAGCATACAGCTGGATAACCGTGTTACACAATGGGAGAGCAAATGGCTCACAGGTCAGACACAAAGAATTACAGTGAAAGGGGTAATATCAGGCTGGCAACTAGTGGGGTTCCTCAAGGCTCCATCCACAGCCCTGTCCTCTTCAACATCTTCATTAATGAGTTGGATGTGGGTCTTGAAGGAATACTAGTAATTTTGTCAACAACACTAAAGTGGGAGGAGCTGTTGACTCCTTTGAGGGAAGAGAGGCCCTGCAGAGAGACCTCAACAAATTAGAGGGCTGGGCAATCACCAACCATATGAAGTTCAAACAAGGGAAATGCCAGATTCTGCAGCTGGGATGGTGCAACCCCAGATGTATGTACAAACTAGGGAATGAGGTGCTGGAAAGCAGCGCCACTGAAAGGGACCTGGGGGTCCTGGTCACTAGCAAGTTGAATATGAGTCAGCAGTGCCCTGGCAGCCAGGAGGTGCATCAGGAAGAGCATCGCCAGCTGGTCGAAGGAGGGGATTGTCCTGCTCTGCTCAGCACTGGGGCGGCCTCACCTTGAATATTGTGTGCAGTTTTGGAACCACAGTATAAAAAAGGCATTAAGGTATTAAAACGTGTCCAAAAGAAGGTAACAAGGATGGTGAAGAGCATGGAGGGAAAGCCTTACGAGGAGCAGCTGAGGCCACTTCATCTGCTCAGCCTGGAGAAGAGGATACTGAGGGGAGACAGGAGACCGATGTTGCAGTCTATAACTTCCTCATCAGAGGAAGCAAAAGGGCAACTACTGATCTCTTCACTCCTGTGACCAGTGATGGGATTTAAAGAAATGGCTTCAAACTGAGTCAGTAGAGGTTTACATTAGAATCAGGAAAAGGTTCTTCACCCAGAGCGTGGTTGAGCACCAGAACAGATTTCCCAAGGAAGTGGTCACAACGCTAAGTCTGTCTGAGTTCAGTAAGAGTTTGCACAGCACTTTGAGGCACATGTGATCCTTGGGTTGTCCTGCACAGGGCCAGGAGTTGGACTCAGTGATCCTGATGGGTCTCTTCCAACTCAGCATATTATATGATTTGATGATTCTATAAAATATAGTAGATAGGTGTCCTTCTGTTTCAGGGACATGCACTATTTCGCCATATATAGCTCATTGGAAGCGACCAAGATAGTAAACTCTGAAGAACTTTTGCGTATATATATATTTACTACTCTGCTGAGAATATTTTGTATACAACAGATGGCAGTTGTGCACTGCAGGTGCAAAGAAATAGGAAAGAGAGTTTTAGGGTAGTAGAAAAAATATGAAGTGTTATAGACCTGGACCATATCCAAAAAAGCTAATATAAGAAGAAATCAAACAAAAATAGTTGACTCAGAATGATATACTGAGAGTTGCTATTTTATTTATTTACTTTAAATTGGGTTTTTTTTGGGGTGGGGGATATGTGTCGGGAAGATTAGAAGTGAGGAAGGCTGTAATTTAGCATTTAACACATGCTATAGTGTTACCCTTTTAGACTTGTAGACATTATAACAATCAATTTGCCAAGTACCCACAGTTCCCACTTCAATGCACAAAAATGATAAGCAGTAAGTCCACAAAGCTCTTTCCTGATATTTTATTAAATAAAAGGCTAAAAACAAAACCAAAAATATGTGCAAACCTGATTGCTACTGCCAGTTCTTGTGAGTAGTGGTATTATATTTATGTTAACTACATACCATAAATGTCTGTGTAGCTACATATGTATTAAAATCACCTTTAGCTTTAAATGGAATCAGTCCATAAATGTTTCTACACTTTTCTTTAAATGAAATATATTTTCTAAATACAAATATAGTTCTCCTTGGTAAAATCAGTCATGTAACAGAGACTCATGAAACTAAGGGCTATCACCAGCTTTAGAATTTCTTTGAAAATTTCTCCCTTTAATGTTCATCAATATCTATTCAGTGTCATGTTTTCCTTTTATATCTACTTACTTGTTGGACTGGCTTGTGAAGTGCTTTGAGATAAGTTTGTGCAATGCACTACACAAAAAATCCTGAAGAATCATGCTGTTCCTCAATAGATTCAGATATGGTGAAGAAAATTGGCAAATTTCTCAAATTCCCCTAGACACGTGGTTCACAGTAAAATGTTTTATGACTCTGTAGACATCAGCTCACATGCAGGAAGCATGTTTTTTTCTACTCATAAACCAGATTTTTCTACTTGAAAAGCTGTTTACCAATATCATTCTGCGTTTCCTTAATTTTTTCAACATTTTGGGTTTTGGTGTTTCAAGGTTTTTTTGTTGAAAAAAAGAATTATCTTTATTGCACACTAGGTAAAGATGTAAGGGTTATAAAGATCAGCTGAAGTGAATCAATCTGATATACATTAGGGGAGAGCAATAGTAAAACCAGGAATAATACATGACTTGCAACTATACAGCTGGTTATGGCAATTTTTAAATTTATGCTTAAAATAAAACAAATTAATTTCTTAACATAAGTATCAAATGACTAAGGTAACTAAAGAGGATTAAAAATGCTATTTTTTAAAAAGTTATTAGTCATATTCAGAATCAGAATGGGTTTTTTATATCCTTAAAAAAAGATATACAGACAAGTCCATGTTTTGTTTTAAGCTTTTCTATCTGATACCTGTGCTGATCTCAAAAGAAATGACAGGCATTTAGTTTTCAACCAGACTGAAGTAAATCTACCTATAGGTGATGTTTACATTCAGCACACAAGGCCCAGAGGTTTCATTCTGCATAAGATGTACCTGAAGCATTTGAAATTACATTATTCATAGAGTAGGAATGTGCTCTAAATCACTCTTTACTTCATTGCATTTACTGTTCTAGAGACAGAGGCTCCTAATACAGGCAATGTGAATAATTCACCCTATATTAAGTCTCTTCATACTGGAGTTATCTTCTTACTTACAGTACTTCAATGCTTAAGATTTACTTCGCTCCTACCACTAATATATGTGTATAATATATATGATCTTTTGAGGTAGATTTAAATTTACCCATGTGCAATGTGTATCTGTGTTGGCTCAGAGAAGCAGGCTCTCCCAAAAAATCTCCCACTTGTGCCTTCCATCTCCTAAGGAGGGAAAAATTTGCTGCTGTGATGGCTTTTCTCTCTGAGCAAACACAGCTGGTCACTCTACCGAGGCAGGAGGCTGGTGCTGGGCAGGGTCTGCAGCCGCACTGAGAGGGAGGTAACAGAATAAAGAGAGTAACCCTTTACTAGTAATTTCTCTTCGTCTGGTGGAAGGTCTGAGCAAGCTTATTCATAACAGGGTTTATACAGATTCTTAGTGCTAATTTGCATTCTCAAATAGAAACACAAAATAACTTTCAATTTAAAAAAGCTGCTTCCTTCTGATCGTGAACTCCAATAAGTCCTCTAATTAGAAGCATACTTCTGTTGCTGTTGTTTCTAACTCTTAACTATTTTAATTTGTTCTCTGAGACTATTATTCTCATTTCTCTAAGAGCTCCTTTTATTTTTCTGTATTTTCTCACAAAAAGAAATCTTCCTTCTCACTTCATCCCTTTAGCAATTGCACAGTTGAAAATCCAGTGCTACAAATGAGAGATTATGCCTTCAGGACAGAAATAAAGGACAAGATTCATGAAACATAATGAAACAAAAGCATATCTGTCATGTAAAACATGAGAGAAAAGAGTTTTATCCATTTATGTATTTATAAATAAATGTTTCTGCTATATATAATTGATACATATTTCTGCATTCACATATGTAATTATTATTTCTGTCTAAATATTTTTTTGCCATTTTCATGCTATGACATTTTTAAGCATTAATTCTTTGACTTTCAATATTTCAGAATAATTTACTTTAGAAAAATTTGTTCTGGAATATACATTAATTTTCTTCTTCTGGATAAACAGAGTATTTTTTTAAAAAAAGAGGTGAAGACTACAGGCCTGCATTCCTTTAGATTAATGTAAGGTAGGTGGTAGATATCACAGACCTGAGAGAAAAAACAGCTGCTACAGCTGGGAGGAACACAGAGAATATGGAAGCAAACAGATGCTTAAAGAAGAGATGGAATTTAAAATAGGACCTGTCTGAACTTTCAGTGGCATTGCTAGGAGCCGTGATATAGTTCAGCTGTGATGGGAATGTGTGTAAGCACAAAGCAGCCTGCAATTATTGTCTTTAGTGCTGAGCACAAGAAGCTCTGGTCCAGTGAGGTATATATGTATGTTTAATCTATTAGTTCCTTTAAAATCAAGTAAGAATTTAATTCCCTTGTTATTCTTTATTTTTGTTAGACTTTTTAAAAATCTGATTACTTCATTTCACTTCAAGTAGTTTATGGAATATTAACATATGCAATTCTACAAAATAGAACTTACTTATGGTAGACAGTATTATAACTATGGAAAGTACTTCTTTATGTGAGGTATACAGATTGTAAACCACTCAGTGAGCAGATGGATTAATATTTTTTGTCAGTTGAACTTATTAGTTTATTGAAACAGTGATTTTCCTTAAGGAAATGTGTAGGTATATAACTTCTTGGTATGGCATAAAAGCTTGACACCTTTCATCAGTTCACATTAATTAACACCATACTGTTTACCTTGGTGATACTTTTCCAGGTGGATAAATGCTGTTTAGCATATTGTGAGTATCAGCCTGTGGTGGAAAACCCTCAATAAAATGATTTAAAAAATTAAATTGTTGAAAGAAATATAAACCATACAATTTCTTTCTAAGACAAGACAATTTAAATGAAAAAAGAAAGCAAAAAAAACCCAAGAAAAATTTGAAATAATACAGAAGAATACAGAAAGAAAGAGGATAGAGAAAATTTTGTTGTGGAAAGCAGACAGAACTTGAAAAATAAAACAATAGGTCCTAATGTGATATATGCAGAAATATTTTCAACAAAAACATTAACAAGGGGGTTCATTTATTTATTTATAGCTCATGTATTAAAGAACTGTATAGTGTGCACACTTACAAGACCACCTGGGTATAGCCAAGCAAATTTAGCTCACAAAATTTCATTCACTGACATCTATGCTTTGAGATTTCCAAATAGTTCCAAAATTAATGATAGTGTTTCAGCTTTTAAGCAGAACAGTTCAATGAAATGTTAAGATTTAGTAACGACTGGGGACAATTAAAAAAACATAAATAAAACACCACAAAAAATCTTTAAACTACTGAATGACAATGGCAAGAGTAAACGTAGATCAAAAATATGGAGTAGATAATACAGAATAAATGGCTTTTACTGAAATCATTTTCATAAGAAGACACCCTCTTTTATGAAATATTTTTTAGCTGTGGGGTCATGTTTAAATTCTGGAAAATATTGCATATTTTTCTTCCTTATTGCTTTGCAAAATAGTGACATTTGAGCTTATGTGTTCTAAGAAGGCACCAGAACTCTACATTTAGCATCCCAGTCGTTGTTGGAAACATTCTCTTTTATATATAAAAAAATTAGTAAAATTAAAAAAAAGCAAAAATCCAACAACCCAAACAAGCATGAGAAGATAGGAACAACCTATATCTTTTCTGTAGATAAATATTACTTCATATTTTTTTAAAATTATTCTTTTATACGCTAGTTTTTATGCCTTTCTTTTACATTGTTATTGGGTCATGAATTGAACCTCAATTCCTGAATGTTGTGCTTCATCTCTTTTGTAATTAATTTTAGCAATCTCATGGTACTGTGAAGTAGTAACTCTGCTTAAATTATGAGATACTGCAGATTATTTCCTCAAAGTTTCACCAAATGTCTTGTTTTCTTCATATATATTTTAGACTGTAAGTTCTGACGTGTAGGTAATATGTATTTTCCAAACACCCATCATCCAAATCTGTAAAACTTCTACTAAACAAAAGCAATATGAGAAGGCACTACAGATAGAGCTATAATTTACAGAGATGTATGCACATCAAGTGTGTATTTGTAGGCATAGGTAGAAGATACCTTCTGCCAAACAGGAGGTTGTTTTAGTCAGTCATTTCTTCTTTTCCAGATCCTCCTCTTGCTTTGCAAATTTGAAACACCTGAGCTCACAAGACTGTAGGTAAGAGTAGTTTCTGTGAATATAGAAGGAGTAAATATAATAGAAACCTATTCCTCGTTGGACACTTAACTGGACAGTACTTTTTGAATGTAAATAACCATATAAAGAGAAGAGACTTACAAAACTCTTGATTATACATGCAGTTAAAATTTCTCAACTAGATGTTTAGCCTCATAGCTTTCATTTTGCATAAAAATGTGGTTTTTCCTTTTACATAATGTCATTAGAATTCTCTTGAAAAAATATTTTAGCCCAAATTAAACTGTTTGTTCACCTCATACTCTGAAGGGACATTTGTGACAAAATATGAGCAGAAGTTAAAAGTGATATGGGACACAAAAAGCTTGATTCATGTAAAGAAAAAGAATTCTCCAGACTGTTTCACTTTAAGGGCTTAGCTATAGACCCCTGCCCCCAGCCCAAGAAAATAAAGCAGAAAGAAGCAAAAGCTTTTCTGTAAAAGGAAGAAAAATAAAAAAGGTTACAATTCAGTGAAATGTTTTTGCCTAGAGTACCAAATGAAAATTAATCACAGAAATAGAGGTGTCAGCATACTGTGTAATTTAAGATATCATGTACTGAATAAAATAGCTACAATCAGAGCATAGAAAAGTTTTCAGTGAACACTGTTTTAGCTGTAGTGTGCATTTCTCTGTGTGTATGCATTTACAACAGGGAGAAGCAAGGCTAGACAGATGCAGACAGTGAAATGTTCTTCCATTGGAAATCTGTGAAGGGATAAGACTAAATAAAGTTATTAGCTCAATTTTATCATTTAGATTTATAACACCTTTAATTTTCCTTTCAATAGTTAGACTATACATTATGCATCTTTTAGAGAAACCACAGGAACTCCATGATGTGTGCGACTCAACTACCAGTTTTTGAGTTTTCTGTGGTCGATTGGCTGAGCAGTCATTAATGGAGATAGAAATTGACACTTTCAATGAAATGACAGTCATGGAAATCATGAGTGGTTTTACATCAGATGTCCACAAATGAGGTTGAGCACGTTACTGATAATTCACCCAGATAGACAGTGATATTTTTGAATGTGTCAGAGAGAAATAGTGTTATCATCAATAAGGTATCAAAAATGCTTATGGTGAATAAAAGATAGAAGTGTTTGGGTCAGTTTAATCAAAATAATGACACCTTTTTCAGAAGGATTTTTAAATAAAGTTGTAAACCAACACATTTGTTTTAAAATTTTGAAGCAGTCCTTTTTATTCAAAATAATCCAGGGGTTTTCTTCAGTGTTCATCTTTTTTTTTTTTTTTTCAGGTTTATTCCTCAGATTGAATGTCTTAATCTCTGGGGATTTTCATTTGGACAAGAAAATAATTTTTATTCTGGGACTGTGTTCTACTACATTCTACATCTAAATTGAGATCTCACTCCCAAATCCCTTGCTCTGTTTTATTATGATAAATTATTATTATTTGAATGTATCCAGATTTGTAGTTGTTATTTTAAAAATATAGATCTGCTGTCTTTGAATATATTTTCCCTTTTTTGGTTATTTCTAAAGTGTTGTTTGACTGGTCTGTCTTATTATTGGATTAGTCACAGAAACGATGTTACTGGTATTTCATGTCTATGTAATACACAGACTACAGCATGCTGAAATATTTGGTTTTAATAAAGCTGAGAACTATTCCTTTCTCTAAAAACAGTACTTTTTAATCAGGTCCAGAGTGAGAAATGTTGTTGAATGTTTGACAACCATAATTTTTTATTTTTCTAATTTAAGAAGTATGAAAGTCAACAGATTGTATCAATAAAGATCTTTACACTGAAGTTTTAGGTGTAACTTAGTGGCAATTGTTATGTTGCCTTACTGGTGACCTCGCAGCCTGTTTTAGGAGACAGACGTTTTCAAAGAGATATAAGGGTATTTTCTCTTTCGTATTATTTTTTTTTCCTGGGGCCATTTTTTGGTAAATAAAAGTTCAAGTGCCTAACTGTTCAGTCTTTTCTTGTCAAGCAGTGTTCTTTCAGATACCTGAATGCTTTTTTTCCTAAAAGAGAAAGGCAGTGTGGAAGAGTAAAAGAAAAGACAAAAGCTTACTCAGGATTTCCCTCAGTCGCTCCTATCTGTCTCATGTCTCACGCAAAGTGCCTAGGCCAGCAGTATTCATTTGCATTGGACTTATTTATTCCTTCGACCACCCCAAAGGATGGGTGCTGTGTTTTGTGGTGCGTTAGTAATGGGGCTGTTACAGACACCATGTTAAGCTGAGTTCAAGGAACTCATTCATCTGACTGATGGCATTGGCAGTCTAGAGTGAATGTGCTCCTCTAACAGCAAAATACTAACCAAGCCTCTGTAATACTTTTCATGCAATCTCATGGTGCCTCTAACTTGTGAAGAAATGATGCCACGGACAAAATCACTCCATCAGTGTGAGCTGAGGTTAATTAAAGTTAAGAAAAGAAAGGGAAAAATAAAATAAAAAAAAATTGGTTTTCTTTATTTTCAAGTTCACTGAACCAGCAATGAATGCTGCCTCTGAATGAATTTCAAACTAATTTGTGAGACACAAATTAAAAGTAGACATGCAATACTGCTTTGTAGTATAGAACATACAAGTCTTTGCCTGTGAAGAGGAAAATCTGGGGTCAGCAAGTCATATAAACACGTGTTTCAGAGTATGCTGGAAGCTATTGCAATTATAAAATGTAATAAATGTTTGACAATAGGTATTGAACTAACTCCTCACAGACCATCAGATTAAACTGAGACTGCTTAGTGTGGCTTAAAATGCTTTCAACAGCTCTTTGTGTTAGTAAGAACACAGACAGCATTTTATGAAAGAGGTAATAAAATAAAGCTTTTCAGTAGTCTAACCCAGAGGTCAAAAAGGTGTAGAATAAAGTTATCAACATCAGTCCACAGAAGCCCTGACTGAACTGTGGTTGGTGACTTTGTGTATGAAATTCCAGCAGTGGGCACAAAGCAGTACCTTGGGTGGCCCTGAAATAAGAAAGAAAGGACTCCAAATACAAATAAATTTTAATAGAGAGTTCTTCCTTTCTCCTTTTTTTTTTTTTTTTTTTTTTTTAAGTCCATAAACCCAAGGTTTAATTTTCTAGAAAAAATTTTCATAGAAATGGCTGCAAAAACATTCCAAAATTAATTAAAAATATATATATACATATATAGCTGACCTATTGAAGAGGATTTAAGCTTGTTTAAAATACACCTTAAATATTTCTTAATATCCAAGAAGAAAACTGTAATATCAACAGTAAACATTTAATTACTCCTTCAATTACCAAGCTCAAATTGAAGCAAAATGCAGACTTTGTTTTAAAACTAGTTAGTATCACAGATAATGCCCTTCCAGATGGTTATTGCCAGCTATGAACTCAAAAAAAGCTTATTTGCAATTAACATTAGGTTTCAGACATACTTCATACCACCTGTTACTTTGCTGGTCTTTAGGGTAGCTACCATTCTAAAAGGTTTTGAGCTGACATAACTTATATAACTTTGTAAGCTACCAATTTATCTTCAGGAAGCTTCATCTGGAGAAAATAGTAGATGTCATTGCCCTCTAAGTTTTAGATTTATAAAAATTATTTCATTTCCCATGGAAAATGTGAACTGGGTCAGGTAGTTTGATAAATGATGTCTGAACTTCAGAATTTTAGAGCTAATGCTTTTGAAAGTATTCCTAATGTTTACCACTGCAGAAGGGGATAAGGGGACTCCTGCTGAAACAGATTTGCCCTCAGACTTTTGATTCAGATTTGCATTCATGTGCTTGAATATTCATTCCAAGTGTATTAAAACCATTGAAATACTTTCTGTTTAAAACCAGAATGGAAATATTAAACTTTCCTATAGAATTTCCTTTACAGCTTATTTTTGGAAAAAGGCACAACTGCAGAGCCATTTAGATTAAATATGCTCTGTCAGCTCTTCAGGGCATAGTTGCTGTTATTTCTCACTGACAAGTGTTTAGGGACATAATGACCCTTCTGTTATTGTTATCCATTTTTGCCTGTGCACTTCTTTTAAAAATCACCACAAAGTTTTAAGAATTAAAATTTATACAGGTGATATATTTTATTTTAATTTTAAGCCACGCTAGAGTTAAGAATTTAGTTGTCCTAGAAGGCACCAAAAAACCTGAATTCAAAGATGTCCTCACCTGGTTTTCCTTCTTGATCTAATTTCAATGATTTTTATATATTGTTCTATCCATCTTTGCTGAAATTTTGATTTTGCAAATGTTATCATTCAAGCCTAATTGTAGGTATTAGCATGCAGTATTCTTTTTTCTCAGAGTGTAAAATATGACCTCAAATACAACTCAAACAGAAGATAAATTATTGATAGTATGGAACTTTATGTTTGAACATTCATTTTTACAGTGATTTACCTCTCAAGCATTGATAAGTGTATCAAGAAATTCAAATTATATAATCTATCATACATTCAGAGCCAAAATATGGTCATGATATTGCATGACTGCTTCAGAAAAAATGCAAGTGTCATATAATTTTTGCCTTGTGATTGTGAAAGGAAAATTTTATATGTTTTATATGAAGTGGCATTGTCAGGTTTGGAAAGGGACTTGTCAAACCAAAATAACATAGGTTAAAAAACACCACCCTATAATAAAAGAAAGTCTTTATTAACCTTATCATCTCCTCATTAGCATCACTGATGTGAGATAAGAGCACTACTAAAATGTCTCATTTGCATTTTTCATATCTAACAAAAGCAGATTACTTTGTTTAAATTATAGCTAATATCATTGTAGTGGTGTTATATATTAGAAAATTATTACCTTGTTTCTTCTTCTGTAATGGTCTCATTATATTTGATTTTCGTGCCTCTTTTTTTTTTAATTGAAATAATGAATACACAACAGTGAGATCATTAATATACACATTTTTTTTTCTACTTTGTATTTCAGTTGAAACACATGGACTAGTCTGACAACAAATAAAAGAAATGTAACTATGAGCACTATCTGTCTGCAAATAAAATAAGGCTGCTTATGACTGCTTGAGTTAGCTATAAAGAGAAAAAAATAGTATTTTGTATATTTTTAAAGAGCAGGGTAAACTGTATGTACAGAAAGAAACAATTCACAGTAATGGGTTGGGTACTTGATATTTGCAAAAAGCTATGAATGGGTATAAAAAGAGAACAGTGGGGAAAGAAGAATCTGAGAGTAGGATTTAGTACAGGCCTCAAACTACAGAACCAAAACAGTGAAGTACACTGTTTTTCATTCTGGGAAGGCTACCTTTGGTCAATTTTTAGAGAATTTTTTTTGACTCGTGATATTTGGTTTGGCTTTTTTTTTTTTTTAATTTTACTTAGATTATCAATAGATTTTTTTCTGTTCTGATGTCTAGTTTTCTTCCTTTATTTTCCTATGTTGTATACAATTGCAATTAATTCTTTTATATGTGTTAAGATTGACTCTACCTCTGCTGCTTGCTGTGAAGAGTCTTACTCAGAATAACATCGATCTGAGTGGCATGAGCAAGGAGTTTACTCCTTTCAAAAAGTTATCAATCTTTATTCCTCTGTATCAGCCTTGTAAGATTTATCTATGTTTTGAACTATTTATAAAATACTCATACCATTACCTTTACTGTGCATCTATTCAAATATACTGTAACTCATAAAAGAAGCCTTCCAGTCGTTTCCTTCAATTTCTTGAAACATTTCTTGTGTTGAGGTGCTCAAAATTGGTCAGCATATTGCAAATGTGCAATTAAATGCTACACAGAAAAGGATCTTTATCTCCCTTTCAATGATGTAAAGCAGCTACATATTTCACTATCAATATTTCTATACAGCAGCTCAAAATATCCTGGGTTTTGCCTCAAAGTTTTCTATGGTTTTGTCTCTTTTAAAGTATTCTTTTCAAAGTATTCTTTCTGTTAAATATGATGAAACATACAGAATTCACAAACATGTAAGATTTTTATTCTGGATTTCATTATTTCCTTCCTTTCGTATGATGCTTTGTTGATGCTTCTCTGATGTCTGTAGCTTTTTCAACATGGAGTACTTCTAAAGGCTTCCATTAATTCAGCTGTTTATAACTTTGTACATATTTTTCTTCTGTTAAACCCACAGAAATCTGAAAAAAAATCAAATGAGATTCATGATGGTCCTTTGATTTTACTGGATTATATCTAAAAGTAGACTCTTCATTACATAAAGCCAAGTGTACAATTATCGCTTATACAGCTTTCTTTGCATAGATAATCAAAAAGGCATTTCCTTTAGTGACATTTCATATACAAACAAACTAGACTTACTTTCACTACCTTATTTTTTTGTTACGATGTATAATTTATTTTAACTGAAAGATCTTTTTCTGCCTCCTGAGAAATATTTGTAAAAAGCAATTTGAAGTTCGAATGTTCTACAAAGGGAAGAATTGGATTGTCCATTGTGTAACATTTTCACATCAAAACAAAAAGCCATTCTGGAAGACTTAATCTAGATAGTGGGCTCTACACAGGACGAAAAAAAGTTATATATCTAGAAAAATACAGAAGATAAAACTATATGACACTAGAGATTGGATTTCTGCCAGGAAACTACAAAAGGTTGTCTCTTGCAGCAGAGTTAAAGTAGTATTGAAACCAAACATATAGCATATATAGCATATAACATATATTTTGCTATGTTAGGCAAGTTATTCAGTAGTTCTTACAAAAAATTATTTAAAAATGCAGTTAACTTAGATGAGATAGCATTTACACGATTAGCATTTCAGTGACTCTTCAGTGCCTGAGAAACTTAAATGTTTCTTAAATACAGATGATGGTCAAATCCACTCCTTTTCTTCACTTAGATCCATCTTTACCTTCAAAAATCTCTTTTCAGCTGCTAAAGTTTTCAGGCATTTTGCAAAACCGCTTTATTCTTGATGCTGACAAATACTCAGGCAATTACAGTGAAATGGTTCCCAGACCTTTTTATAGCCATGACTCAGTGAAGAAAATTGTCAGTGTTGCTTTACACTAAGTGCATGTTCTCAGCCTTTCCTCTTTACGTCCATCCACACTAACTCGCTGTCTCACGAAAGCTGCACTTAGACACACCTGAGGCAGCTGAGTGCAGTGCCAGGAAAACTAAGACTCAACTTGACACATTCCATGAGGGAACTATGGGTACATCACAGGCATGTCCCTATTTGATTATGAAGAACATAAGGGTGTTTTTTAAAAAATTAAAATTTATTTATATATTTGTGTGTGTTCATATGGATTTATATTACATCTGTTATATCTCTAAGCAATTATACGTGCATATATAATATACAGATAGTGCTGTTATATAAGGGCCACGAAGAATTAAAAAAATTAATTAATTTGATTCTTGTGCCAAAACATTAATTCACCGAGCCTATCAGTGGATACTTGGATACTGCTTAGACCTGCATCAAAAAATTTATGAGGATTCCAGCTTGCTTTACACCAAATGTTAGAAATTACTGTGTTAGAAATCACTACGACAAGCTCCCTCAGAACAGGCATAGGCCACCCCAATGCCTTCCAGTGTGCTGAAGAGCTTTGATGGTGAAGGGATGATGCTTTCTCCTTTCTAAACCCCTGGACTGACCAGTCGGTAGAACGGAGCAGATCCCTCTAACGCTAGGGAACGTGGCAGGGTACAAAAGCACCCTTCAGGTGCTATTTCTCAAAAAAGAATAGAGATACATTGATATATGGAAGATGCTGAGGGGAAAAAAAAAAAAAAAAAAGGAATTAAGAACTGCATTTGCTGTATTTCCCTTAAAATTAAACTATGGAGGTCTTTGTGTTCCCTTCCCAGACAGCTTGCTGGAGCTTCTCTGTCAGAAACTGCCTTTTTGCCATAATTTACACCTCAAGTTGTTTTCATTAGAAAGAACCACTTCATGAACATTTGAGCAGCTGATGTCACTTGGTCTGTTCAGCCTGGAGGAGACTGAGGGGAGACCTCATTTCAGTCTACATACAAGGGAGGGGTTAGAGGGGAATATATTTAAATACTTTTTCATTCTTCTAAAGCAGATTTTGGTTTAATATTAAGAGAACCCCTCCCTCCCCCCCCAGCTGAAATCATTGCAGGTAGTCTCTCTGACTGAAGTGTGCTACTCCCAGGTTGCAGATCAACATTTCTCTTTTGTGCAGAGACATCAAAGGGTCGTCAAATGCAGGCAGCAGGTAGAGGGAGAAAGGTAAAATAACTGCCAACTCAGGACGTGTTTTCTGAGAAGAAGAAAAACCTAGGCACCGTAAGGGGAGCATACAGCTTTGAGAGTCAACAAACCAGAATAAAGTACACAAAACAGGCCTGAATGTCTGTAGTTATTGTTTGCTTTTATTGTAGAAACAACACTACAAAAATACAGTGCTGAGCTGGGACTCAGCTGGTGAGTCTGGTTCCAGGAAATTTAGCTCTCCAACTCCAGAGGAATGGGATTTTAATTCTAAGCTTGTTTGCCATGCAGCAATTTGGACTGTTTGGTTTCTTTAATTTTTGGATGATTGAATACAGTACTTTTCACTGGCCCTCAGCTCCAAAAGAAAATAAAAGGATTTCCTCACCTACTTTTTCATGTTGTGTATTGAAAACATAGGGCATACATTTATCTGTTAGCTTTACCCTTAGAACCATGTCCAATGTGGACTTTGAGGAATTCTAAGGACAAAACTGCTTAATTTATAAGAAGTGGACTGAGGTTCATTGTGTGAAGACACTAAGGGAAAACTGCAGGCATACTAAGATCTTTAACTTATCACCAGTAAATACGACTAGATGAGGACAAAAACTGTTTGTTGTTCAAAATTTTCAACAGTTTCTTCAACACCTATTTTTTTAATTTTTGTGTTTTGGTTTTTTTTTTTACATATTTCCAGGTTATTCTTTTATAATTTAGGGATTAAAAATACCAAATTATGCAAAACTTCAATTTAAAGACTTTAAAGAAAATCTTCCTTCTTTCCTATATTTTGACACATTACTTCCATCCTTTTTTTCTATTTAGTCAAACAGAAAGAACAGGCAATGGAAAAGAAGAGAAGGTGAAAAGTGAAAAAGAGTAATTGGATTTTCCTGCATGTACATATTGATAAAAACACAAAATAATGTAAAGAAATTATTTTAAAGGCTGTAAATTTAACTGAAAATAAACACTTTTCAGTTGCTTTTAGACCCCTTCTTATGCACGGAATAAATGCATGCTGCTTGATCAAATATTAGTGTTAAAAACCCTTCTTTCCAGAGATTGTTTGATTAAAATTTTATTTTGCTGGATAAACTGCCACTTTTATACAAGAAAATAGCATGCTCAAAATCTGTGCATTTGTAACACAAGGATTTTGTCTATCCTTCACTAACAGTGAGCTCTCTCCTGCTCATTGGTGATCTTAAAAAAGCTGGAAACTCTTAGTGATTGCTTCTTATTATTTCCAGCTTTTCTGCAAGAGCCTAATCGTATACTTATACTAACAGCACAGAGGAAGCAGTCAATATAGATGTCAATGTTACACAATAAAAAGAGCATTATGTTTAGCAACAGAAATGAGTGCTAAACTATATAATATTTTGGGAGGATATTTATATAAAAATATATATTATAATAAAAAATACTGTAGAGGTCAAAAAAATTAATTACTTGACTAGCAAGAGTAAAAGGATTGAAGTAAAATCTCAAATCCTTTAAAACTGATGAGTTTGGCCTCAGTTATTAACTCTGATAGGATCAGTGTTTCATTCTGTCTCTTTAAAAACTGTTGCTCCCCCTTCTCCTGCACACCCACATGGGGTTATGGCTTTACCTACCATTAAAGAATGTTGCAGACACCAAAGAATGCAGACATTAAAGGTTTCAAAAGGTAAGCAAATATTGTATTAACTTGATTGTGTTGTATAAAGAATTAGCTATGTGCCTGTATCCAGTGTCTAAACACCAGTACAGCTGTAGAGGGGTTGGATATTCTGATTCTCCTTTCTGCAATGTTAATTCCCACCTTACCAACACTGCTGAAAATGCTCATGGATGCCCATTTGCTTTTAACGATGTATCAGTGGTCTGCAGATCCTTTTCCATATAATTCTTTCCTGAAAGCTGGGCTGTAACCCTCATCATAACCCTCATCAACAGATACATAAGATGCTGTTCTATTTTGTGTAAAAAATATATATGCATCCTGTTTGAGACCTTTGCCCAAGGATGCTAAAAGGTGGTTCTAGTCCAGTTTCACCCTCCTATGAAATTCCTTCTTGATTCATCAAAATATCAAGGAGTGGGATACTCACATCTACTTTAGCCATCGGTAGGAGAATGTGTAGCAATTTGCAATGGTTCCACAAAGAAAATACCCTATATTCTGGTGGTTCTACTTCATAAGCCACTTTTTTTTCACCTCTGTGGTATTTTCTCAGGATTTTCCCTTTTATAAAGGGACAATGAAAGGGCATTGATTTTCATGGGGAGTCATTTTATAACCAGTACATACACCAGATCTTCATATGGCTAACAGCCATAGAGGTAAATTCCTGAAGGAGATTTGGTTTGCTTTTTTTTTTTTTTTTTTTTTTTTTTTTTTTTTTTTTTTTTACCCCCCACTTTTCCTTAAAAGAAAGAAAAACAAGCAAAGCCTTGTTTACAGAATGAGCATTCAAGAACATGAAAATAAGCCTCATAACTCTAAGGATTCTGAACCCTCACTTAGTCCTGAAAAAGTTAAACACAATGAGACCTTAGCGGTCATTGTGTTTGGGTTTAGCTCTAAAGCCAGGAACAGTCTTCATACTTTTAAAGTACTTGTACATAATATTGTTATTATACAACTGATAAATAGTTTTCACTTGAGCTATGAAACCGATTATCTCTCACAAGTGAGGAATCCTTGGCTTTTCCTCTTTATGTATTTTATATTTTAGGCTGTATTGTATAATTCAGTGTTTCAAGTGCTATGAAGAAAAATGCTTTATGGATTTCAACTTGTGGAAGATAAAATCAGCAGCCATCATAAACATTCAGAACCTTAACCTTTTTCTTTTTATAGCAATATCCACATTCAGTTTTCTATTGTACACAAAACAAGAAAATGCAATAGTTTGATTTGGCCACGCAGTCTTCTGATCTTTGTTGTTTTACCCAGTTAGCTACTTTATCTGAAACTCCTGTATAGATGTAAGCTAAGGTTATGTAAACCAGAGGTCTTCATTTTTTTGTTGTTTTGTGTAATTTTAACTTTATTAGAAGAAACGAGGGGCACTTCAAAATCTTTGAAGTATATCTGCACATTTCCACAGGCATTAGTAAAAGAAATTATTTGGTAGATAAAAATACTTTGCTTGCAGCTCATTATCGTTATCAGTAATAGAGAAGTTTTAAATTGTTTTACTGTGCTGTCCTAGATTGTTTTAACCTTGATTTTTCACACACAAAATTGTGCTTTTTCTCCTGACAAGAAATACTTGTGGAACATGTGTTCAGGTGGAACAACAATTGATGATGAAGGGAGGACCTGTTCCTACATCTCTGTAACAGACTTATTATAGCACACCTAGCACCAGGATACTAACTGACTCAAATGCTTTTTTAATCTAGATATTTTCTTGTTCATAATATAGATTACAAAATTCCATCAATTGCTTCCCATTTCACAGTGGTATAGACAGAGTAAGATTTGGTGCTGCTGAATAATTTTCTCTTTGCTTTCTTTGTCCTTTCAAGAGGAAGTCCAGCAACCTGTCGGGGCCAAGCACCTCTCGACATTTAATTCTGACCCAGCCCTGTGACTGCAGAAGTCACAGGCTGTGGTGAAGACTGTGGATAAGATGCATTGCACATTCCTTATTTGCCTGCTAGCAGAGTGAATTAAATTTATCCTCTGAAACTTATATACATTTGCTCTTGGAAGGGTTCACCTGAGCCAAAATTTGGCATTTAGGCTTGCAAGGTGCATGACATGGGCCCGCTGAGAATATGCCTGGAAAAGCCTCATGAAATTATTACAAGGAAATAGGAAGACCTGTCATGATTAAATTTATTATTTAGTGTTACTTCTAACTTTATTCTAAGTAAAGAATGTGCATAAAACACATTAAATAAAGTAAAAGCAACAAGGTTTTCACAGCTATTTTAAGACAGAGTGCATTGTGAGTCTGCCTCCTGCCAAGAAACCAAGATTATATATTGATGTATGCATCCCTGATTTTGGAGGAGTAGGATTCTGATGAGCTAAAACCATCAGTAGCAGTGAACCGTGTAGGTAGGATGACAGTGTGTTATTTTAAAATTCTTCTCAGTAAACAACTACATATGCTTACCTCTGTTGTACAGGTGAAAACGAATTCCCATGTCTAAGATATAGAGGAAGCCTTCTGTGGAAGCAGAAACAGACTCATCACAATTACATAATTATTTTTAAAAAGTTAAATTGCTTTTTTAATTACAAAATGGAAGAGCAATAAGGAATTTCACAAACTGTTACTTTTTAAAGTTACAGCTGAGGAATCATCAAGTGAAATTTTTTTTTTAATTTGTATTAATTCCACATTGAAATCCTGTACATCCAATTTTAGCCTAGTGCACATTTTTACAGCTGAATGTACAGCTGGAACTTCTGGAAATAAGAGCTTTTATTATGGAAATTCTGGCACAGTTTTAGCTGGGGTCGGCACACACAGCATACTGTAACGTGCTTTAAAACTTGAGATGGAGACCAGAAGTCTGAGACTCAACAGTAGCAAACCCTGTATGTACGAAACACAAGACTCCCAAAAAATTCACACAAAGCTGCTGCTTCTGGCATAACTCTTGTTGATTTAAAGGTCAAAATGAACCTCACTGTGTTTGTTTAAGAAGAGGATGGTAACGATATGCTTTGCACACACAAGCAGAAATCCTCAAAATAATAAGATATGGAAGAGCATAACAATCTTCTCTGATACGTATGAAACAAAGTGATTGTAGAAGAATATGTTCTTATGTTAAAATGGATAAACATTAGTATTTTGAAACCACTGTTTTCATTACTGACAATCATAAGCATATTCCTCAGCCAAAAAAGTGAATACTGGAATGTCAAAGCACTTTAATTTATCCATCTGTATTATTTTAAATTAATAAGTGAGACAGAAGCAGTGCTATAACAGTCTGGTCAGGATGAAACAATGGACTGATACTGCAGCAACTGATTTGAGAAAATGAGTTCTCTTTGGCAAGGTTCATAAGGCAGTAGTAAAACAGCCTGATCATCTCACTAATGCGGGTTTAAAATGAGAGTTCAGGATTATGAGTATAAAAAGTGTTGATTATCAGATAAATGGAATCAGATGGACAATGACGTCCCCTCTAATTTTTACTACGCTTAATGGCAAGTGACTTGGCACATGTTTAGTACACATGAATACAGTCCTTTAATTTTCTACCCTTTCTTATTTCTCATTTTATTCCTTAACTCCCTATTCTTCATTCAGCTTCTCCTACGCTTCTAAGCTCAATACAGCTATTCATCACATCTCACTCTCCCGGTCATTTCAGACAGGATAAATTCACACTCTAAGCTGTGCATTAACCTGCCATCTCCAGATGCAAAAATGCTTGCCTAGCTGGGGCTGTGTAAAACACTAGTGCCAGTGTAGATGTGGACTAAATCTAGGAGGATAATCCTCAATCTCTCATACAGCTGTTACTGATGGAGAGATGCATTTTCTTGTAATTCTGATGATGTTTATTGCAACTGATTACTGCACAGATCCGTGGAGTGTCCACTTCCAAACTGAGGCATCATGAAAATATGAAAAGAAATGCAGAATTATTTTTGTGGAATGCTCCCATGTATACTAAATGGGGTGTTCAGTCTAAGGAGACAGTCACCAATCCTAAATGTCCACACAGACACCACCTAAGCTTCATTAACTTATCCTTATCTTTATTCTACCCAAGTTTCATCCTGTTCTTAAACATGTTTATGATTTTCCATGTGGGGAAATTTAGGCCCTTTGGATTCTTCCAATGTTGCCCTTCTTTTACTCCTTTTCTTCTTAATTCATTTTTGGTTTCTTTATTTGTTTGTTTGGTCCTTTCTTTCTTTGCTAGCTCAGCTTTCATCCACAAAATAAAATTTAAAAATTAATGGTATACAGGCTTTCAAGATGATTTCTTGCTAAGAATATAACCATTGTCCTTAATTAGAACAGGAGAAAAGGGAGTTATCAAGAATATCTAAAGGATTTGAAAGCTCTTTATATGGTGCTGGTAATTTTCTGTAGTCTACCAGTGTCTTCCTAGGAAGATTTTTTTGTTACTTTCTTCAAAGTAAATGCAATTATGAGATCATTGTCAAAATAACAGTAGTACCATTAATATTCATGACATTAGTGTAGACTCAGCTTTTTTAAGTGGACAGATGTCTTCTAGGAGCCTCGAAATTTCCTAAGTAGACTGAAGATTACTGAAATTTCAACATCTGAAAAAAAAACACCCTTCATTATTTTGAAAAGTACAGCTCTATTTACTATTAAGGAAGAAGATTCAGAAATAAGGTGGGCATAGACATACCTGTTTTATACCTGTTTTGAGCAAACTGTGGTGATACTTTTGACAACAGTTGCAATAAAAACTTCAAACATGGCTATCTTTCTAGTTTTACGAATGCATTATGTAGTGATTGTACAGTTAATCACTTGTGATGACCTGATTGGAGCCACACTTCTTGTGATCAGGAAACTGAGGAATTCAGCATTTTTTTTATCCTCTCATGTGAGTTTTACGGCAGGCAGCTGTACACCAATTAGAGAAAGGAAAGCAAGACAACATAGTCCTTTTCCTTTGATGGCTCCCAAGAAAATAAAATGTTTCTTCAGAAAAACAAACGAACAAACATTTTGAATGAACACCTGACCTGAAGTATTCATGGCCTAACAGTTTGATTCACCTCTATTTCATTTTTTTTACACTTCTTTCAGAACAAACCACCACTCAGTAATTGGATGTGACTCTGAGCAACCTTGCTGAATTGAAGATGTCCCTACTCATTGCAGAGGGATTGGACTAAGATTACCTTAGGAGGTCCCTTGCAAAGCAAACTATACTATGATTCTATGTTTCTATGGTTCTATAATTCAATTATTCATCAGTTCTGATTCTAATTTGGATTTCTTTCTATCAGCAATTGCAACATTATCTTCTCCTAATTCCTGATTATGGATTACATTTTGAAGTTCTGTTCAATTTTCTGAAATTATTTAAGAATACAAATCTTAAAACATTCTTAAAGGAAAACAAGCTGTCATTACTCCACATTGTCACTATCTTTGTAAAATAAATGTGTGTTGATGAGTTTTTAATTTTTCCCCCTCAAAGTTATACCTAGATATAGAGAGAAAATCATAGGAGGCAGCTGAAACCAAAACCTCAGAGGTTATCAGTATGCCTGTAAACAGTCTAAGCTCTGTCAAGGCTGGATGTACTTCCCATAAAAAATTGATTCTGTACCACTGATAAGTTTTGGATTTTCTGCACATGCTCATCTCATGCGGACACCACTATTAATTGAACAAGCAGTTGATAACCTTCATTTTCCATGCTGCTGGAATCTCAGATGCAAAAGCTCTACAGTTCTGTCATCAATCTTCTCTTTTTCCAAGTCCTTTCATCAGAACCACAATTTTGGCTCAAAATTTATCAGTTATTTCTTCAATAGTGTTCCTTTCTGTGCTTATTCAGAACTTTTTACACCAACACATACACGTATAAGTTCTTCACTTCAGGCTCTGTAACATGTAATGTAGAACTCAGAAATGTATGTAATATTTTTCAGACATCATTTATGTTCAAAAGTAGAAAACCTAGAACTACAGGGTTTTTAAAATATTTTTTAATGTGATTAATTATATGCTGAGTTTTGCCTATTTTTTCCCTAGTTCCAAAGTACTGTAGCAGGTACAGTGTGGGCCTGGAACAAACACTATTTGGAATGGCTGCAGCAGATGAGCCTTTTTGATTTATATGCTCCCTTTTTGACCATTACTTTGCAGAATCTCCCAGCAACTATAAAATAGATATTTAAAAGAAATCATGAGAAATTACTGGTGTAAAACTCAAGATTAGGATTGTGTAGAAATTATTAATAATTAAATTATTAGGTGTACAGATTAGATGTTGCAGCTGAAACTCAGAGAGCTCTATAAGTAAAATAATGCACTTTAAGGTATTTGAATCAGTATGAACAAAAACAAGAGGCCCCCTCTTGTACACTGTAGCATAAGTTCTTATTCGACAATACTTTAACAGAAAAAGAAAGAACAAAAACCCCCTCCAACATCCTAAAATAGCATTTGTTAATTAATTGTATAACATTGGTACTAGTTCTACAGTTTTGAACATAATGAGTATGGTATCTTTATCATGTTTTTATTATATCTCAAGAGAGATGGACAGGAAAAAAAGGGTATTTATAATATATCCCGAAGAGAGATATATTTTTAAATAGTGGAGTTTTTATACAGGCAGAGTGAAAATAAGTTAAAGGATATGAAGTTGAAATTTATATATCATTTTATACAATGCACCAGTAAAATCAATGGTATTTGGCAAATGACTGCGTGTGTAAGTGTGCATGTGATTGGTTTAAATATATGTTCAAGTATTTTGGTGAAAAGCGCCATTTGCACTTGCCAAAAGCTACACAAATCCAAGCTCAGGTAGGTGATGAAGATAGGGGAGCCAGATTTTCCAAGGCAAAGAAATGAGGTGCTTATTTTAGCCTGGCATAATTTCAAGAGCAACACTACATCAGTACAAAAAGAGTACTAAGGAAATATGGATAGAGTCAGCATCTCATCTTGGTTATTTCCAGTAGAAAAGTGCATTGAAAACAAAAAAGGGGAAAGTTACTTACCAGTAATCAGATTTCTTTGGGCTGTCTTGTACACATGAATATCTGTAAATGATCTTGTACCAAGGCTCTTGAATTCACAGAATCACAGAATATGCCGAGTTGGAAGGGACCCACAAAGATCACTGAGTCCAACCCTTAGCCCTGCACAGGACTATCCCCAAAAGTAATACCAGGTGCCTGAGAGTGTCATCCAAATGCTTCTTGAACTCTGTCAGACTTGGGGCTGTGATCACTCTCCTGGCCTCTGACACGGCTGGCACAGCGACTCCTGCAGCTACAGGGGATTGAGCTTTATGGCAAGTCACACCGTAACTGAGGAAGCTTAAACTAGTACACTAATAAGAATTAGGCTGGAAGGAAATTAGGCTGGAAGGACATCTTTGCTCTTCCTTACCAGCTACTTAGTCTGTGTTTTGCCTCTGTTGGATGCTCCCAGATGGCCAGATAAGAGCCCTTCCTTCTTTCCTTGCCTGCATGAACTGTCCTGCAAACTGCCATGCCATGCCCTTACTGCTGTGCCACACTCTGTTTGCCCACTCCAGTTCACTGCACTCCGGGTCACTTGCACTCCCTGGAACCATTTAAATCTTCCTTGATTGCCCTCAGCACTGCCCCCTTAAAGGCTTTTTTTTTTTTTTTTTTCCATGCTTTTGCATTAGCTGGAGGCATGACATATTTTCCAGTCTCTCTGCTTATTTCATTCTCAGGTGTAAAAGGCATGTTTGTAAGAAGGCCTTCAATTAGCTATCAGCTACACATTTCCACAAAATAAAGAGACTTCCAGACAAAAGGCAGGGAGATTTGGCAGTGAACGTATGAATCTCAGAAGAATTCCAAGCACTGTAAATAAGCCTTTCTTCGAGTCCTTCTTCCATGCACATGCATACAACTGGTCATTCCTGCATACTTGCAGGAAGGTATTTAGGCTCCCCAGCAAAGACTGGCCTAATTTCTGAAAATCTGTTTATGGTATTAGTCCAGTGGGTAGAAACTGTACTCCAGACTGCTTCAAAAACAGTGAACCAGACACACAGCTGAATATATGCAGGTCTATAGATTTTGAATGATTGCACTTCCTCCTTGAATCAATAATGTTTGATTAATGTTTTGTGTTCCTCGAGAATTCAGAAAATCAGATAGAATTTTAAACCCAGTTCTTATTTATTTAGAATCTCATTTATCATATATGAACTTAAGTCCCCTATTTTCTTTCAGACATTAAGGAAAAAAATTACCTGCATAGGTAAGAACTGAGGCATATTAAAATCCTTTTAAATTTTAAATGTAGTTAACTTAGCGTCTTTAAATATAAAGATATTCACATTATATAAAATGTTTGTTACAGAAATGAGCTGGACTTGTCCTTGTAGTTGAGGAGTATTTATTATGCATTTTTAATAGACTTATAGGAACTGTGTTGAGTAACCCAAAAGAAATGCTTCTGAGCAGCTTTTAAATCAGTATAATTTAATTAATTTTTAGGAAAAATCTGCATCTCTGTTGTTGTTTCTGTGAAATTTAACAAAAAAAGAATGCAGATCACTATTAAATTTATCTTTGAGTCATTTCAAATTCTACATTGAAATGAAATAGATATATAAAATTAACCAAAATAATATAAATGATTCCAAGATAGTAAAAAAAAGAGCTTCAGAACTTTTAGAATATGTTTTTTGTAAGTTTGTCTTTGAGAAGTCCTTTAATTGATTTCCCTGCTCCTGATACAACATCTTTGGAAGAAATAAAAAGTAAATTCAAACAATTTTTCCCATAAAACCAAGTCCCTAAGAAAAACTATTGATAAAATGAATATTTGCTTTTACTTCTCTTTCTGGGCAATAAATTAGTTTTTTTGTTCTTTATATAGAAGTGCTTATATTATTATTTCTTATGGAAATAAGATTTGTCTAGTGAAAACCATATCAGATAAGACAGAATATTTTTCTGTACTGCTAGTTTTCAAGCCACAGTGATGTGTACTTCACACACAACTGGTTAAAAAGAGCTGAAACTACCGAAGAGTATGTTCGTTGTCTCTTATTGGTGTAAGTTTTCTTACATCTCATAACGCTGTTAGGATGTCAGTTTCCACCTGCTGAGGGTTTGCACAATATTCACCCATTTTTCAGTACCATATGAGCAGACTTCAGAGCTTTTCCTGAGCTCTTGTGAGATTAGAATCCAGTCACAGGAGATTCACTCATTTTGAACAGTAAAACAGGTCAGAGTGTAACAATGTTATCTGGTTAATGTGCTGAGGATTCATCTACCATTACTTAGTTTATTCCTTTCATATGCATCATTATATTGTGTTTTCTTTCTTGAAAAAAGCTACATTTATTTTATGACCTTTAGGAAATGTGGTATTAATAATAGTTGAAATAATGCCACCAAAATATAGTAATGGTTTGATTAGTGTTTAAATTCCATTTATTTTTAGTTCCTTTCTTCTAGAACTATAAAGTCTTATGTGCATAAACTTTGCATAAATGAAAGTTAAACTGCCAGCAGTGATTGTCATAATGTGACTATAAATACCATCAGGTACATTTTTGGTTTATTTATACATTTTTTTAAATAAGTAACACAATTTTCAAAGCAGAGCTCTTAAGATTAAGGTGTAAGAATTCAAGTAACTGTGTGAGCAAAAAATATTTTGAAAATATGTTTGACAAGAAAGGCTTGTAAGAGCTTGGATTTCCTCACTTCCTACTTATATGTTATTCAAGAAATTATGGAAGTTATTTATTTCCAAGTTATTATTTTAACCCTACTGTTATTGAAGCCATATAGAAGTTCTATAAACTATTTTCTACTGGCTAGTTTTTCAGTCACAATGAATATAATTCAAATAAGGTACCTTTTAAGACATATTCTTTATTAAATTATTAAGTATGAGTTCTTAGTCTTAGCACACTGTTCAGATTCTTTTGAATGCTTATGACACATGACTTAAAACCACAGTAACAAATCCTCAGTACAAAACAGAAAAAGACCTAAAAGCAAAATAAATCAGAGCAGTGATGGTCTAGCAGAGGTGGCTTATATAGAACCACATGGTCAGATAAGGGATGTCCCACATCTCAAAGTCTTTACAAAGAGAACTCAAGTCATAGAGTATCCTGAGTTGGAAGGGACCCACAAAGATCATTAAACTGCAGCTCCTGGTTCTGTACAGGACAATCCCCATGTGGTTGAATTCTGTCCAAATGCTCCTTGAACTCTGTCAGACTTGGTGCCGTGATCACTTTCCTGGGCAGCCTAGTCCATTTCCTTAGGAAGCCTTTTCCAAGTCACATTTGAGCAGTTCTGGAATCTGTTCTGTTAAAGCAAAGGGCCCAATGACAGGGGAACACAACACAAATGAGCAAATGAAGAAATGCATGCACACAGCCACACAGAAACATATATATAGACTGCTTTTCACTGGAATCTGCCCAGAGATACGGCAGAATTTGGACCAACAATGATATAATCAAATCCTGAGATAAAATCTGACTACATTTTAAGTCCTTGTAAATGTTCCCTTCACTGACAAACAAACCAAAACCCATGTCAAAATGCTGTGAAACCAGAAAATTCAGAGACAGTTCTTTACTTAAACTTTTCTGGCCATGTAATGAATAGTTTGAAATCTTTGTATCAATTCATATCAAGGAGTTGATAAGAATTTTATCTTCAAGTACAGTTGAAAGCAATTTTTCTCACAAAAATAGTTCCATTTAAGTAATTTGGATGAATAAAGCCTGCAGCGTCAGACCCTTAAAATGTGAACTTTTGTACCACTAAGCTCATTGAGAAAGTTATAATATTCCTTTGAAAACAATATTAACTGTTTTCCTTTTTTCTCAATAACATAATGAAGTTCTTGTGTCTGTCATAATGTACCCACTCTTTTAAGCAGTCTTTGTGAGTAAAGGGCAGTGGCACTAACTCAGTACAGAGCAGGAATGCTTTACAGGATGTTTCCAGATAGAGGAAAATGGTTCCAGTGTGCCTACTAAGAATGCTATGTTAAACAGAGAATCAATAGATGTAAACACACTTGCTTTCTTCACATGATTTTCACTAGCCTTTCCATGCAGGAGCAAATATACCTATGGTGAATATTTACTTATCTTTCTTTTCCATATGAATTATTTGTCTGCCCTTGGCCTTGACTTCATCTTGGGGAAGGATTGTGTTAAGCAAAACAAAAAAGATAAGATAATATTCATCTCTGCTTGGCAACAGCAGCAAAACTAGTGAAAAATACATTCATCTTTGTCCATAGAGCAGTAGCAAGAACAAAACATATTTAGGTTTTTCCTATTTATGTTAATAAGTCCAGGATAAAAAAAATATATATTTCTTTGTCCCTTACAGTAGAAATGGCAAGGACAAAATTACAGAAATCCCAGTGTTGCTTGCAGTAAGCAGCAACTATTAAAAAAAAAATTAAAAAGGCAAGAATTTTTTAAGTTTTATTTATAAGATCACACAGTATTTAGGGCTTTATTAACTGCATCATTCTGCCAACATCAGGTCACAATATTATATAAATTACTTTCAACTCAGCATGCAGTGATGCCTCAAATTTTAAGAAACACCTGACCATATGCCGGCAGACAAGAGATCTTGAAAAATTTAACTCAAATTTTACTCAGTCAAGATTTCAGTGTTCTGCAATTGCTCCTTTCAATACGGTTTTTAATTGTGCTGCAGACTGGTTGACTTGACATATTATGACTATATTGTAATTGCACTTGCAATCAGTTATATTAAATCATTATATTTCTAATTTTTAGTTCTAATCCTTTACTTATTTGTAATATAATTGAATGACTTCAAGATAAAATTGCTATTCAGCCAGAGTTACACATAGGAGGACCAGGAAGCCTGTAGTACTTTTTTATTCAAATTACCTGTAGATCAAATGAGTCCCTGTCTTAATGGATTTTGTGTTTTTACAGGTTTTTAAAGAAAAAATACATGATTTCTTGTAACAGTCCTAAAGCATATGTTCTACACATTAAAAATACTACTATGAGTAATATTTTACAGCTTCTCAAGGTGTTAGAGATCTTTGTTCCACCTGCCATGTCTCAAAAGTCATGCCTCCCTTCAACTTCCTCAGAACCAGCCTCTCCTGACTAATTACTGTACTTGAATAGAAAATTGATGTATTTTAAAAAACAAAAAAGCCTTTCATCCAATTACTGGGTCCCCTAAGTCATACCTGTGTAGCCTGTTTTCCAGTAGGTAATTTTTAGCGATATTTTTCTGCTAGGGCCACTCTGCCTTTAAAAATCTGAAAACACAGTAGGAGGGATCTCTGACAGGAGGAATGTGACTCTGTACACAAAATCTATTTCACGGAAGAAATTTATTAATTTAGTTGGTTTTTTTTCCATGGAGACTAAAGGAGATCTTCATGAGACTTCCATGAGACAATATCTTGACAGGATAAATTTGACTATAACACTTTGTGCTACTGAGGTATCATGATCTGAGTCTACTGGAATCTAATAACCTTCAAGCTTTGAGTCAGCCAGAGATGTGCAAGCTCCATCTTGGAAGACACGTAGGTAACAGTAGTGTTGTTCTGTGACCAAGCTGACATATCTTGCCAAGCACTGCAATGCCTATTAGCTTCTGGGTAAAAGTTGACTTGTGCTGGTGAACTCAGGCTGCTTTTTTTGGAGAGATGAAAGCCATTGAAAGAACTGTCAATCATGCGAATGACACAAATTCTATTCATACAGTCTGTAAGTATTTTTCAAACTGTTTAATCACCGTACGTTGATTAAGATCTGTATAAGAACTGCTGTTAGAAAAAATGGGAAAATTATGAGGCAGAAACATTTGACAATTAACTAGTCTTAGACATTTGAGAATATTTTTCCTCCTATCATCAAACCATTAAGAAATTACATGTCAAACATCATGATATTGGCTTGACAGGCTGGAGAACTTGGTATTCTAGTCTCCTGGAGATGCTCTGAGGATGTATTTTTCAAAGTCAATCTAAAGAACCTTATTTGCCATGTCACTGTACTTGATGAAAAGACATCTGTATTTTTCTTTGTGATTATTTTGAAGAGAAGTCTTTGACAAAATGCATGAAATCTATTGCTTATCACAATACAGATTTTTTTTACTTTGCACAGTAATTTTAATTTTCATTCCAACTGTACAAAACAAATGTACAGAGAATGCACAGAAGATTGGATGCTTTCAGGAAGTAACAGACTGACCAGGTGTGTGTGTTATGCTACTGATGTGGCAGCTGCACAGCTACTTCAGCATAGCTCTAACAGTATTTCCAGATTTCTGAAAATCACATACTATTTCATATATTCTTATAATTCTCCAGGATGAATTTCACAGACAGAAAGGCCTCCAAAAGTTTGGTAAACTAAAACACTAGAGAGGGAAGACAGTACATATTAATGGTCATAATCAGGTCCTAAGTATGGGACGGTGGTGTGTATTTTTTCTTCAGACTTTAAACCAGTATTCAATACTAATTCCATTAAATCTAGAATGCCATTAAATCTAGATGAAATCTAGAAGGTGGATAATATTTCTGTAAGACCTTTTTTCTCTCTGTCTTTTTTTTTTTTTTTTGGACTGGAAATATCAAGGTTCTTTCTATGTATCACAGGTGTGATTAAGGACAACATGAATCCTGTTTATACCAGAGGGTGAGTACAAGTATTTTGGCTAGATAGAAATTGAAAAATCAATTCTATCCAGAACTAGAAGTACAATTAGAGTTGGTTTCTGTTCTGTTCTACCTTACTGCTTTTCTAGAGTGTATGAATGTTTGTCTGTAATCTTAAAAAAAAAGGGGTGAGAAGTTATGATTCTGATTGTGTTCTTTCTTACAAATGTTTCTAACTTATAAATATATGACTTTTTTTTTTTTTTTTACTTTGAGCTGGAACAAACACTTAAACCAGAGAACTGCTTATGTTTCTTGCTGATTGAAATAAATGTGTAGAAAGTGTTTTGTTCTGTTAGTTAATAAGGTTTCTAAGAATATTATTTTGTTTGGTAAGATTATACTACTGAATATTGCTAAAGAAGAGAAAAAAAGTCTATTGCACAAAGATCTTCCTCGATCTATTATCTAGATTTTTTTGTTCTTTTGTTTTCACTAATTTTTTTTAACAATTATGGATTTCATAAAGACTTTTAAAATAAAAACAATTATGAATTATGGATAAAATAAATACATTTTAATAAATGTATTTTCTATTTCTTAACCAAAATAGATCAGTAGTGCTATAAATTTAAGAGATAAAAGGAGTGTTGAAGATTACTCATAGTATTTCCAGTGGATCTGAAATCTTTCTGAAATCTTCTTGTAAATTGAAAATGCTGTCAAGTCAGAAAACACCTTAGCTAATAATAATCATAGAATCAAATTCATCAAACAAGATGATCTTTTGATTAAGAATACAAAAATTTCATTTCTTGATTAATGAATAGGAGGTCAGTGCTGGCTGTCATAAGGGCAACCAACTTGTTCTTAGGACTCTTGAAATTTTATCAGGACAACACTTTCAAAGACAAAAAATACTGAACCAGTATGAACCAGTTATGACCCACATTTTGAGCTTAGATGTATGAAGGAGCAATTTACACCGAAACTGCTTAGAAGTCTATGGATGAATTTGCCCCTCTGCATGCAACCCCAGATGAAATATATTGTAGTTCTGTCCATCTTTACTTTAAAATTTGTGAGGATGATTTAATGCTTTGAAGTTCCAGTTTTTCTGAAGGGGCTTTCTTTCTTCTTTTTTCTGTATTTATTGTCTGCATGTGCTAGCTGGACCCGACCAGTACAAGGGTAAATTGGCGGATTGACAGCTCCATCAAAAACAGGTTAAAACACCAAGATATAGCATCATATAACCCCAGTATTAATAAGAATGAAAATGCAATGCTCCTCTGAAAACTAAACCTGAAGTTACTGTGTTAATGTTGCTACAGTTTATTCTTTTTTATTTGTGGTAATAAGAAGCTGATTTGGACAGTGTATCATTTGTGGGGAAAGGAACAGAAATCAAGATGAAATTTTGATTTACTATAAATACATGTAAGCTACTTGAAAAGTTGGCATATCACACACAGAATATTCTGAGTTGGAAGGGATCAACAAGGATCATAAAGTCCAACTCCCAAGAGAATGTCCTGTACAGGGATCAAACCCACTACCTTGGCATTATTAGCACCCTGCTTTAATCAGATGAGATAATATCTTATTTCAGTACATTACTAGCGTTTAAAACCCAAAATATTTGATCTTCTATGTATGTATATTAATATGTGATCATTATCCCTATAAGAAATAATAGCATCTAAGGAAATATCCCTTCCTGTTTCTGTTTTATTTGCTTTTCATCCCTTTGACGTAGCTATAATTATAGCTACTCCATATTGTCCCTAAAAACTGCTTCAGAGACAACTATTGTGACCATTTGGCAATGTAATATACACACCAATACAGGTAACAATAGCAAAATGAAGTGTCTGTGAGCATTTGTAAAAATCTAATGGTTGTGCTGATCAAACATTTCTGCATCCATTTTGATTTGTTTTGCAAATGCTAACAGGTTTATGTGTACTCAGATGTTTAGGAAATTACTGGGTTTTGTAAGTACACATATTTATATGCTAGCTGGCTGTGCAGAAATGTCAGTGTTTTCTTGTATTTATTAAAGATTTTTCTGTTCAGAAAAGACTAGTGTATTGACTGGCAACATAAAAAGAGGTGGGAGTCTCAGTAACTAGTCAGAAATGGAAACATTATATTTTCAAACAATGCTGAATGGTGTATAAGGATCATTCCAGTCAATTTATGCATGATACAGCTAGCATACTAATTGGGTACTGGAATAATAGGGTTAACTTTGATATTGATTTGACTTTGATATCCAATAGTTGTATGCCTGGCAAAAGTGGAATCAAGATAGTTTCTGAGGAATTTGTCTTTTTGTCAGTTTTTGGTCTTCTAGTATAATCTAAAATGTTTTCAGGTGACAATGGTGGTTTTTTTTTTCTTTTTCTTTTTTGAATACAGAATATTTTGGCAATAAAACTAGTTGGGCTGTAAAAAAACATTTCATACTTGTGTTTGATCTTTGATCCAGGGGTATTTTTCACTAGTAGGCCATCATAACAGAGCTATTTGGAATACCAATAAGCAGTAGGTTGTCTGAAATACATTATTTTCCAGGATGCATTAATTGGGAAGTTTCTAAGGCACAAGAGAAATTATCTCAAAAAGAGTTGGTACCTGAAATCTATCCTACAGCCTAATGTCTGTAGCATTCCATCCATATGCAGGATAACAGAGTTACTCTGGGAAAAAAAAATAAAAATCACTTGACCTGAAAAGACTAGACTTTTAAAAGACATAAAGCCAAAATTATGGGCTTTTGTGTTTACAGGTTGAGAGGAAGACTTGGTTTATTTTTATTTTAAATATAGAACCTAATTGTCCTTTCAATGTCCTGGTTGTTTCTGAGGTGGCTTCAAAAGCTTTTATAAGAGCAGTAAGGAAATAGTCTGGAAATGCTGATATTTTAGTCTCACCATATATATTTCATAACACTTTGAAAATAATTGGCTACCATAAGTTTTCCTTGCAAATGGTATGAAAAGCTGTTTGCATCTGAATTAATCTGTCCAAATCCGCCTAACTGGAACAGGTTTTCAGCATTTTTAAATCCCTGCTTTAATTTATCTATGCAGACTGGGACCTCTGAGGGCTGTATAATGGTTTATCTGGTATGATTCATGTAATGGGTGTTTTCTGTATAGCACTCGCATATGAATATGTTTTTGTTTCAAATTTTAAGAGGTTATTTTTTAACTTGGTTGAGCAGCTAGAATGCTTCTTCAGTTAATGATATATTTGGTCTGCTATTTGCTTTTTAAATTGCATTCAGATTTTTGGCTTAGCTAAGTTGCTTAGACTCTAAAGTAAACAGTTTTCTCATACAAGTCTAAATCAGCTAACTTTATGTGTATTTCTGTGGTCTTAAGAAAAAGCAATATATTTACCTCATCTTCAATACATATATATACTTAGAAATATGTAGTACACTTTCATGTATGTATTTTGGATAAATATTTGGATCACATCCTAGCCATTCAGAAAAATATGTTTATTTTATAGCCTTGTTTATATTAACATTGAATATGTTTAGAAGAAAGATTGTAGGAGAGTGATTTTACTTGCTGTCTAGGAAAGAGTTAATATGGTTTGGCTTGATTTTAATTAGAGCTTCTTTGCTATATCAGTGGACTAGAGGATTCTTTAATGACCTACTAGTGTCATTTATTACATACAGTTATCTGACAGGCTGCTACTCCATCTACTTATGTTCACTATAGACATTGACGATATAAAGCCCACAGTAGTTCCAAAATTACAAAATTTTCTTTCTTTCCTCTCAGTGCTGCACAGGTTTTCTTTCAGTTCCTATTCCTGACGTGCAACAAACAACCACCTCCACCTTTACCTACACTTAATCCATAATGTTAAAGCTTTAAATCTTGCTAAACTTAACCTTGTTACTTTAAATGCATTTCAGAATATTTGAGTTAGAAGTAGTCTACCAGAAAGAGGGGGGGGGGGGGAGGAGAAAAGAAAAATGCCTGCATTCTCATGAGTGACACACTTGTTGCCTGATTTCCAGAACAATCTTTCACATCCAAAAGACATACATAGCCCAGGCAAACTGACAAAGATCACTCACAAGCATTGATGTTTAAACAAACTAGCTCAAATAAATGATCGGTTTGATATTCAGTCAACTCTCACTGTTCCAGTGTTGAGATAGAACATATATTGCCCCACTTTGAATCTGTGATGAAAGATGCTGGTGACACAACCTTGGGTATGATCGTGTAGCCCTAGTCAGGAGAACAGAAGTTTACTATCTCTGTAGAAACTCCAAGTTCAGGTAGCTGCCTGGAAGATATAGTTCACATAGTCAAACAAGACGAACTAAAAAAAACCCAAACATGCACCTTACAGAACATTTATTGAATATTATTTTTGCAGTCTGAAGTACTTCAGGTTTACTACAAGTTTTTGTCCAGCTGCATAAAATACCATTCCATCAACACCCAATGCTATTTAATTTATAAACACATTAGTGGGCTTGTTAATAATAGCTGTAACCAGGTATATCTATGGCACTGAAAAATACTAATCATTGCAAGGCTGTCATCAACTGGATTTTTAGAAAAGTAGGTGGATTAAGGTAACTGTCAGGTGTTTTGAGAAAATAAATGTACTTTTTAAAGTCCAATTTTCTCACTCTGCTGCAATTTATGCTCCATGTATCCTGTAGGCACAAGAACGTTATTGTTCTGTAGAAAACTGGCTTGCTATATTTTCTTTTTTTTTTTTTTTCCTGAGTGAATGTAATTGACCATATTTAATGTAGCTTTTGGCCACAAATGTTGGGATAAATATATTTTACTTTTACACTACAGAACTGTAACACACTTCATCTATGAGAACCCACCAAAGAAAACAGTCATGGCTATTGAGAAGAGTACATCAAAGTTCTGTGCACTGTCTTGTTCTGTGGAGCACAGTTTCTCTTCAAAGTTCACAGTAGATTTATATTTGTTGTCAGTTATTAGTATTTTCCTGCTACAGATTTCTCAAGAACATTTTTCCTCTAAAAGAGGTGCTCAGTATCATCTAAGAACAGATTTTGCTTGTAGACGTTGAATAAAAATTTATTAAAACTTCATTTTTGAACCCTCATGTATTTTGGGTATGTCAGTTATGTTATGATTATTGTTAAATTTCAGGGTTGTTAATTTATTTTATTTTTTTAAGCAATTCTTTAAACTTGTTTTTTTCCTGTATCAAATTGCTCTACTCATCTTCCTAAAGGTCCCAGGTTTCATAAGCTGATTTATGTGGTAACCTTGAAACAAGGAGAGACATTAATAGACCATTCCATTTTAATGAATGGCTTGTCAAGTGCTGGTTGACTACTTCAGTAGCCAGAAACTCTCTTCCTCCAGGCACTGTTTAGAAGTGCAAGGCTTCAGGCTCTCGGTCATGTGCATGTCTAGCCTCATTTAATATTCAACAGCTGTCAGGAACAGCATTGGTTTGAAGGACTCATTTGATTAGTAACACCTGTGATATTTCCAAACCCCTCTCTTAAAGTTGCTTTTAATATTTTAGATTCAAGGAGGAAGACCTGGCATGGCTTGGAAATACTGAAAGTGGCTGAGTGCATGCTGTCAGCTCCCTGGGTCAGAAATGCATGAGGAACTCTGTTAATGTAAGCACGGGAAGAACTTATCCAGGTCCTTCAAAGACAAATGTCTCCTTATCTGCTTTGTAATCCTGAAATATGGCTGCTTTCATTTCTTCAGCCATTTCTCCTGGTGACTTGGCTCCCAGAACGGTTGCATGTTGTGAGTGGCATCTGCATACAGGGCACTGTTTACGCACCTCCTGTTTTGTTTGTTAAGAACCAAACACACTGTTAGGGATAACCAACTTGCCTAAAAAATCCAGTACATCCACTTTTACCTCACTTCAGCCTGTGTGGAAGGGATCAAAAAGCAAGCTTAGAGCATGTAACCTCACAATGCATAACTGCAGAAGATCTGGAGAGCAGCTCCCTAAAGCTTAATCATTCCCTGAGTACCACTCCCCTCAAGTAATGCAGCAAGACTTCAAGTCACTTAAAAAAAAACAGATCTGAGCTGAGTGTCATCAGTAATCATGGATTCATTTCCTATCACTGTTGGGGGCGGGGGGGGGAATGTGCTTGTTTGTTTAAGCAAGTTTGTGTGTTTTTTGTTGTTGTTATTGTTGGGTCTTAGGGTTTGCTTGGGGCTTTTATTTCTCCCTGCAAGAGCTAAAGGTTACAGTGCTTGTTATACCCTGCTGTAGAAGTCAGTGGTAGAACTCGGACTGCAGCATCTGAGCACTTCAGAAAAATAGTACCTAAATGTGAATTAGAATTATTTCTATCTTTCAGTCATGTTCTTGCTGGAAATCATTGCTAAAAAATAAAATAGACACAAAAAAGCTGGAATACTTGCACACATCAGTATTGCTTTCCTGCACTTATTGGTTCATTCTTAACCTTGTGGTTGTTGGTGCATGAAATGTTCCTGAGCTCCTTTTTGAAGTCGTAATTTGTTTGCTTCTCTTTTTGTATCATTTGAGTATCTGATTTTTAGTCAACACTTGTTTCCAGGGCCATCTGTCTAGCAGATTTGATCTGAAAAGAATATTGAAATTATTTGCCAGTCACACGTAATTGTCTGTAATGTCTGCTCTTTTTTTTCCAAAACATTCTGAAAATATGAGCTGCATACATGCAAAAATTATTAAATGCAGATATAGAGAGAATATAGAGAGCTGTCACTGAAATAAACAGGAAATTTCACTCCTGTCATCAGAGAAAAGTGAGCTGAGTTTTAGTATCATGGAACACGGTCTTTAATAACGAATTGTATTTATTCATCAGGTTTTCGTGAGTTGTTTTTAGAGTGCCATACACAGTCAAGTGATCCCTGTATTTTATTTTTATTATTATTGTAGTTTTTGCTATTATTATTTTAGTGTGAGTCCACTCTAGCAGATTTCATATACCCATATCTACAGTTAGTATTAGCTGGAGTCCTACTTTTTTTTAAAGCAGACATTAGATTCAGACAAATATACATAGTTGAGGTGGTGAAGAAGTTCTTCAATTGCACAGAAATGGATTCTGAAGTGGAGGAGCTGGATTTAATAAAATGACCATTGCTTGGGAAATAAGCAGTGATTATTTATAAAGAAATTTCTCAGAGCTGTAGCTTTTTTTTTCATATAATCTCAAGAAATTTGGAAAAGAATATTTGCTCTGTGTGACAGGAGTTTCTTGAGACAAGAGCAAGAAAGAGGTGGAACATTTTCAGTGCAGCACATGTATCTGACATATGTATTCACAGAATAACACTTCCTAGATTCTGTGGTCAACCCAATGTACTTAAATCCTAGATATAAACAAGTTACAATGCTCAGCTGTTGGTTGTATATAATTGTGTTTGATGTTGTATATTACATCATATACTGTAATAAACAAACAAATCACCAACAATGTGTGGAAATTCTGGGGAAACTTCTAATATTTCTGTAATTTGTCCAATTTCTATGTTTTTTTTACTTTTGCTATCTGACATTTTTACAAAGAAAGGATTAAAAGATGGGAAAAGGTAACTCTTTACAACAAAAATCATGCATTTTAAACTAATTTAATGACTGTTCATGCCTTTCAAAGTCCTATATTTCTCTTCAGACTGTTTTGTTTCGACATTTCATTAACTGATATGCTTTTATTGTTGGTCACAGTCTGTCTTCTATTCAGAATGTTCACCTAGATGACTGATCTGCTAATTTATATGGTCTATATAAAGCTAGTCTGTCCTTAACATATATTAGTAGATTTACCTTCAATATGAACTCGTGTTTCTTTGAGAAAAAAATACATATTTCTGTTAATCATAGATTTAAGACCAGGACCACTTTGGTTGGAAATACTACTTAAAGGAATTGTTTTGAATAAGATTGGCTTGCCATGAGCTAAAAGTTTATCATGGCTTTTGGTTCTTGATCCACTTTTATTTTAGAGGCTAGGAGTAATTCTAAAGTGTTAGAATTAATAAGCAAAAATTTAATGTTTATGCTACTAGCCCTTCAACCCTGAGCTTTGACTTTGCCTTCCTACCAATGTGGACTATGGTTTGATATCAAATTGGTTTTATCATCTATAATTCCACATAGTATAGGAAATACATATAAAATAAAAAGCAGTCTATCTTGCTATTGAATTCTGTTAACTGACCTAATAAAAAGCACCATCAAATCTAGTGTAAAATCTAACATGCTGTCTTTCTCTCTGTGTATATACAGATATATATCTATCTATAGTTCCAAAAAAGTAAAACCAGAGGCAGAAAGTGATGAATTCATTCAAGCTGGCAGTAATAAGTGATCCGGGATCAGAGAGAAATTGTTAAATATACTTTGGGAAATATTGTGCTGAAGGAGAAAAGAATCATTAGGAAAAAGGGAAGCTGGGGACAGTCTATTTTTCTACCAAGTACTATGAAACTAACAAAAGGCAATGGCAGTCTGGTTGACAGTTCTGTGGGGTTTTTTAGTTTTATATATATATAGTATTCTTCTCATAGAGCCAGACAGAATAGGTTTTATACTGTAAAGGAGCCTTTGAGCAAAACTGCAATGAAAACTCTAATAAAACAGTAAACTACAGTGGCACAGGTTGAGATCAACATTGGTCATTTCTTTTGTTGTTCTGCTATGAATTGCTCTATTCCACTGAGTGTGATTGATTCTTAGCTGGGGATTGAAGTTTATGCATATTACCAAACTAACACAGACCTGAGTCTGTGAACATTTATACCCTATTTCCATTCAAGTGTACCTTGATAACACAGCTGAGACTGAAGAAAACAGTACAATTACCTGCTCAGCCACTTGGATCCACACAAGTCCATGGGACCCAATGGAATCCATCCTAGAACGATGAAGGAGCTGGTGGAAGAGCTCAACAAACCGCTCTCTATCATTTACCAACAGTCCTGCTCACTGGGGAGGTCCCAAGTAATTGGAAGTTGGCGAATGTCATGCCAATCCACAAAAAGGGCCAGAAGGAGAACCCAGGCAACTACAGGCCTGTCAGCCTGACCTCAGTGCCTGGCAAGGTCATGGAGCAGATCATCCTGAGTGCAATC
>JAWWES010000133.1:42231953-42265764 GCA_035583135.1 Lophotriccus pileatus | reverse complement strand
AACACAGAATGTTGCACTACCTTTTCTTACCAAATCACACCTGCATCTATTATGTTGTTTCATTTTCAAAAATTCCTAGTGAATAACTATCTTATTTTGCCTTATCTATCACATAAGACTAAAGCTGGCAAAACTGTTTGTTCAGGTGTCTTTCTGTCACCGAGCAAAGACCAGTTAAAGGGATCAGGAAAATTCTTCTATAATTCCACAATGCTGCTGAACACAATGTGTTTACTATGCTTACAAATGGTCAGTGTGTTCATTCAAGTGAATGCAAGATTTGTTTGACTAGCTTCTCTTTCCCTTGCTTACTTTAACCTAAATATTTAATGTTCTGGGACTTGTAGATATGGGGCTCAGTGCCAAGTTTAGCAATGCCAAAACTGTGGATGAGAATTATTACAAAGCCATGGAGAGCTCTGTATATAAAACGATGACAGATCAGTTGAAGTAATCAATGGATTTTTTTTTGCTCGTTTTGCTTCAGTACTCAGCCTGGCATCTGCTCTATCCTCTAACAGAGGATTGTTGGTTGAAGATGATCGCTATATGTTCAGTGTTATTTGAAAATATAAATTGCTGCACACAATTGCATGTTTACATGCAATTAGTTTACATTACTATTATTCTGCTTTCTTCAATTGGTTTATTTCAAATTGCAAAAACTATTAGCATTCAGTGTTGTTGCTAAAAAAACTGTAAATGTAAACATGCATCTAAACCAATTGTGCAATTTTCTTTTTACAGATGTTGTCATAGAAATGAAAAAAGAAAACATCTGAATCTCAGATATTGAGTAAATTGCAGATAATAATGTTCAGTTCTGAGTTCATTAGTATTTGGAATTTTGATAAAGTATGCATGCCATATGCCTACATCCCCAGCATCCCACTTCAATGGAAAGAAAAAATCCATCAAATTACCATTGGAAAAAATAAGTGATCACTATGACATGGTGTCCTAGTTAGAGCAGCTGGGGCCAGTTCATCACTGTGTGTGTGTAACCCAAACTGTGTATTCTACACCCTCTGTGTCATTTCCCAGAAACTGTTAATAATGGACCATTTGCAGCAGCTGCCCAGAGCACACCTGACCCCCCAGGCTATAAGCTGGGTGTTAAGAGGCAGGTAAGACAGAGGGATGTTCTTGCCCTCACACCCAGGACTCACAGTCACCCATTGTGGAACTCCCCGCCCTGGGGGAGGTGCTGGGCATTCCTGCCTGAACCTGAGTGTGTATAATCTTGGGGTCTTGGGACTTCTGGTACCACTCGTGGGATCCAGAGGAGGACCAGAATCTTGACCGGACTGCAACCACCACCACCACTCTCACCTGGACTGCAACCACCACTCTCACCAACAGGTTCTTCCTCTCCTTTTACCTTTGGACTCAGGGGCCCCACGTGGGGCTCAGTGCAGGGACCAAGGAACACCATTCTGCTTGTGCCCTAGGGTGCCAGGTTATACATCTGGGTTTTCATGGATTAAAACCAATTGTTCATCTGTATAATTGTATTTATTGTATTATTTTCATTAAATTGTAATTCTGACTTACAATCTCTTTTAAGTTGGGTTAATTTCTCTGTCTGGTTTGCCTTTAAAGCAGCACACATGGCTTTTGTGGTACCATGTTCCACAAGGCACCTGACTACATGATTATGCACATTCTCCAATTCCTTTAAGATCTCAGTTCACTGTCTGTTTAAGAACACAGAAAATTACTGAAATAATTTCAGCAGTACACAAGTATTTATTACAGTTAAAAACTAGAAAGTTCATGAAGTTTAGTCCCTTATATGACAATCAAATACACTGATTAATATTTTTTAAGTTTTACCTCTAAGTGAAAGAGTTTTTCTGCTTCAGTGAGACCACTTTAACACTGTTACGGATTTTGCCCCTTGGTGAGCAAAATTCTTCTAATTTTCAAGAGTCTATTTATGGTCAATTTATACCTACTTGTTCTTGTGCCAGATTTTAGATATAGTTCTCCTATTCTCCTCTTTTCCCTGGATGAATTAAATGCTTCTGTGGAGCTCAAACAAAGAGAAGCAGCATACATACTCAATCAAAACACAAAACTATGCATAGCATGATGTCACACCATTTTGTTCTTGGTACAGGCAATGGCACAAGCCTGAAATATCACGATATTTTGGTTTTGATATTAGGTGAAGGATTGTTATTTACAGTGCATAACTTACTTTTTCTGTTCTTTCAGGTTTTTGTGTGCTTGCCTTAAAAGGCAAGTCTCTACTCCTTTTTTAAGGGAGGTTAAGAATTTATCTTGTTTTTTCTTTTTTTTTCTTCTGCAGAATTATGGACAGTATAAAGTACTCAGCCGTCTATAAGACTTTTGATACTCCCCCATCTCAAATGAAAAGGGCTCACATGAAATATTATGACAGGGACCTGCACTCTTCTGAATCTTGTTTTGTTACTATGTCATAATTACTTATTAGTTAATGTACGTTAAATTCCTCCTTTTGTCCTAGTCAGTGATCTCAAAGTCAATACTAGGCCAGAGTTGATAATGAAGAGTAGCTCATCTAGTACTGTCACCTCAGACCTTGAATTTGATATGATTATTTTAATCCCACATCTATTTCTTTATTCCTTAGTCACCGTCATCTTTCTGTCAAATATTTTAACTATTTAGTACTAATGACATCTTCTAACTTTGTGTCAATGGTAAAATTAGTTAACATATTTTTCCTACTTTTACGAACTTTGCTAATGAATTTGTTCAATAGCAATCATCCTACACCACATCATTAAGAAAATGGTATGTTAATTTCTCTTAACACATTACTCAGCTTTCAATACAGACAGCTGACTTCTGTCTCCTCTCTTCAAAGTCTCAGCTGAACCTCATTATCTCCAATCTAGTTTCCAAACTTCCCAGTATGCAGTGCTTGAGATTCAGATAAAATACAGTTTTAGATAAATAAAATGTGACAAATTAGATTTTTCCAGAAAAGTAAATTATCAAGATGTTGGTCTGCTGTGAAATAGCCATGGTGAGTACTTCACATTTTCATTCCTTGCCTTGTACATCTCCAAAATAAAATCAGCATTTGCATGATACCACTACAGTTTGAATAGTATTTAAAACATTTAGTAGTGAAGCTATGATTTTACTGTCAGTTCTTTTAGTAGTAGTGCATAGAAAACATCTATATCCTCTTTCATTAGTCTCATGCTCATTCCTTCTTCTCTCCCCAAAGCCGAAAGAAATCATTTGACATACTCCAAAAGAACATTAAAAATTTACATACTCCAAAAGAACATTAAAAAGGACTTCTCATACTGACTTTTGGGCAGCCATGCTAGAAGCCAATAAGGACTTTTATTCTGACTTTTCATCTCTCTTCCTTTCATCCATTCCTAGATATTGACTTCCAGTATTTTCTTATTCTCATCTTCCTTGCAATGAATTTCTTTCTGCACCTTCTTCCTTCTGCATGTTTTTAACTTCTCTTTATTCTACTTGTGTAGTAAAAAATAGTCTGAAGTAATGACTGGAAAAGGAATCATGACACTACTTAGAAATGCAAGAAGAAAAATACTTTTCCTGGGTATATGTCAAGCACGAAGCTTTGTGGACTGACTGTCCCCTGGAATATGAGGCTGCATCATCTATTTTTTTGCTTTGAGGGTGGTGAAACACTGGACCAGGTTGCCCAGGGAGGGCATGGATGCCTCAACCCTGGCAGTGTTCAAAGCCAGATTGGATAAGGCCTTTGACTCTGAGTTGCAGCATCCACGTGTAAATCCACAAGAAGGAAACACAGACACAACGTGCAGGTCAAAGGTCAAAACTGATCTAGTTTATTGTAACAACATGGTGGGTTTATAAAGGGTAGAAGAAGGGGACCCTGGGAGAAAGGACACATGGACCTGGGATTGGTGAGGTAACATGAATCCTAAGGGAAGAGGGGGCAGTGACAATGCAGGGACAAAAGGGATTGGCTAAAGCAGCTGCTCCTGGGGGCTGGCCATGCAGGGGGCTGCCAGCACCTCTCCAGAGAGGGAGAGATGTCCTTGACCACAGGAAAAGGTCATAGCACAGTCCTTCTGGTGGAGGATTCAAGTAAGACATCCTCAGCTTCTTTCCATGCTCTGAAGGCAGCCTCAGTCGTCAGCCCATCTCCAACAGTATCCCTGCACACGGCAGGCAGGACTGGGACTGGTTGATCTTTAAAGTCCATTCCAGCCCCTTAATATTCTATGACTCTGTAATAGCTTCTCTGCCCCATTTCCATATAGTCAAAATTTAAGTACTTAATTTATCTCCTAAACACTTAGTGCTGTGATTGCAATCCATATTATAGCTCACAAATGGCATTTTAGAAATGATGCTGTGGCTCATCTTGGATTACTCACCAGTATAGATTCAATGAAAAATGACAGCTACAGAAACAAAAATCCACCAGATAATTAAGCCATCTCAGATTCACTGTATTTACAAGCATCCTTCAAGGTGTGGCCAGACATAATATATTACTATGCTACCTTAATTTAAAGCATCTTTCTAATTTTAACTCAAATTATAGTTAAACAGTGGCATAAAATGGCATAGTTATAGATCCAGATCTTCTCAGTTTTTGCCAAATTAATTAGAAATTGGCAGGACCTTTGCAATTTTTTTTGTACTTAAGGAGAGTCTGTGCCTACCTGATAAACAATTTTTCTTCCCCTTCTCCTCAAGTAATACATTTTTGTAATTTACCAAATTTAAAAATCACATTTTATTTTCAGAGTTGGGAGCAGCATGACCATGTGTCTGATTTTGGCTACAGGTTTCTCCCAGCTTTTCCACATACTCTCATACTCTTCATTCTAAAGGTTCCAGTTTGAAAGGTTTCCTAATATGAACAATGAAGAATGTTAAAGATATTATGAATATTGAATTGTTTTCCCGGATTCCTGTAAGAGAGACTTGTCATAAAAAACTTTGGAACAAACTAGAATTCCAAATTTTGAAGCCATTTAACACAGTTGAATGAAACCACTGAAATAAGACAAACATGTGACAAGTCTAATGAATGTATTTTTCTCCAAATGTAAGGGAAACAATTTGCTGGTGGAAGGTTAGGGGCAGTATCGCCTTTAAGTAGAGAATTAAGAAAAATTCATTTGCCAAAGTATAACTAAGAAAGGATTTCTGCAGAGAAGTAAGGAAAAAACATTTAGAATAACAGATAAAATTTCTTGAACCAAAAAGCTGTTTCTAATCATATTTTCTTGATCAGGAGTTATTGAGACAGTATGAAAATTTAAAACCACATGTAAAAATAAGATACTCTATTCTAGACCTAATATAGTAAGAAGGGTCTAACTGGTCTCCTATTGATCTAGGGGGTTTAATTCAGTCCTATCTCATATATCTCTGCTGAATACATATTAATCTACTGATTTATCACCTCTGTAATAGTCTTCACATCATTCAGTGAATTAATCAGAAGATGAATTAAATATTTTAATAGCATATGTCTAGTAAAGGTAGAATGATTTCCCCTTCTAATTATAATATCTAATTTTCTTCTTACTATTCTTCAGCAGCTGTACTGTTGTCATGTTGGGGTTTTTATATTTAATTTTCTTTCTTATATGTAACCTCTTCACCTTAAAACGATCTTTTATCTCTCATGAAAACAGATGACAAGACTATTTTTCAGTTCAGAACTTTTTCATAATTACATTTTGGGCCTCAAGGGAAAAGCTGTATACATTATCAAATCCCTTGGCTTTGCAACTGAATAGCTTTAACAGTCCTGCACACTGCCTGCAGCTATTGTAATCTATTTTGAATATTAGAAAATCCTCAAATTATAAGTTCTAACAAGGAAGAGTCCTGTTCAAATTGAAATTCATTATATATTTCTTAGTGCCTTGTAAATTGGTCTTGTAGATTTTTACAATTGATTATTTCTCTTCCAGTCCTTACAGCTACCACTAACCATTCATATTGTGCTGGATCTAACAGTTTCTATTTATCAGTATAAAATCCACTGGCCATTTATCATACCTACAGAAGCATTACAGTGCAGTCAAGGAATGCACCTGAGCAGTGCAGCACTTATTGTGGAAGTGTGAGACGCTTTCTGAAACTAATCTCAAACTCTGTAAAAGAATCACAGAATCACAGAATCACATAATGGGTTGGGTTGGGAGAGTCCACAGTGGGTCACCTGGTTCCATGTCCCTGCTCAAGCATGGTCAACCTAGAACACACTGCACAAGATTGCATCCAGATGGTTCTGGATTATCTCCAGTGAATGAAACTCCACAACCTCTCCGGACAATCTAACATCCCCAGAAACACAGAAGTGTTCTATAGCAAAAGAAAAATGGATTTTCCTCTCAAATCTCTTAGGACACCCATTCATTCCTTGAGGACCAAAAGTATTTTTAATGCTTCAGATTTAACTTAACTATGCACATATTTATCTATATCACTTATCTAGACAGAAGGTAATTATGCATATAGTAATTGAAACAAATATCTCAGTAGCATTTGTTTTATTTTTATAATTCTACCTTCATATTTTTGTTCTGACATGATAAGGGGACTCCTGTAACTTACTTCAAGTCAACCTCTTTTACAAGTGTTACCAATGAATGCAAGAAAAAGAAACCTGCATCAGTACTCACAACCGTTATGAGGTCTTCACCAAACTGTGGGCTCACTTACCCCATGAAGTCCTCCTTAACTGATAAAGGGGCTCTAACTCTGCATCTGGCATTATAACTGTATCTGGAAGTCTCTTATTGAGGTTATTCTCTGATTGGCTTGATTTGCTTGAAAGTGTTTGGTTAGTTAATTATCATCTGGGATCTAAATGAAGTGAACTGTGCACATTAGCTCTGATTCTTGAGAACTTGTAATTTTTTTCTATGGCTTTTGGGTATAGGGGTGGCTCTCACATATGCAAATTTTTCATTCTGATTTTTCTTTCAATTTTTTGTTTTAATTAAAATAACTCAGAAAAAATATTGAAATAGGACTTGCAATCCTAAATTTTTAATGTGGATGCCTGATTTGAGAATGGCTCTACACCAGAATAGAGTCTGGACTTTTCAGGCTGTGTCAGCTCAGAGCTTTTCCGTTTTTCTCTCTTAAATCTTGCTGCAAGATTCAGTGAGTCAAATAGGTTGTTTGTGCAGTTGGCTGTACTCAGTTCACAGAGTGAATGAAGCTGAGACCTATAAGAATTCTGAGAACTCTTTTTGAATTTGAAGGCATTGAAGGAACTCTGCTTGGATCGTCCTACCAGTTGCAGATTACTTCTACTTCATCCAAAATAGCTTTCAGCAGTCAGTTCCAAGTTTGATTGGTACTTCATGCAATTCTAAATACATCTGCAAAAAGTTATTACAGTAAAGCTGGTTAAGGTTTATTTAGGTTTTGCTATGTCCTTGCTTCATAACTAACAAGTACATCATAAAATCTTGAAATGGAGTAGAATCCTACTTACTAGTTAAAAACCATGTTTATTTTGGTATAGTGTGGAGTAGTTCCTGTGTATCTTTCCCTTGGCAGCCCAGGGAAATCTTTATGCATATGTTTCCAACAAACATAGAGAAGAGGCCCACATTTTCCAGTCTCTCATCTGTCCTGAGGACTTCTGTCATGCAATAAAAATACAAAATTATAAATATCTTTACATTTTGTTTCATTTCTCAGCAATACATTGCTATGAGTGTGAAAACCTAAACATGCTTTATGTTTCTTGTGCTGCCCAATGTTTTGTCTAAATATTTTGGTGATACTGGCCAGAAAAGAGTCCTGAACAGAAGACTAAAAGTCCAATATATACATATCCACTAACAATCTACATATAGGGGGAATAGGAATGATTTATTGCAAATCCAGCATGCTCCTGAATACCATTCAAAGACAAATCAAGAGTTTTAAAGTAATTAAATGTGAAAGTCTCACAGCAGCAATATAAAACAAGGAAATATAGTGTCTAAAAGAAAATAAATATCTGTTGAAATTATTTTATATAATGGTTTTTTTATATAATGGGGTTTCTTTACGCTTTTCAAAATAAATACAGGTAATTAAAGAAAGTTTATATTTACTTCACAATCTAATCCATGTATCTATGACACAGTAATGGCAGCTTCAAGCCACTACATCTCTGGTCCCTGTTACTGAGGAAACGTTCTCCATGAAAGTAACTCTTAATTTAGACAGAAGTGGCTAGGAAGCTTTTATTATTCTTTGATGGAAACCAGTAAACTGGAGCTTGAGAACAGAATTAAGGGTGAGAAAAATGCTCAAGCGTGTGAATTTCCTTATTCTCCAGGGAACTAGAAGAACAAAAACAAAAAGAGAAAGAAGGCACAAGGAATTACTAAATGTGGCAGACCACAAATGGGAAAAGGTGTAACTCAGGAGGTAATTTCCCCATGATGGTCTACAGATAAGGAGGCAGATGTTTCAAAGAAACACATAAATGTAGAAAACAGGAATTCCTTTTGGCACCTTGCCAGCCGCTTTCAATGAAATCAATGAAATCTGAGTCATGATGTTTGAAACTTTAATGAGTTCACTAAAGTTATGATTTTCTCTCTGTAGAGTGCCAAAATATAGCTAAAATATTATATGGCGCTGAGTTTAGTCCTGATTTGAGCCTTATCAAGTGTTATTTGAGACATTTTAGGTGTTCCCAGTAGATTCACTTCACCCTTCATCTCTAAGTGTAAATGAAAATGTACCCATCCCTAAGTGTAAAGCCTAGGTTTGCAGCTATTTTAGGATTTTACAATGACAATATTTTCTTAAATCTTTGGTCTTTTTAGTTCTTGAATCTTTTGAAGAAACAAATGCATTTCTATGAAAAGATATTTAAGTCCCACCACATTTTAAAAAAAGACCAGGCACATTAGTTGTTCTAATGTTCTAAAGCTTCTGAAAAATAATAGTGAAAATGGCTCTTATTACCTTTCAGAAGCAAAGACAGTCTAATCCATGTGGTTTTCAAAAAGGTATTTTTGTGCGCAACTGCTGTTTTACAGCCTGCAGGCTGTACTACATAATGACCTGCTATAGTGCATGTGAGCAGTATTTCAAGTCATTTCAACCAGAGAAATATTCCTGCCTTGTTTTCAAGTGTAGTCTAAAAGTGACAGGTATTAATATTGTAGCACTTCTAATATTTATTTTTCATTTCAGTGCAAAACACATAGTTGAAGCCTGATAATAATCACAACAGTAAATAGAATTGTATTCATTAGTTCTATCAATTTCTGTAAGTTTAGGGGCAATCTATGCTTTATTACCTTTATTGTAGGAAAGGGACACAGCAGCCTGACCTAGGATTTCTGAGATAAAATCCTGAAGCATTATATAAGAATATATTTCCCTCCCAAAATAATATATTTTCACTGAAAAAAAAAGTGATTTTTTAAAAAACCTATATTAAGAAATTCCATTCTGTCCTATAGAGCCTAACAATACTGCAGCAATCTTAAACTTCTGAAAGAACAGCAAATAATCCCTGCTTCCCAGAGATTATATGTAATTATTTCAGGGGAGTTTGTTTTCCAAAACAAGTTTTCAGTTCTTTCACCAATGCATCCACTTTTAAATGCATTTAAATTACCTTATTTCTTACCAGTATCTACATTAGATCCCAGGTACTTAAAGAGACCATCAACTTATACAATGACAATTTGACAAAAGTATCATCAAAATATGATAGGGGATTTTAAAAAACAAAAGTCAAATCTAATTCCCTGTTCTGATTACCACTACCCACACCACTTCTTACTGCAATGCTACTTCATTCAGGACATTCTACCTGCTGGAGGCAAGGATGGCCAATATAATGATGCAAGGAGCCACAGTAACCCTAGTATTGCTTTCAGAAATAATGATTAGCCCTTGATTTTTGATTCCTTTGAAGAATGGATGTTTCAGTTAGAGAAAGAATTCACCAGAGTTTTGGAAAATAAAAGCATAACGGAACACAAAACTTTTCATATTTGACCTGATTGTGTCTCTAAATCCTTGTGACGGTAGCCATAATTATCTTCAAGGATGTGTGAAAAAAAGTAATCTGCAGAAGGGTTTTTAGAGTCAGATGCAAAAATCACTTCATGAAATTACACCTACTGAATATTATAGGACTCCTATAGATGAGTCATGTAATTAATTCATACATAAAGGCTTACCAGTGTGTGATCTCAATTAACTTAACGATTTTTTTTCCTACTGTTATAAACTGTGGATTCATAATGTTTTTTTTTAGTCCTATGTTGCAATATTCTACGTTAGCTGTCTTATTTATCTGAAATTTGTCATTCTAGGCTTTTTCAATGTAGTGCAAAAGTAAAATCAAAATTATACACTTAAAGGAAAAAGTTTGAAACCATTTTCATGTTAGTCCTATATAACTATCTCATCATGTAGCCTAAAATATTCTCTCTAAAATTAACTGGCACACTGCAGAAAATTGTTCTCTGGGTGGGCAGACATGAATTCTATTAAAACTAATGAAAATTGTACATCTGTGGCATAAGACCATATGTCCAAAAGAGAAGCAGTATGTGGAATAGCTTTCTTTCAAATTTAAACCCAGTCACTGAGCTCACCAGACTTGTGAGAGCTCTGAAAAAGTGTGATACTCTGAAAATTTTTGAATCAGTACCCTAGATAAAATAGTAAGCAAATCAAATTAACTAGAGAATTAGATTATTCTAACATTGCTAGATTCTAACAAGTCCTTCATATATATATATATATATATATATATATATATAATGTGTATATATGGATTTAATTTAAAATATTCTGAACAGGTAGCATCCAGTCTTCATAAAATGGAATGACATTCTTAAAGCAAAATCTCTGGTTTCAGCACATTAGTAGGTATGTTAGATACATTGAATGTACATGAAATAATGGCATGTAATTGTAAAAATGGACAGAGAACCCTTTAGTGTTATCATGATCTGTGCTTTCATTAAGGAAGTGTTGTTTTGGTACAGTAGAAGTTGGATTTACCAGTGGAGCTGAGTCACAAATCTCTATTTCACTACATTATTTTTTTTTTGGTCCCCTTTTCCAAACTAGAATATCTGCTCATTAGACAGACATGTATGTATTATAACACTTCTTCATTCTCTCATACTCCAAGATTAACTCAGAAATATTTGAAATGGCCAAAGAACTGTTTTAGCCAGATAAAGAAGCAGACTTAAGCCCTATGACTGGACCTTGAATTAACTTCTGGACTTATGAGAAAGAAATTTACAACTCCTAGAGATTACTTTTGGTCTAAGATGACTTGTAAAATGAATGAATGAAAACCAGTATATTTTTTCATAATTATATAAATATGCCCCTTACTTTAAACATCAGCAAATAGACAGCTTATGACAAATGACACAAAAATATTCTTCCTGATAGTGTCCAGTGACAGCATTCTGAATATGGGGGTTTTATTACTCTGTCTTCTCTATATTGATGGTTACCCCATCTGTAATTTTCCTAGTTTAGTATCATTTTAGGAATAAATACACTAATTTTGGCAGAACCAAAAGTGAGAATCACCAGTGAATATTCCTGCCATTAAGATTTTCTTTGCCAAGGTTGCCCACACACTGTATTTTCAGCAAAAACTGTATAGCACCTTTACATGGATTACAGAAGTGAATCACTTGAAAGACATTTTCTTTCTGTCACTATTCTAGATGTTTGATCCCATGCCTGTAAGACTGGGGTGATATGACCTTGTCTGGATGCCAGGTATGCACAAAACCTGCTCTACCACTCTTCCATGGAAGAGAGACAGAATGAAACACTCATGGCTTGAGACAAGGGCAGGGAGACATCATTCAGCAGTTACCATCATGGGTAAAACACACTCAGCTTGGGGAAATTAACTGCATCTATGGTCAGTCAAATCAGAAAAGAATAATGAGTTGTAAATCCAAACCTTAAAACACACTTTCTACCTGCCCCTCTCTCCTTTCTGGACTTAACTTTATACCGGAATATCTACCTCCTTCCCCCCACCCCCAGCAGTGCAGACAGATGGGGAATGGGGGCTGTTCATCACACATTGTCTCTGAAGCTCCTTCCTTCTCAGAGGGACAACTCACACTCTCCCCCTGATCCACCATGAGGCACCTTCCATGGGAGACAGTTCTCCACAAACTTCTTGAACATAAGTCCTTCCCACAGTTCTTTACAAACTGTTACAGCGTGGGTCACCTGCAGGGTCACAAGTGACAGCAAACTTGCTCCAGGCTGGGTTCCTCTCTTCATGGTTTCACAGGTCCTGCCAGGATCTTGCTCCAGTGCGGGCTTCCCGTGGATCACAGCCACATTTAGGCATTCACCTGCATTGGCACGTGGCCCTCCATGGAGCGCAGGTGGATCTCTGCTCCCCCATGGTCCTCCACGGTCCGCAGGGGAATCTTTGCCCTGGCACCAGGAGCACCTCCTCTCCCTCCCTCTGCACTGACCTTGGTGTCTGCAGAGCTCTTGCTCTCACATGTTCTCACTCTTTTCTTCTCTGTCTGAAATTGCTTCTGCCCAATAACCTTTCTTTTTTTTTTTTGTTTTTTTAAATTTGGTATTCCCAAGGTGCTACCACCATCACTGATGGGCTTTGCCTTGGACTACAGTGGATCTTAAACTTAAATTTGAATAATAATTAAACAAGTATTTGGGCTCTCTGAAAACTTACTGTGTGAAATTTGAATGTAAATACTATATAATTCTAAATGTTCATGATAATTTGGTGACTGCTTTGTCATCTTAATGTCCTCAAGGTACAGAAAAAATAGATGAAAGAAGGCATGTCTCCACACAGTGTGGAATTAAAATCTTAGATGCTGAATGCTTCAGTAAATCATCTCTGCCACTCATAGTGTCCTGAATAATACCACTGTTTATATTTTTCAATAATCTTGTGCTTAACTACATGAACATAGGAACTCAGAAAACCCTACAGATGTACTTCATGATGAAATGAATAAAAATTTATTAGGTATTATAAATCATATAGAATATTAAGCAGTACATAATTTTAGTATATAATATGTATGGCCATATAATATAAAATATGTACAATCTAGAATTTATATGGCATATAAAATACATGTAGCTTTTATATTATATAGATATATTTTAAGATATATATTTTAATATGTTTATATAGCTACATTTAATATATATGGTATAATATGTAACATTCAGACTCATGCCTTAAGACGTTTAAGTGTATAGCTTCACATCAGGCTCACAAATTAAATACAGACAATCTTATCTTATACCAGACAAGACAAACCTCAATTAGTAGAGAAAATTTATCTGTAATGGAGTATTTAACAACTATTGTTTCACCTTTTAATTTGGTTGTAATTAATATAATGTCAGTGTGAGAACTGAATTTCACAAAGGAAAATCTGGTTTTAATTGAAAAATATTTACCTGATTATATCAATTTTCTATTCCTCTTTTTCTGCCATGAGCTCAAGCAGGAGGAAAGAAATTTTCTGGAGGAAAGTTATAGCTCTAACTATCAGATTTGTATAATGTGGCATGGCTGTTCTCTGGCTAGCTACAGATCATGGAAGTACAAATAAAGTTGATATCTCAGGAAAATAGATAAGTTTTTTTTTAATGTCCTTTTCATGATATGTTTTCAACACCATAATATTATGTAAAAAAGACTTTTAAATGTGTTCCTTTACTGAAACTACATAGGTGTAATGTTTTTTGGTTTGGGGTTGTTTTTTTTTTTTCACAAAGTACCCTCAATGAGGTAGGGATACAAATCCATGGTTCTGAATGGAGAGCAAAGTGCATAAAGTTTAAATGTTCAAAATAAATGAAAAAGGAATATGCAGAAGCTCTGTCTAAATATACACAGATGTTCATAAATTCTCACTTGGGTATCCAAGTAAAATGTCTGAGCATGCAAAGAAGAGAACACTAGTATTCTGATATATCCTTTACTCATTCATATAAGTTTCTTGTCCTTGGTATTCTCACTGGTTTGCTGTCCCTCATGAAATACTGCTATGCAATCCTTCGAAGGCTTTAATTATATTCTTTATTCTTGATTATGAAATTGGATTAAATGAAAAAAAAGTTACCTTATTTTTCATTTTGGAGCAGTGAATTTTTTGCTGCTGTGAAAAATACCTGAATAATGTTCAAAAGACTTTAAAAATCCATCTTGAATCATGAGCTCTCAACTTGTTTTATATGTGTTTTTTTTAACCCATGTCAAATATAAAGACATTAGTATAATGGGTGAAATATTTTACTCTGATAGAACTATTTTTAATAGGCACAAAGAAACAAGCGTGTTCTTAGTTGTAGTAGACTGTTCTTTGCAACAATATTGAATTGAGTGAAATTTTTTTTGTGGGGTTTTCCAAAGCTGTAATCAGTGGGTTTTTTTGGTTTAGAAAAATTGTATTTTAGAATTAGTTTGTTAATGTCAACAATTTGTATTTATCACTTGGTATTTAAAAAAAACACAACAATCCAAAACACTGGTCTTTTGAAATCAATACAAGTTTTGCTATCACTTTAAAAACAAGGGTAACGGCCTTAATGATCCAGTTTCTGTTCTCAGTGCTCTCAGTGGCTTGATATAAATCAAAACTAACTTGAAGTATACTCACTGTATTTAGAATATGCATATGGCTCTACATAATTGAACATCTTTGATGCTGAAGACTCTCTTCCAGATATCTTGCTGAGTTATTATTTTATAGTCTGTGGGGGTTCTGACTGTTTTTACACCTACTATGACAAAATAACTGAAAAAGGTAAATATTTTTAGAAGGGATTAAGTAGGCTATGACACATATAAAAAATAAATCTGATGCTAAGTACCACCTTCTGGTTTATTCTGGTTTTTATGAGGGGTTTATTGACTATCCAGATACTTGTCTGAAACTTGTCATTCATAGTTGTTTGTGGTTTTTATGGGGTACAGCAGTAAGCCACTTAAAGAAAGACTTTGGCTTTACTGTCAAAACCTTCTCCTCTCTGCAAGTTGTGATTAGTGCAGATGGAGTAGCAGATGCAATCAGTACATGAAGAAGAAAAAGGCTCTTCAACACTAGTTAGCATCAGGAGTCTGAAGCTTTGAGAGAGGCCTCTATTCAAAATGTTTGAAACTTTCTAAATAGGCACTGAAGAGGAACAGAAAAGTGTTGATATTCTAGAACTCTGTCAGCTCATCAGAATATGATGTTCACATTCAAGACAAGTTCAATAAGAAAATATGAATATTTCTTTTCTATTTGTACAAGAGCTACGTCACAAACTTTAAAATACTGTTGTTATTCTTTGATATCCTTTAGTATTCATTTTGTTGCCTTTCACGTATTCTTAAATGTTCTAAATCCCACTATTTTTCTTCCTAGTTTCTGATGTCATTCAATGAAAGAGAATGCTTGCATATTGTGCAGTGCCTTCATGATAAATAAAAGGTACCTAAAGCCACACAGACTTATGGTCAAGGGCCATTAGGAAAGATTTCTTTGCATTGTTTCTTGAATAATGACATTGTTGAGTTGTTGCATTCCAAACCAAGTTAAAACATTTTCAACTTGTAAAAGAATAAACATGTTGTTTCATCTGTTTTCTTCTTGTCAGTGCTCAAAACATGGGTGCACTTGGTAGATAATGAAGAAGGATGGGGAAATCTGGTGTGTCTTAAGAGGATTTGATTTTGGGTTATAATAGCCAATGGATAAAATTGCATGATATTGCTTGCTGTATAACACTGTGTAATACCACTTTTATGGCCTACAACCCCACTGAGTGCCTCACAGTATCTGTTTTTTCCACTCTGGATCTGTGAATAAGACCCACTGTGGACTCTTCCAACCTGACCCATTCTGTGAGTCTGTAAGAGGTTGTGGGATATTGGGAAGTGTGGGATCTGGTGTGATGTAAGTGGTATGGAATAAGGGGTAGATACTGTGTTTGTTTTGGCTGGGGCTGAGTTTCTGTGTGAGAATAATAACACACTGAGGTTTAGTTGTTGTTAAGTAGTGCTTGCCCTAACTCAAGGACTTCTCAGTGTCCCATGCTCTGCCAGCAAGGAGGTTCAGAAGGAGCCAGAAGGCAGCATAGCTGGGACAGCTGACCAGAACTGGCCAAGGGGATATTCCACACTATAGAACATCATGTTCAGTATATATACTGGGGGAGAGTTGGCTGAGAGCCACCAATGGCTTCTCGGGATGGGATGGGCATCAGTCAGTGAGTGATGAGTGATTGTATTGTGCATTGTTTATTTCTCTTGGGTTCTGTTGCTCTTCTCTATTTATTGTTACAACTATTAGTATAATCATCATATTTCATGTTGTTACAATTATTTTTTATTGTTGTTATTTTCATTAGTTTGTTTCAATTATTACATTTCTTTATCCCAATCCACAATGTTTACCTTTTCTTCTGATTCTTCTCGACACCTGGGGAGGAGCAAGGGGGAGTAAGTGAGTTACTGCATGGTATTTAGTTGGCAACTGGATTTAATCACAACATATAGGATTGGGAGAGAGACAGACTTTGCTGACATCAGTGATGAACATTAACTTACTTAAAAAGTAATACTGGCTTTCTCTGAGTCACAACTCAAGAGTATGTATATCTGGTTCTAAGTGCTTTTTGCAAACTTTTTCCCAATATCTTCTTACTATCAAAGGGTATTTTTTTTAGTTTCACTATATCTGTTTCTGCTTTTATTCCTTATAACTTCTCTCCTTGTTCTTGCCTCAGGATTTCTCCCCCATTTTTTTTCCAGGGTCATGAAATCTCCACTAGAAAATGCTGGGGGTAAAGCTGCTTTTAAAAACATCTTTTTATATTACTCTGAATTTTTACAGCTTGTCAAACATTTTAGTTTACTTTTTGTTGATAGTTTACAAATGACTGCCAAAAAACATTCTTTGTGGGTTGGGTAATGATAAATTTGGATTCTAGTCTTTCAAACTCAAACCTATGCTAAAAATAAGCAGAGTGAACATATGTAACAAGCAGGTAATTTTTAATAATATCAAACAGTTCCTTTCTGTGGAGAATTACTACTCTCTCATCTCTAATCAATCTCTGCTGTAACAGCAGCTGCCAATTATGGATATTGTCTCTTGACAAAGTGCTCATCCCATATTTAATTTATTTTAAATGTGTTGTGTTTCTCCATGGAAGGTGCGGGGTGTTTTCCAGAATTTCAAGACTTCAGAGGCTCATGTCACATTATACTAAGTGGTAAGACACTCCTAGATCACAGTGGAGCACTTACAGATTCAAGCAGAGTTTCTCAGGGGACAAATTCTCTCTAAGCTCATGACAATGTTAAAAAAAAAAAAGAGGAGTACTTATTTTCCCTTTTTTTCCTTTTTTTTTTTTTTTAATATAGAAAAACCCACATTCCTGTATATAGAAGTAGCCTGACTGATTTCCCTGAGAATTTTGTCTTTGATATTCTTAAACATACTGAACTAAAAGTTAGCTAGTTGTGTTAGCCACCTACTGCATTTAAAAAAAAAAAAAAAGTCCTGTGGAGAATCACCTTAATTTAGACTGTGAGGTTTGAAGGAGTGAATCTGTTGATGTAAATACACCTTATATTGTTGCTGTTGAATTTTAGCTGTATATATTGGATAATATAAAAGGAAATCTTATAATGTTTAGTTCACATTTTATTGAATTTCTCCTCTTTGGTTGCAACCTTCTTTTTCCACATCCAAAGACATATATAGAAATCCACCATAATAAATTTCATAAAACCATTGAAGCTTTGGTGGTTTGATTCAAATTACCATAAATATTGCTGGATGAAATTTTAAGGCCTATCTTATGTTGATCAAGTTGCAAAGAATAAAACCCATTATTGCCCTTCTTGTGATTCTTCTCCATTCAGGTTGGGTTTTTTTTGAGTTTTATTACTAAAAGGTAACTAAGACCTATTGAATAACTTCGTAACAAGGCAGGCAGAGACTGGCAAAGACAAAGATTTTTGGGGGTTTTTGTTTTGTTTTGTTTTTGTTTTTGTAACAAGCTCTTCCTAGTTTCCTTTAGTGATGCAAGAAACTGAATGGTTAAATAATAACTCATGCTACCTGCAAAACAGGCCATTAAAATTTGCCTGTAAATCAGTCAGTATGTTCCTAATCTTCACAAAGTATGAAGCTTGAAAAGACCATCAACCAATGCTTAAGGAGGCTGTACAGTTCTCATGTTATTTTGATTCTAGACTTTTGTTTGGCTGAAAAACCACATTCATGGCTGCAAGAATGTCTGGATAATTAAGAGACTTGGAAAAAATTTCATCTCCTGGGAGTTTAAACAGTATTTAGCTTGTCTTATTTTGTTGATGAGCAAGGCTTTTTCTCAAAAGAGAAAGACCCATGACCAGAACAGTATAAAGTTGATGTATTTAAACGCTCCTAAAATTAACTTCTGACTGAAACTTCAATTTAGAAAACCATTTTTTGGCTGGCTTTTTTTTTTTTTAAATAAAGCTATATCCAACTTATTCTGTTCCTAATTGATGGATTACTCGATGGGCCTTATAATCTGAGGAATGAACAGCCTGTCAAACCATAAAATAAAAATTTTTTAGGTATAAATGACTATATGTAGCATATGCAAACATACATACATAAACAAACAAAACCAAAACTCTGCAAAAGGTTAACAGAGTTCATAGTAAAGCTTTATTGTACTTGCTCAGTATTCTCATTCCAGTTTGTATCAGACAACACAATGTGTGTGGAGTTTATTAACTGGGTAATATCTATGCTTTGTACAACATATTCTAAAGAAATACAAATAGAAAACAAACAAACAAACAAAACCCCAAAAAAACAAACAAAAAAGAGAAAGAGAAACATGGGAAATAACTGAATATGAAGAAACAAAATAAAGACGTAACATAGAAGAGGGAAACAATGGGAAGGGGAAAAGAGAAAAAAAAAAGGTATATGGAAATTTTGGCTTTTAAGAAAACGATGGATAAGTGTTAAACTAGTTTCTCTTCAAGCTGTATCATTTCCTGGAAATGCTAGAAGACACAGGCATAGTTATCAGGATGATATATCTTTTCTTCCCTTAGCCTTGAAGCCAGAAAGTCTTGTTTCACAGGTCTTTTGTTTCACATGACTTTTGGAATTTCACAGTGGCTGTTGATGATTTCTATTTAGTAAATACATGAATTTTATTAAGCAATCTTGCTCCTTGAAAATATTTTCCTCTATTGGTTTTTTATTGGTATCACACTAGTGAGCTTGTTGCTTGATGCTTCCAAGAACAATAAACACTTCATACTGGGTACTTCTTAAAAATTCAATATGTCATATTCAGAACTCCTTTAGGATTGGATCTCTGGGAAATCTTTGACTTCATGCAGTAACACATCTTCCTGATGACTTATTGCCATTATTTTACTATGTCACTCCATTCCTCAGCTTTTCCCAATTACGCCATTTCTTTTGTGTTGAACATAGAGCTTTCTTGCTTTGTTTGACATATCTGGATTCTTCCTCAGTAGATAATCATCAAAGTGCCTCTAATAACTTATGGTAGATCAATTAGCAATAGCAAGATCATACGAAATAAAGCATGTTTTATCTTGAAATAGTTTTAATGCAGTTTTGTATTAAACCAACGTTTTTCACCAATTCTGCCACATACACTTCACTGGCTTTTGCCAGGGTATAATTTTAATATTACCATAGTATTAAAGAGAGATGAGGAATTCAAAATTTTCTCTCACCAAATAATTCTTTCTAATGTATTACTGAAAGAAAAGTGTCCCTCTGAGACATAAGTGGTTCAGAAGGGATATTTTTTGGGGTCATTTATCCAAAATCTGGTCAGGTTCTTACATCAAGCTGCTCTCACCCGGACACATATCTCCACTGACTATAGACAACATCTGAGACCAATCTCCTGGCCCTAAAATGTCCTGTTTTCTCTGCCAGTAGCTTTTGCCTCTTCATCTTTCCCCCTTTTCCTTTTGTTGGCTGTATGCTTCTGTGTTTGGAGACTACAGTGGTGATATGGTCTTGTTACAATTAGAGGAAAATAATGTAGTACATATTTATGTGCACACGCACATTTATACACAAATATGCATATACTATATACATTGTGTTTGACCCTCATCAATTTATCTGATTCTTGAATTCAAAATAAAAATTGAATTATTGATTTTTTGATCCAGCTCATGATAGGGAACAAGGTTTGAAATTCCAAAATTGCCACTATGATAGAAACTGATATTTCCTGCTCAGCTCCAGACTTTCTTCTTTTTCCTTTCTTTCCTCAAGTGTACCTCTTGTTCACAAATATCACAAAAACTGCAGTGACCTTTAGTTTCTGTGTATTTGACCTTCTCTTTGAACTTTTGAAGGGATGTTATTAAGTAGAAATACAGTTCAGTAACTAGTAATGTTTCTAACAGACTTCTCCATAAGATTATTTGAGGTTAAACTGACCATTTCCAAAAATGAGAAATATTTTCCCAATGAGTCTCAGAAACCTGTTGTGCTGGACTCATTATACAAGTGAAATTTCTAAGTTGTCACGTAGTCCACTTCAATAGTCCAACAGAGCTTTCAGAGAGGTTAGAGCAGAAAATAGATTATCAATAGAAATAGAGTTGGTTTTTCTTTATTTTCTGTATCTGCATTCTTCATTTATCAATGATGCACATACTCAGAAGATAATTTTTGAGGGGAAAAAAGTTACAATTATAGTTTTGAAAGTAAATAAAAGTTCTGATATATCAGGAGGGTTGAAATAAACCCATAGGAACTCAGTTTCATGACAGCAGGCTAGAGGTTTTTTACTGAAATATGTCTGTAAAGTCTGTAGCCACACAGCATCTGCAGACTTAAAGGTAAGCTTTCATTTGACTACATGCAAATTCCATAATCCAGACCTAGCTGGGAGGAATGGTGTCCCTACATGAGAAAAAAAAAAAATCAGTATAATAAGAACAGCACCTCTGAGTTCAGTAAAGTCTCTCTCTCTCTCTCCTCATAATTCCTTTCCCCCCATAGTTATTTTAATTTGTTAGTTTGTCTGCTAAAAATTACCATAAAATTTGTGTAAACTGAGCATTTCCAGAGCCATAGAGTGAAATCCTTGTAAAGAGGATGCAGTACATTCATTCCACATTTTGACAAAAGACTGGGCAATGGATAGACACAATTGATTGAGATAAACAGGACCATCTCCATTTTCCTAATCCAAATTCTTATCAATGAATGCTTTAATTTATAATTTCCAGTTTTCTCTACTGAAATAGAAAATGTTCTTTTATGGATGCTGGACTGCAGTTAAGTAATTTTTCTGAAAATTTTCTACACTGCAAATGATTGATATCAATTTTTTTACCCAACCACAAAGTCAATAAATAAACAAGAAAAAAATCAACAAAGAAAAATATTTACCAAGATGAGATGTTCGTGGCTCTTTATTTCACACTTTAGTCACCAGGAAACAGTTCACTTCAGACACTGGGATTAGAACTTGCAGTTTGGCACCAAAATGTAGGCTGCTAACCAGAAGGGGAGACATCTGTCTCCATAAGGTGGACTAATCAAAAAAACTGCTCTGTCTGACATGGGTATACTAAAGTAAAGGGTAGCAGTCCACCTTCATCCATCATATAAAAGTCAACCTTCATGAGGCAGGCTCAATGATTGAAAAAGGATCTTTTTTTATGCCTCACAAAGTTTTCATTTAGACTTTATAGCTTTTACTTTTCACCTTCTCTATATGAACTTATCATCTGTTCCATGGCAGGTAAATCATTGAGGAATAACAGATGTGTAGCTGCCCACAGACACGTGGCATTTTATGACTTATATCCAGTGAAATACCCTGCATATAATTAGATTAAAATAACTCCCCAAATTTTTTTTGCAATTTAAAAAGTCATATATACTAACTTTAGTTTCCCAGAGATGTGAATCAAAAAATTTAATGATAGGTCTAAAATAAGGCCTGTAAAAACAGATGTCACCTCTTCCTCCACCAGGGAAGTTAGAAAGGCAACGGTTGATGACCCTATGAAATAACTGCCCAGAGTAGAATTATTACTGGAAGTCCTGCAAGTAGGAGTAAATTACTGGAAGTGGTCTTTGAATGAACAGCTTACACCAGACAAAATAGTAAACAAACTGATTGGATGTGGTCTCTGACAGACTGAGGACAGTGAAAGAGTGATGGAGCAACATCAAGTTTGCAATAGCAGCATGAAATAATTCCACTTATCCTCTGTTTGTTGCATGGTATCATATTCTTTCTCTACACAAATACACGGACTAAGCAGGGCTATTAGGTGGAAATTTAGAATTTAGGTGGGAGGGTTTATGTAAAAGTTCATTATCACGTTTCTCAACTGAAGAATTGTTGTTCTGCAAAATTTTTACCTCAGAATCCAGGAAGAGACATCACAAATGTCATCAGGAGAATCAGCATTGATATGAAAGATTGTGGCTAAATACAAAGCCATTTTATGCTTTGTCAGATTAAAAAATGTGTTTTGCAATTACAGTACAGTGTAACATTGCACACATGCATAGTACAACCACTGAACAAAGAATATCAAATCATTTGGTGTGATTAATCCAAATTTATACCATACTATTGAATTGTTCATATTTGTCTGGTAGATTTTTTTAATTTGTGTGTTCTTTGAAAGAAGCAAAATATGACCATCACTGTACTAAATTTTAAAAGGTAAAAGAATAAATTTTGCATTTCAGTCAGTAATTCTATCCGAATTTATGCATCCTTCAAAGAATATATACATCCTTTAAAGATGCCTTTTAAAAATAATAAGTTTACTAAATTCTTAACCAAATTGAAGTAATTAAAATAAATGTTTTGTTGTGTGTTTTTGTAAAGAATGATAAGGAATGTCATAGGTGTTGCAGCCGTTTCTTAAATTGCTTCCTGTGAGTGAAATCCTGGTATTTAAATATGATAGGAAAAAATATTTAAAAAAAAAAAAGTATTGTAAAACTCAAACTAAACTAGAGTATGCAGTTTTACAGTCTTGGCCTATAGGTATATTTTTAGTGTTTCAATAGGAGAATGTAAAACTTTAAAATTAAATATGTATAACAAATTCATGATTAGTGATAAGTGATGTCATGGTAGGAGGCTATTGACCAGAGGATAACTTGTACTTCTAGGCTGTGAACTATCAGTCATAGGTCACACTGGGACAAGAGAAGAAACACTGATCCAACAGAGAATTATCCTATGTGCTTGTACCCATATATTTTCACCACCACAAAGTATTATTTAATTAAAAGGTTTTGTTTTGCTCATTTAAAATATCACTGCTCTGTGACCATATCAGTAGCATATCAAATGTAACTCTCTTTATTCCCACAAAAAAAAAAAAACCACTTTTGGATTTATTTCAGAAATTACAGCTCTTACTCATGAGCTTCTTTTTTTATTTTTTTTAATGCTACCGAGAACAAAAAGGAACAAAAAAATGGATTAAAACAAAAACAAGAACTTTATGAGTACTTCTGAAAGATTGCTTTAGAAAGTTTTCAGGTTTATGAGGGGTGATACTACTGTAAACGGGCAGACCAAAAATCACAAATATTGTCATTTTCTTTGTGTATGACTGTGGTACAAGAATATTTATAAGTCAGTACTTCAAACAGTATGTGCCTCCTATATTTGTGAGCCAGAAGGCTTAAAAGGCATTTTGACTAATTAGCTGTTCACTTAGGAAGTAAATAACCTGTCCTCCAGTGGAGGTGTGCTGGTATCAGTAGTGGTATTATTCCTGGAAAGGGAAAACAGTTCAAGTCTCAGCAGGGTTTTTCTGGACAGGTTATCCCCTAGTGGCTCTGATTGATCAGCTGCTCAGATTAAAGACGCAATTCCCTTTTCCCACTCAGCATGTCTCTGTTCTGTCTCTTTAAATGCAGTTGAGTTGAATAATAAAGGCATCTTTGGTCCATAAGGGCTTGTTTGGAACAGGTTACACGTTCATGTTCAACAGTTCAGTACCATATTCAATGAAGCTATACTGTAGGGCTGTGGGGGTATACTGGTCCCAAAGACTGATATCTTTTTACATCCTGTATTAAGTTTTTTACTGCCTCTTCGTGTTATGGGTTCCATCTCCATGGTTTTCCCTTTCATAAAAGTGTGTACAGTGGGATAGCAATGATGGAAATTCTAGGCACAAGTTTTCTCCAATATCTTAAATTTCCCTTTAACTGTTGCATTTCTTTCCTAGGTGGGGTCATCTGCAATTATTCTATTTTTCTTCAGGTATGTGAAGGAATCACCACACAGTCTGCTATACACCAAATGACCAAAAATGTTACATCTTTACTTGGCCCTTGACATTTCTCAGGTGGATTCTCCACTTCTGCTTCAGAGGGTGCTTGCCACACTACTGTTGCTGCTTCCCTACCTTTTCAGGGGAATCTTCTTGAATTATATGATCTGTATATTGATTATAGAGAGATAGAGAGATAGATGACAGAGAGAGAGAGAGAGAGATAGATAGATAGATAGATAGATATAGATAGATAGATAGATAGATAGATAGATGATAGATAGATAGATAAAATTTTACATCTTGAGAGAGTGAGACTATCTGTAAAAATTCAGCAAAAAATAGCATGAGCAGTCACAACTAAGTGTTTATACCTTTGTGGGAGTCTAGTAAATATACATTGTATACTTTCACAAGGCAAAGAAAATCTCTATATCTTCACCTAGTAGGGGAATCATAAAGAACATCTCTTTTACGTCTAGCACTTCCATCCATGGGTGTGCAGCTGCTTGTGCTGTGGCTGTTAGGTTTGCACTATTGGGTGTTGCAGCTGTTAATGGGGTTCTGTTAGCACTTAAGCACTGGTAATCGTTGTTAGTTGCCATCTCCTGTTTGGTTTTCAGACTGGCCAAACCAGTGAATATGAGGCATCTGGAGGTGATTTGTCGTTTCACATCCACATATTTTTTATGCAAATTGCTAACTGTGTGAACTTCCACTGAATAGTGAAAACTCAAGCTATATGAGCAGCTGCCTGTCTTCTTACAGTATTCTGTTCCCTGACTAATTCATCAAATCTTTACAATGAAGAGGAAATGCATGTGAAGAAAAGAGATTGCTAAATCCTTCAGGGAATAAAGTAGAACACTTAAAAGGAGTTATGCAATATGAGTGAGGATAAATGTATACATATTTAGAGCACTTTGAATCTCTTCAGTTCTTCTTCACTATGTAGTTGCCTGTACATTTAGGCCTTAGGAGTAAAATCTGAGGTTGATTAACTGGATTTACTGACAGCCTTGAAATTTTACCTTTTCTGTTTCTTCTATCTGATTTCTGTTGGCAAACTGTAGTTATTTAGAACTGGAGTTATGAGGGGAACAGGTGGTGCTTGAGAAATTCCAGCAGGAATTTACTCCTCCTTCTCTGTTTGGCAAATGAATACATACACTCTGCAGGAGAAAAAAAGTAAAGCTGTCCCAAAACCTGTTCTGTAATGTACATACATTGAAGTTTATGAGAAATAAGGAGAACGCATGTATTAAAACCACTGCATTGTCATTTTCATATAATTTATTTAGGATAAGACTAAATTCACAATTAAATATTATACAGTCACATAAATAGAAAGCATAAAACAGAGAAGCTTTGTCTTCTAGTCAAAGGGGAAATTCAAATTCACAATCTCTCACCTAAAGACACTTGGCTCTTACTTCTTCTTAAATGTGCAAATCTGTGGGTCTTTACCTCAAGCATCTCTACTGAGTGAACTGTAAACTGAGAAATAGTTCAGGCAAAACTCTACAAATTAGCATTTAAACATGTTCTTAATCCAGGGCAAGCCTATGGAAATTCTTTTATTGTGAAAGCAACCCCTTTATAGCCCTTTTATGCATCTTTTCACTGACAACGTCCACATCCATTCAAGGACTGTAAATATTAGTGGGAAGCTTTTAATATATACTTTTTGATGCTAGAAGTGGCATTGATACATGATTCAGTTGGAATGTTGTAAAATAAAGTGCAGTTATATGAAAATGTCATATTACCTAAAGGAGTACTTCTCTGTGTAAAAGGAATGTGCTGGCTCAGCACAGAAACATAATCATGCCCTTTCTTTCCTGCTCTGCACTTCAACAGCATTTGCTGGAGAGAGGTTGTTTTCAGCTGTCATGTCTTTCTTGGAAGTTATATCATTACATAGTTTCAGACATTTAAAAAAAACCCTTGTAAGACCAATTGTACTTCAGTCAGTGGTGTTCCATGAACATTAAAAATGCCAAATCAAACTCACAATGAGACTGCTCAATTCAAGTTCCCTTATCTTTGGTTTATCTCTGATTTTTATAACCAAGAGCAAAGACTGGCCTTTCAAACACCCTTTCTGTATGCATCCTATAAAACAGCACTGCCAAAATATAGTGAAGTGTAGTCTGTTAAATTGCAGTAAAATGACTGAAATTTCACTTCAATGGATTTTTTTTCTTTTTATGGAGCAGCTTAGTGTTGATTCACCCTGTTGTGCTATTAACTCAGAGAATGATGAAATAATGAGGATGAGTTCTTTTACACAGTACCATCACTGTCACATTTCTTTCATTCCCAAACTGCAAGAAGGGTCCTTAGGGAAGGAGATTTTTAGACCACTGCTGCTGTATTTTCCTCCAGCAGAGCAGTGTTCCACCAACCCGTAAGTGCGAAACACTGTCTAGAGTTAAAATCTTAGTTCATCCTCAAACTGCAGCTGAGGCTGAACTTTAGCCTCTAGCATGTTCTGTCCTCTTTGTCTCCTGGTGTTGACAAAGTGGCTGCACGACTTAGGTCATGAACAGCAGTAACAGAAGTAGAAGAAGAGCGTGTTCCGCCCTGCAAAGCAAAACATACCACAGAAAACATGAGAGGGACATTGGCTCATTGGAGATAAGCCAATAGGGAGGAAGAAGCAAAAGGGATAGGATGGCAACCAGGGATGCCACCCAAGTGAGTTGTTTGGGGTTTTTTTGTGGTTAAAAGTTATAAGACTAGAAATAAAAATCAGATTTTAGAGTAGCAACATGGGTGTCATTATTATAATCTAATGCTTCATTTTATTGTGTTACCCTCAATATTTTCCTCTCCTAGTCATTTAACCACATTTTTCCCCTGTTTAAATATTTTTGCTGGCTAGCTCTAGATTTCCACAATGCCATAAAGCTCTTGGGATTTGTCTACGGCTTAGTACAACTTTATGCTCTATACAAACCTGAATGCATATTTTCTCCATCTCTTCTCTTTTGTTTTCCTCTCTTAGAGATGATTTGATATAGTGGCTAATAATTTATTTGGCTATTCAGAAGACACTAACATAAGACCAAACTGAACATAGCTGATCAAAATAGAGGGAAAAGTTACTGAGCAAATACAAAAGAAGAGGAAAATTATTTAAATTGATCAAACAGACTAACGTATCAATATTTCTTCACTGCCCCAGCACTATAAATTTTGTTTTTTCTTTCATGAACATACCCTATGATAATCCTGTGGGATGACTGTCAGCAGTGTATTTGCTACCTTTCTGCTTAAATCTTACTACTTCTGCAAAAAATCCTCAACAACTCCACAGGATTTTCTCTGCAAGGTAAATTCACTTGCAGTGAACTTTATGGCTAAACTGTGGCCAGCACAAAACAAGAGTAATTTACAGCTAGATTAGGTATCTTAAAGTTACTGTACAGTCACTGAAATGTCTTCACATTCCTATTTTTCTCAGTGGGAAACAAAATCTTATAAGGCCTGTCTGTGTCTTTTATTTTCTGATGTCACTTATGAGCTGGACATTTCCACATCCTCAGCTCTTTCATTTTACTCTTGCACAATGATCCCAGTTGTTCCAGTGTCACAGATCATTTCACTGTGGATCCCAATGCACACATTACTAAAACATAATCGATAAAGTCCAGAATATTCAAAAAGAGGATGCAGAGACACGGAGACAGGGAGAAGAATCTAGGGAATATTCCCATACAATGTAAATCAGGATAGCTCAACTGTTATCAACAGTTACTCTAGTTTACACAGCTAAAGTGATGATGGTTAACTCTCTTTCAGCTTTGTTAGCCCTTGCACTACTCCATTGAGATCCTTGACCTTCTGTCTTAGTTTCAGAGGTATCTTCATGTGTTTGCACTCCTCATACCATCTGCTGTTTATGGAATGACTCATTACTTAAATTCTTCTACATGGGAGAACAGGAAGCCTTTTCTCAAATGCATAAACACCATGTTTTCTCTGTGTCAAACTGTCTCTTCAGAACCCTGTACTATAGTGATAGTCTGTGTTAACGTACAGAATTGTCGACTATACCCACCCACCCGCAATCTGCTCTGCAGTGGTACATGAGCTGAACTGCTTACTCTGGTGTTTACACGACTCCAGAGATATGATTTCCATTATAAGTCAAAAGAAGAGTAGTTACCTTAGCCTAGACCAGAGTTCATGTGAACACTGTTGTTTCTTTGCTGAATATGAAAATTTTATGAAACTTTTAATTTTATGCAGACATATTTCTGATTACTCTTTACAAAAGAAAAATTAAGTCTTTCATTTGTATACTTTAGCTCTCAAAATGAAGCTCCAAAGAAAAAAAAGCGAGTGTGTTTGCTATGACAAAAACTGGAAAAGAGAATGCCATAGAAGTCAAGAATATATTAGATGAGATTTTTCCAGCAGCAAATGTTTGCTTGCAAGTAATAAACCCTGCACCAAGGAAACATGTAAGGAATTTGCTGGAAAAGTGCATATATTCTGTGGACAAGTTTTAAGTTCTTTTGTGAAATAGGATCAGTTACTTAACAAATTAAGATACAGAAATGGAAGTCTAATTTACTAAACAAAACATGTGTTTGGCTCTTTTTCAAAATTAAATGTTTTAGGAAAATGGAAGTTGCATTTAATATTATATGATATGCCTACACAGCAATTATATTTAAAAAAATATCACCGTGTTACTAAATTTAACAGTTTTTCAGAAGTTGTGGTTCTTACATACCATACATTTACACTGACCAGAAAGAGTAATAGCTTACTCATACTGTAAGGTCTACTGGGAAATTGTGGTAATCCAGGCAGAACAACTAAATTTACCCAGGTAAAGTCAGTATCTTGACTCTGATAAAAATTATGCACAATCACTGTTAAGTTTATGGTTAGAAAATCTGTAACTTAATGAAAATGATTTACTGGTTTTTGACATGGCAGTAAATTGCATAAAATGAAATCAATTACAATTTTTTTTAATTGCCTTGTCATAAGTTTTCGGGAGTCATGTCATCCTATGTGTTTGTATAATCCCTATGAGAATGTGTTCACTTGTGTCTGTGGATTCTGGACAGACTTTTGTTAAAAGTATAATAATAATAGTACTTAGACATATCAGAAGAGAAAACTACATTATCAAGGAAATTTAGTAAGATACCTCCTATTGATTTAAAAGCGTCTATGAAACTTAAACCCATCCTAAAATACTGTGCAATGTTATGTAAAAAAAGAAACCTGCTAAGGCTATTTAGACGTGGACATACCATAATTCCCTGTTGCTACTTTGATTACAATGATGTTAAAGGGAAAATTCTTGATATTGACCAATGTTTTGATACTCAGGAAGTCTTAACTATTTCTTTAGAAATGGTGACAAATAAGGCAAGTTCAAGATAAGCGGTGGGTGTGTCAGTCTAACACATTTTTTTGATTGAATTATTAACTTTGAAAGAAAATTGCAACTTAAGCAGGCAAGAAGCAGAAATGGAATTTATGTTTCTTCTGTACTTTCACTAAAGAATCAAAGAGTACTGGTGCTCTGCTTATATTCCAAAGGGTAATATTATTTTTCAGGGTAGACTTCCCTAAGTGAAAGGCCATAATGCAAGAACACAACAGTCATTTTGTTCAGCCTGTTCTACTGGCATAGACTATAATTCAACTAACTTCCTCCTGTGAATTAGAATTTCCAGTCAGCCCATTCCCAGTTCAGAAGGAACTTCAGCAAATTTATAGATGATAACCAGGACTTAATGACACTTGGCAGTTTCACGGAGGTGCATTTTTTATTTATTTAATTTGTGCAGCACTATTTTGGTGGGCTAACTTTTGAATAGAAACTTGCTGTGTTTGAATATTTATAGTAACCCATTTACATATGCAGTCCAGCTAATTCTGTGTGGAAATGCTTTTCAGAATCAGTTTTTGCAAATCTGCATTTTTACAAGATCCATGGATATAATCATTAACTAAAATAGTATCTGTTCTCCCTTCCTGCAATGCTTGCGGTCAGACTTGAATTAGAGTCAGCCTTCAAAAAGAGTCAGACTGTCAGAATATTTTTCTAAGTAATTATGGAAAGAAAAATAGAAAGTTCCAGGTGTTTAGCAGAATTAAAATTGGAATAAAAAGATCCAATAGGGATTAGGTAAAAAATGATTAAAATCTTGTACATTGCCAATTTGCTTCTATAAATGAAACCCTTAATAAGACTTGAAGGCCTAGAATTTGCCAGCAACAAGAAAATTCACAGAAACCTGTTACTATTTTTGTCATTTCCATTTCTTAAGACTAATTATAAAATTCCTGAGGTTAACCTTACCTTAACAACAAAGATATGAGTAAGGCATGCTTCGAAAGTGGATTTAGCAAAAGGATTTATCTATGCTGACATCATACACCTAATTTGCAGGTTCAGTAATTTCTCTGCTGCTGTGCCTGTGCTGTTGTTTAGAGCTACGCCTGGCTCAATGAGGCCCAGCTTTGGCATCTCCCTAGCACACTTTGGTTTGCTGCTATGACTACACACAAGTTGCCAGTAGTGCAGTTCAGATATTTTTTCAAGAGAAGAACTGAAATCCATCTAACCTACATCTCTTTCCTACACTTGTAGACTTATACCTGGATCCTTCTGATCATGCAGGCTTTAAAAGCTGTCCTCTGAAACTGTCCATAGCTTGAAGTGAGAGCCAGTAAGATGATATACTTAGAAATAATCTTACATATATGCACTTTAGGTTATAAAGTGTTATAAATAAATACCACATCAAATTGCTGGTGATCTGGGGAATTATTATAGCAAACACATACATCCATTCTGTGTGAGAACAGATGAAACATTCTCTAGCTTGTAAAAGGGTAAAAAGAGTTATATGGAGGCAGAAAAGGTAAAAGAAAAGTCTTTATTTGTTCCATTTGGTCATTTCCACCTGGGATATAATATTAGGCAAAAACTGTTAGCAATGGCTAAGAAGTATACAGAGTCATAGTTTCCTTAGATTGACTTGGTGTACACCAGTGAATCTACCTATGCAGATCTTGGTGCTCTGCCACGTGATGCAGAAAACCTATGTGTGGCACAGCCCTGAAAATGGTGCAGCTGCACATATTCTTGGTATCACTAACTAAATAAATGCTTTAAGCATCTGCTAAGCATATCAGTGGACAGTCCTAAAGGCAAGAAAGAGTTCAATCCATTTTAGTAGATAAAAAACTTTTTGTTTGTTTGTTTTTACATAATACCTTAAACAAAAGAGTTTGGAAATAAACTGAAAAGAGAACATGGCTTCTGGTTTAGTAACAAAAGCAGTGAGAGCAACTCACTCTCCGGTCAAAACATAGCTTTTCACAGAGCTCCATTTTCCAGCACAAAGAATGGTTTTGGCTAAAAAACATACACAGTTCTGGAACTGAATGGTATATTGAGTGGGTGGCTTTTCTTTTTTCTTTGGGGAAGTTCAGTCTCTTTGTTTTATCTGGCAAAAGGAAATTGAAACAGTATCACAATGTGACATAATGTCTTGAATGGAAAAATTCCAGGAGACATACACATGCACTGCAAAAGGATATATTTTACTAAGAAGGGGCTAGATCTGTGCTTCTAAGCAAAGAGGATCACTTTCGAGTGTTGTTGGTTCAGACAGATTCTTGTACATCACACAAGTAAGAACATGAACTTCACAACCATTAGAAAGTTTGGTTGATATTTCCATATAGGTGTATATTTTTATATACATGCACATACACTGACCTGCTGTATTTGAAATTAGTAATTGAATATCAAATGCATTCTAAAAGTCATGGATGGCACAAATTTGCATCATACACAGTAAAATTTAATAGCGTATTAATCACTAAACTATTCCCTTGATGGTCTCCCAGAAACTGCATTTGACAAAGTGTTTTTATAATGTTTGGAATATGAAGGAGATAAAGGGTCAAAGGCTGAAAATACAGTTTAAAAAATCACACGACTAACTGACAGTAGGTAGGCCCAAGAAATTATACATGTTAAGAAACTTGATACATAAAAAAGAATCCTTTTGCTTTTTAAAAACTCTTTGCTTATTCAAATATATTCCCATAGTCCTGTTTCAGCTTGCCATGCTTTAATAGCGTTAATGCTTCTCTCAAGCAAAGTATTTCAGTAATTCAATTAATGTGTTTAAAATTTATTAAAAGCCTTTTGAAAACATTTAAAAACAAGACCAAAAAAAGGTAATTACCTATGGTCATTACTTCTAGTACAGTCTTGTTCTTTAATGTTGACATTGCCTTGATTTATCTGCCTTTTGCCTACTTGTTCACATGTCTATATGGGAGATAGCTCATAGCTATTCATGAATAGTTTTCTGGGGTCAATGAAAATGCTACAGATGTATATGTAGTATAAATTAGATGCATGAGAAACAAGTAAAATTTTCCCCTGCTCTATACACTATCATTAGAGTTCTTTTTATTTATGAAACAGGCAAGTTAAATGGTACAGAATCAGAAAGTATTTATCAAATCCTTTGCAAACCATGATTCAATACTCTAATTAGACCTTTGGGAAAGAAAGCAAAAATGATAGCTCACCTTATATTCACAGTAAAAACATTCTGAATTTAATCTTTAACCCTGGATAAACCTGACAAAATATTCCTGGATATTCTTTTTAAAGATAATGTCCACACATTAAAGGTAGAATAAACAGTTTAAATTATTTTCCTGAGTAATGTAACATATCCTGAACAATGCTTCTATATCCTGAAAAATTAACCTAACTGACCAATATGCTAGATCCAAAACACATATATCATTTGTTAGCATGACAAAAAAATTAATTTAGAAGTTTAATACAAATGAAGGGATGTGTTCAGAGATAGGAATTATTCAGTGTTCCAGGCTGAGACACAAAACAGGTCCCATGAATTTAAATTATCAGAATTCTAGTGACTGATTCTACTTCAGTATGAAAAAGTCTACCCCATTTTTCTTATCTAATATCTTTAAGGTTTGCCTCATTTGATTGGCCATTGATCATTTATCAGTTTCTTCAATTTTCCTTACTTTCCTGGACATGGTTAGATTTTATTTAGATGCTTATTAAACCGGATAAATTGTTTAGTATAGGAAATAAATGATTATGTAGAAAGTTCAAAGTTTGAAAAAACCCAAACAACTTCAAATTTGAGACGACTTGTAGAAGATGCAGAAAGAAACTGAAGACAGCCAAGTTTTATTCCTTTCATTTAGTCACTAACACAGGGTTCGGTCCATTCTTCAGATGATCTTCATAACTTGGTGGCAAGAAAGACCAGCATAACAAAACAAGCTGCATTCTGATATGGACCTTTCTGAATTGGTAGTCTGGCATCCTCATGACACCTTATGTTGTACTTTGTATTGTAATGTAAGTAAAGTAAATGGCCAGTCTTCGCGAACGAAGAGCCGGGGAAGGTCCTTACCCGCATATGCAGACAAGGCCTT
>JAWWES010000133.1:42193625-42231853 GCA_035583135.1 Lophotriccus pileatus | reverse complement strand
GCCCGGGGAGGTCCCTGACCAGGACTCGAACCTGGGTCTCAACGGTAACAGCGCTGCGTCTTAACCACTAGACCACCAGGGACTTTGTATTAACTTTAACCAATTGGTTAAGTGCATTTTATATATCTCCTTTGAATGTCATATTGCAAAATGTGAATCAGTTAATATATTTAGTTATAAATAAATGATTTACCAAATGCCAATATTACACATGTTTTGAGCTACTTATTTTAAGTAACATTTTAATAAAATTAAACTTTATAATACCGCTAAAATAGTTGGAAAAAAACCCAGGCAATTCATCTATATGTACTTCAAATTATATCATAGAATCATTGGAACTAAAAATTCTGTACTTTTTCTGACAAGTCCAGTGCTGAGACTGTCTTAAAAGTTACCAGAAGCAGGACCGTTTTTTTATTTCTTGAAATAGTGAACCCTATACAATATGATTTATAATTATATTGTTATATTAATAACAATAATATCAATAATAATAATTGCTTACATAAATTCTATTCACTGTCATTACTCTTCACACAATGCATAAAAGCAACTCATTAAAACACAGTGAAGACCAATAATGTCATGTGTAAGCAGTTCACTGTGCAGTGCTCCTTAGACAAAAAGCTATTCATTCATTCTTTCGATTGTAGAAATAGATTTAAGAAAAAAACAAACAAATCCTAATCAACCTGAGTGAAGGAGCATGCTGCCCTTCTAGGACCAAAACAGAATCACTGCTTTTAAGCACAAAGACAAAACAAATTTGGATCTAATCAGGATAGTTTTTTGTGGTATTGGTACAGAGATGGGATGGCACAGCGGCATCCCTGGGGGTGGATGCGTTCTCAGCATCCCTCTGTGCCTCTGAGCATACCCTGTAGAAACATCTAGGAAACAAAGGAGGTACAAACCTGGGTCAGGAAGTAGCGGCATAATTTTTAGGCAGATATCACATAGTTTAGCCTTCCAAGAGGACAGGATAATGGGGGCCTCTAATATTGCGTAACAAAAATTTCAAATAGGAAATGTTGTTAAAAAGTCTTGGTTCTATTTCCATGTCTGTAAAATGTAATACTTAACAGATGCGGGCTCAAGGAAGAGACGGGAATAGGCCAGATTCCTTCTTCTAAAAAATCTGCAGAACTTTCTACTTTACAGGAGCAAAATATTTCTTAATGTTTACAACCCATTCGGTAAAGATGCTTGTGCTTATGCTTATGCTTCCAACATATTTTCTCCTGAAAAATGTTATTTCAGCTTGCTGTGTTTGGCTCTACTCCTTTCCCTTTCCTCTCAGATATTCAGTGATGTTGAAGACTCAAGTGATTAATAGCTAGGTTTTTGTGGATGTTGCTGGTAATGGAGTTCAATATAACAAGCTAAAGCTCGGATAGCAGTGATTCACAGTGTGTTGCTTTTCCAGTTTCATCATCTCCTGAGATCCCGACAGCTCCAGCAAGGCCCACTAGCAGTAGACAAGTTGGTGTAAATGTGTACGTCTCTTACAGCTTCCTCTGGGACAATTCAGGCTTTGGTTATGTAATCAAAGAGACTGAAAACCACTTCATTTCTTTCTGTGATAAAACTGACTTTAACCAGGCCATAAGCAGATATTTACATTCCTTAAACAATGGAACAGCAGCAATGGCTTGGGCAGTGTATCTACTGCTGTGCTTCCTCCACTGTACCTCAAACCCCTCAATAATGGTTTAAACTTACTAGGAACAAAGCAGTTACTGCTTTTGCCATTAAATCACCGTGAAGCTGATTGTACTTCTGTGCAGGAAAGTAAGGGGTCAGTACCTAACCTAGTAGATATTTAGATAAGAGCCTGAAATATTTTTAGTTGTCCATACTGCACTGGTGGAAGGATGTTATTCCATCAGATATGAAGAGTGATTCAAGGATATATAGTATTTTAGTTCCAATTAATTCCCACAGTTTAACAGAATAATATATGTCTTTGAAGAGAAGCAACCATTTCTAGTCTCAGAATCATATGACAGTTATGGGTAGGATGGGTCTTCAACTAATTGTCAAGTGTTGCTTCAGTTTGCTATGGAGGGGGAAAAAAAAAGTAAGAAAAGTAAGAAAGAAAAAAGAGAAAGAAAAGCATCGACTTTTTTATGAGTCTGTTTTGCTCACATTTCACACAGAACATACAAATTTTAAGTTGATCCATAACAGGAAAATATAACTGAAAAACATTTCAAGACCTCCCCCCTTCTGTGTTTTTGTTGTCTTACTTGTCCCTTTCTTTTATAAAACTTACTATGTTTCAGGCATCTCCAGTACCTTTACTCTGAAAATTGTCAGTAATATATACATAGATTAGAGACAAATATTTTGAATGATCCGTCTTCTGCTTCTTCAGGCAAGCAACTAGGGGATAGCAGCTTCAGAAGATGAAGCAGTATACAAATAATCACTTTCAGTTGCCATTGGGTGGATTTTTTTCCCATGAATTAATTTCTTTTTCAGTCAATGCATCTATTTTCTTCTTCAAAGTGCCCTGTGCCAGTAAGTTCATAATTTAATTTAGAATTATTGAAAACAATCCTACCTTTTACAGAGGATTTTTCTTTGTGTTCAGTTCCTTTTCTTCAATATTCCTTACTTTCTGTCTGTTTGACAGATGACCTTTAATCAGAGGAGCATTTTATTAAACTAATTGCAAACCCTGCTTTTATATACAGAAGTGAATCCTAGTGAGCCCACCATCCTGGAGCATAGCGTTACTAAGCTGCACAGAGCTGAATTGTTTGACCTTGTGCATTTTTGGAACAAAGCAACAGGTGTGTCTTATCTGTTAATTATAGGGTTTCAATGTTTGATGGTCAAAGTAGCAGAGAGGACATACCATTCCTTTTGCCCTTTCTAGTAAGGCTTTAAGTCTCACACTTAATGATCTCCTTTGCCTTTGCTGATTTACTTTTTCTTGTTCTCATGGTTTCTTTCCGGTGCTCACTTTATTTTCCACTCAGTGTTTCCTTGGAATTCCTCTTTTTCCCAATGACTATTACATTCCCTTCTTTACTGTATAGCTCAAATAGCAGCTAACAAGCATTCAGCTCGTGATCAAAGCCTGTAATTAACAACAAATTTCATATTTACAGAAGTTACTACATCCCCATAATAAAAAGTAAGATTGAGGATAGTATGGTGGCTTCAGTGAAGCTAATTGTCACCTTCCATAGATTTCAATTAGAGGGCAATTTATCCCCCTTTGTTCAGCTGTGCACAATGATTTGCCTACTATCTAATACGTAGTGTGCCTGGAAACTGCTGAGTTAAGCACATTAAAATTGGAATGTGTGGTAACACAGGAATTCTAGGAGGATTTTGCACCACAGATCTAAATTTGTGAATGTTTCAACATAGGTAGTTTAGAAACCTATTTATATGTGTCTATCCAAAACAGAACTGGAAGATCTTAGACCTTTCCTATATAGAGTCAAGTTCTATATGATTGTCCTAAAATGCATAGACTCAAAAGATATACAGAAATACACAAAAGCAAAACCCATTAACCCAGAGGGATTGGAGACTTAGAAAAAAATATAAGTAAAAGGATAATTTGTTAGAATGCCTCTGGTCCCCATTTAATGCTTTATATGTTCTTTTTAGGTCATTTTAAGTAAGAGGGGAAAATAGCAGTAAATGTTAACAGTCTAATTTAGTTTTACTAGAGAAAATCTGAATTCAATGAAGTTTCCTAAAATAGTTTTAAGCTGAAGGCTGTACGAATGTTCCTATTAAAAATCTTATTTGAAATCTGATTGAGTACAATGTGTTTCTTACAGTGGACAAGGTTTGGGCTATTTTATATAAGTGGCAACAACAACAAAACACAAAATTTTAAGTTCCAAACTCCTACTGAATTGCTACTATTAGTGATCTGGATGGAGTTTAAATAGAACTCCCACCATGTCTTTGGACTATGAAGTTAAACAGGAACTTAGCTCAATTTCTCCAGAGCCAAAACTCCATTTCTGAAAGAGCTCTAGAATCTAAAATAAAAACTGAAATACCTTCACTGCCAGGTAACTTCTGTCACATGAGATTTCAGTCTTTGTTCTTGCTATTAAATATTTAACTTCTTACTCCACTTTATGCCGTACTATAAGGGCAGTATACCACTCCTTATATATCAAGTTTCCATTTCAATGGAATAGTGTGGTTAGGTATTATTTTGAAAACCCTCTTATCTCACCTCAGTAAGAGTTCATATTTTTCTGTAAATTCCTCTAACATTTATTTCTAACACTTTATTAAAATGTCACTGAATATGTTCTAGTAGGAACTAGAAGTTGAAATTATGCAGCCACAAGTAGTGTAATCACAAATGCTTTTGAAATATGAAGTACCATCACTGCCTTTCCATTAGCAAAAGTCTTCAGAGGTCTTCATTTTCCAGCCATTCAGATAACAGTTGACCAAAGGGATTGCATCATCTCGTTTTGGTCTTCTTGTACAGTTTCATGGTATTTCCCCATGGCATTGGTTAGCAGCAGATTTTGCATTTGGTTGGATGGCTGATTTGTGGCATGAAACATATATTGTATAGATGTAGTCACTGTTCTTTCTTGTATTGAACTTAATTTTAAATTTTAAATCTTGTTTTGAATTATATTAAGATCGTAAAATCTACAAGTCAATAGTTTATCTATTCTTGCTTCCCTCTAATCATTGTTAACAAATTAAAAAATGTTTTATTCTTTCAAGGCACCGACTTCATATGTGGGTAGATAATTAAAACATATGCACAGCCCGCAAGCCTCTGAATCGTATCTCTTTTCTCAGCTAAACATTCATTTTTTTCTCACTGTGCACATTTCTGCTTGTTTTTATGGATAAGTTTGTGGTATAGCATAGATCAACAAGCTTCATTCATTACAATTATAATTATTGATATAACTTTTTGTAGGAAAATAGCTCTTCACAAATTTTAAGTTACGCTGTTTTCATGACTGCTTCTAGAACTGGGACAATTCTCTAAATTATGGTGTTTATTTATTATTTTCATGAATGGGAACGTCACTTCTTCAATAAAATAAATAAGCAAGAAAACTTTCCCGTATTTTCTCTTTGTTATATCTACACAATTGTGTTATATACTACTGTGTAGTGTAGCGGTTCTTCAACAGTGTGCACTATTCCACGGCATATTGACCTAGAATGTTATATTGCTTAAAAGCATTTATGAATATGTTGAAATTAGCTGATCTGTTCCCATTAATTTGTCCTGATTTTTTCACCTTTTTTTCTTTCTCAGTGACTAAATTCTTATACTTTCCTGTCAATGAAGTTTTGAAGAGTCAAAGAAAGGAAATAGAAATGAGAAAAGATTCCTACAGTAAATGAGCTTGCTATTATGTTTTTTTTTGATGAATTGTAGTTCTCATCAGATGTAAACCACCTTGATGGATAAGAGTCTCCACCCACTGCCACTGTGTCCTGATTTTTGATGTAAGTCTTCTACTTGTATATACAGTATAAGAAGACCGTAGATCTTCAGGAGAAACCTTCAGTATTTATTTTGAAATATGAAATTATGTGCTGGAATATATTCTGCAGAGTTTTTTTATCAATTCCTGGTTCATCCACACAAAGTTATTTGAAGCTATCTTAAATGTGATGCTGTTCTGTACGGGTTATATTCACAAGATTTCACTACAGTTCCCTGTTCATGGCTCCCAGCCTGCCCCAGGTCTAAATGTCTTACATTAATCCCTTCCAAGAAAATTCATTGCCTTTCAAAAATAAAAGCCTCAAGATATAGGCAAGAAACATATTAAAGTATCCAGACAAGGGGTGGAAAACACTGAAGATGGAAGGTTGCACTGCTGATCTGCATTTTGGTATTAGATGATCACTGCATTTCTGTCCTAGAGCTCAGATTAAACAAACAAACAAACATACAAACAACAACAACAAAAACAAAAACAGCCCACCAATGGAAAACCAAACAAAAACAAAAACAAAAACCCAAACCCAAACAGACCAACAAACAATCAACAAAAAACTCAAAACAAAACACCAACAGCAAAACCCAGAATGAAACATGCAAAAATTATTGAATTCATCTACTTATCAAATACCAAAATTGTCAGAATAGAATAGGTGAAATTTCTGCTAAAACAAAGAATTTAAACTCCAATATTTTTTTTTTTTAAATATTACCTTTTCCCCAGGCACAAAAACAATCCTGTCAGGCTGGTGGCCTTTCTTACCAGTCAAGTTCTTACTGGTAAGAACTATTGTAGTTTTTTATTCCCAGCTAACAATGACCTTTTTTAAACTAGGGATTTCTGTTAAATAAAAACCCATTAAAAGAAAAAAAGTTCCCTCAGGCCATCTGTTGTTTATTTTTCCTATTAGCGGCAAACCGTTCTCTTCGAGAAGAAGGGTCAGTCAGTTCCACAAGAAATGGGAACATTTTGCCCTTTCATTTGCTGCTTTGTAAATAGTAGCAGGTATTACTTTTCCCTCATAATGTTTAAACAGGTAGAAGTAGGTAATGTGATAATGCAATCTGTGCAAGTATTCATATTTGAATTCACTATAACACATCTGTTGAATGTGGATTTATGAACTCCTACTCCACGGCATTTCTTTTGGAAAAGGATGCAATTTTCTGATTAAAATTTCATTGTATGTTTTATCTTTAAGTTCCTGACAAGGTGATGGCAGGACATGTATTATCATACCAACATTTCTAATATTTGTATTTTTTCTTTAGTTTAACTGCTTTTTGTTTAGCTAGGAAAATATGTTCTATATAAATTAAAACCATCACAATTGAGCTCAAAATGAGCAGCTATGGTTTTTCCTTCTGAATACTCAGTTATTAGCCAGATTTGGAGAAAAGGGGGAAGAAACTCACACATGCATTTTCTGTAACACTGAGAAGAAGATGAAAAGAAGTAGAAACATGCTGTGTTTTCGATGGTAATAATATGCATTTCAGGTATGAATGGATTTATTTCTTAACTAGTTGAAACACAAATATGTATACATCCAACTATCTTTATAAAATCCTCTTTTGAAACCTCTAAAGTTAAGAAAAGACAAAACAGTAGGTGGTAGTTGAAGATAAGGGTGGTGAATCACATAGTTGAAGTAAGTAAAATGTTGAGGTTTTAATGAGACATATAAATAATTAATAACATAGCCAATAAGATTTCCCCCCCTCATTTTAACTTTCTAAAATTGGAACTATGTGATGAGCAGTAAATTATTCTTTTCATTTATTGTTATGCTGAGTAGTAAATTATCTTTATAATGTTCCTCAATCTATTTTGAAGCTAGATATCAGCGATAATTCTGGAGGCAAGGAAGAAATATAGACCAGGACTGCATTATTTCTTTTGGTTGTCCTCCTCACGATTGTGTTGATCCACTTTAAATTAACTCTACTAGAAGTAAACCTAAATTTGTTTAATTTCACACTATATAATCCAAGTTGAACAATGCATAAGATTAAAAAGATTCTTCAGAAATAAAATATGAGACTCTAACAGCAATCAGTTGTAAGTCTATTCATTTTCAAAAGCATTTTTTGATGAGAATATATATGTAAATTTGGTAGGTTTGGGGATTTTGGTGCTTAACTGATTCTGCCAGTCAGTCTGTGGAAAAAAGACTGTACAAAAAAAGGCTGTAGCTTCTAAGGAACAGACATTATTTTGAAGGAATTATGGAATCACTCTTAGTCAAGCTTTAGTGTTTTACTATCTTTTTTAGTGCCAATACTAACTGATATGCTGTCTGAGTGAAGTATTCAAACAATCATTTCCATGCACTGAATTACTGTTCCAGTAAGTGTTTGCTTGTTCTGGTTATTTTTATCACATTTTGCTTTTGCAGGATAATCTGGAACCATTAGTGTGACAGTTTCAGATTATTATACTAAACCCATGCCAGCACAATTTATTTAAGCTACTTTTTTGCATCTGTTCCATAACATATGCTTCATAATATTCATCAGAAAGCATAAAGGTCATTGCTTTTGTTTTGATTTCCTCAGCTTCCAACCAAAATGTAAAGTCAAACCACCTGGATTCTAGAGGATCATAAAGCCGTTATCTAAATTTTAATATAGGACTATAACCAGTGTTACAATGAGCAATTTTTAACTAGAAGAACCGTGTTTAGAAAAAACATGCATATAGGTCAAATAGAGAAAAATAATTTTGTTTGAACATATGCTACCACTATTTTTTTTTAACATAACTTTGTTGAATATTAAGAATGTGAAAGGTATTCTAATACAGTAGATAAATACCAGCCACCTCCCTACATATTTTCGTGCACGTTCCTCACACCTGACCAGCAATCCAGCCCGACATTGATGCTCCACTGACGGGGCAGGAAGAAAAGGCTCTCTCTTGGCTGACACTCCTGCTTAGAGCCCATTCTGCGTGGAATGTAGAATCATACTGTTGGAATCATAAGATGTGTTTGAAATATTTTCACTGGGGCCAGGCTTAAAACAGCACTGTGGGTTAGAGTTTACAATCTAATTATAAAATGGCATCATAATTTTTTTGTTACTATCCTCAAACCATTCTTTATTCATGCTATCATGTTGTTTGCTTTGACTACCACTGCTTTTTAAGCATAGGTTTTCGCAGAGTTTTCCCTTATGGCTCTCATGTCACCTTTTTTTTCCACTTGTAAATATGTAAATTAAAGAGAATCATCAAAGTGAGGAAAAAACCCATGATGTTCTGAAGGGAATAAAGTCAGGGTAAGTAAGAAGAAGAAAATCATTTTTGGCTTTTCCTTAATGATAATATTTTAAACAACAAGAAATAATAAATGGATATTCTGATGACTGAAATTATATGTAAATGGGTCACTCTAGGATGTATTGGATTAAAGATAAAATTAAGAACATAAATAGTTCATCTGTGACAACACTTCCAATTATCCTCCATTTAAAGAATTAAGATCTTTAAACTGCTGTTATAATTATGAGTAGCCTCTTTTTCTTTTTATCAGAAAAGGTGAAAAAAGGGTAATAAAATATTTTAAAATTTAGGATTATGTATACATAGCATGAAAAAAGGTTTTGGGTTTTAGTCAAATTTTCTCAATGCCATACAATAATGGCTGCCATTTTTCATTTGGAAATAAAAATGGAAAAACAGGAGACAAAATTTAGACCCCTGGAATATTCAAAGCAAACTCTAGAAAACTGAAGACCACAGCTTGATTTATTTACATTGCTGACTGTTTTGCACTTCCCATTTGTTCTCTTCCTGGCTATCCTTGAGGTATGTCTAGCGTGTACCTTTTTCACAATTTGAAAATACATTAAATATTTTGAGTTTTGATTAAAATAGGAGATATTACTTAATTTTTCAATAAGTCTTTTGGAAGGGAAACTTGGTTTCATTTTTTTGGCGAGAGATGGCATAAAAATATAGGTTTCCTATAACCTACAGGGTGAAAGTCAAAGCACTTGCAAGACTTAGAAAGTCTTATTCACAGGGTGAAAACGGTAATCTTAATTATGTTTGTCAATTAATGACTTAGGTGTGTAATTTGGTTTTTTGCTTTAGCTCATTGAAATATAACAATGTATGATTAAACAATGTATGATTTTAGAATTAAGTAAAATTTTAAATCAGAGCTATACGTTTTAGGCTTAAAAGTACATTGAGAATAAACAGAAGTGAGCATGGTTTGGAAAATCCTTCTATTACTGTCCTTCCAATATTACTTAACAGGGCTTCAAAACTGACAAATGGCTGTAGTTGCAGTGCCTTTATGATTGCATTACTATTATGCATTCACTTAAGTTCAGCATAAAAGTCAAATGCATTTCAATCAGTTGTATTCACATCTTTCATAGCAGGTAGTACCTGAATGAATGTGTGTGACCTACTTTTCTTTTACTCTAAACACTGTGGGGAAAAAAAATAAGCCTAAGATGGAATGCTGGATAATGTGCAGTGCTGTTCAAATGCTTTCATGAAGGATGAGAGAAATTTTATTTTGAACTTTCCATTTTTGGACTTCATCACATTCGCAGTAGGTATCAGATAACCATGGCAGATACAAATCCAAATTTGTAAGAACTGTCATATTACCTCTAAAAGCGACTTGAGACATCCTTTTCCATAAATACTCTCAGAACAGGTATATACTGCTTCTAAGTTATGTAATTCCTCCTTAGAGAATGTAAGCAATGTTCCAGGCTTTGCACAGGATGGTGTTGTCTGTACAGATCTTCAAAGGCATGCAGTTTCCTTCTGAGTGAAATGCACACTTGCTAATACTGCTAACTCCTATGGTCAAAGCCCGCTTTAAGAAAAGCCATACATGTCGATGACTGTATACCAAATTTTCAATTCGAGTGGTATTTTCTTGTTACATCGGAAATGTTAAATAATGCGTAGATTTCTTTTTTTTTTTTTTTACTGGCTGTTTCTCATTTTCAGAATATCCGGTATTTTGCTTTAGGAAATGTTTTCTTCCTTACTCATTCTTTGGCTTCTTCTTTAGTACTCTATGCAACTTTAAGCATTTTAAATTAAAATTTTAAATATTTGTCCAACTTATAATGCTCTGGAAATTGGATCAATGACATTTCTTTACCTTTCTTTCCATAATATAATTCACCTGTCATAAAAAAATGTCAAAACTCTGGGGAAAATAAACATTACAATGATTCACATGGAATGAGGAAGCTTTGTACTGATTTATGCTCATGAAAGAGAAGGGCTTGTACAACAAAAACGATCTCAAGGAGAAGAGGGCGGCTGCTGATGCTGTGGAGACGCTAGGGTTATTTAACAACAGGGTTTTCTCTTTTTGGATATCAGATCTCTCCTAGGAAATCTTTTGCTTCAGCTGAAGTGGCAAGAATTGATGGGCTTCAGTCATGAAGAGCAATATGATCAGAATTTGATCCATTAATTCAGAGAGAGCCTCGGGGAGGTTATATTGCCTTTAGTTCTATCCCTGCTTTTTTATTTAGAGATAATATTATTACTGATTTTTAAAATATGAAATGTAGTGTGATTTCTCAATTCTGATAAAAATATTGTCTGTTTACATGGGATAATAAACTTCTGTCCAAGCAGAGACACAGTGTGACAGAGCAATAAAAACCTTATATTTAAAAAAACCAATTCATTTCCAGGCTTTGGACAGGAGGTGACTGGAACATTGAAGGGAGTGTGAAAGTTGTCTAGCCACTAAGTCCTTCTCTCATGTTCAGTTTCATTGGTTCTTCAAGCTTGGTTCTCAGTAGCACAGGAAGAACAAGTCTGTGATACTTGTTTGTGCCAAGTACTCCACATACACCCTCTGGATATTCTGAGGGGCTTATCTGAGCCAGTAACAGCTGATCCCGTAGAGCAAGAATACATTAGCAATTGGAGCATATTAATTGGAAAATCTGAAGCACACCTTCTTGTTTAATTGCACTGCTAGAAATCTGGGCCATGAGAAAGTTTCACCATGCAAATACATTGTGGTAAATGAGAATAAGTAGGATACATTTCAAATTGCACTCCTTATCAAAAGTAATCTCCTAATGGAGATACATCCTGTAAGTCTCTTTACCTGTAACTTAATTATTTTGCTTTACTTCAGAAATTAAAAAATAAACAAAAAAACCCCAACCAAAACTCCAGCCTAAATCACCTAATAATTGCAAATACATATTTCTTTCAGTCAGTTGTTTGCTAATGGAGACTTGAAAAATAGTTCTTGAAGCAGCAAATAATTTTCACAAAAAGAAAACATCGCTTTCACTAAATGTTTTGCTATGTAATGGTGATGGTTGTAAAGTATATGTCATAGATTTAAGCATAAATAAAACATATACACACTAGAATTTCACCATTTTCACGACATAAAACATGCAAAAACCCTGTCAAAACTCACTGATTCATTGACTGAATGCTTTATTTCACTAGTTGTCTAAAGCAAAAGGATTAACAAAAAACTTGCTTGCACAGGATAAAATGCAAATGATCTCAATGATCAGTGTTGCCCAACCTAAGGCACAAGTCTGTAATCCTCTAAATATTGTTTTGTAAAATCTATTCTTTGGATCTTGCAATAATCTCTTACTATCTCTAAATATTTAGAGGACTTTGAACTTGATATTTGAAATAATAGACATACACTGAAGGTTTGTTATTGATGATGCAGTTTCTAAATTTAGTTCAGATGCCATTGTTGCCTCAGTGGTGACATTGATTCCCTTGCAGTCACACTGTCCCTGGAAATATCACTCCCAGTATAGTGATACATCTCATTGCTATATCCTAAGGGTGGATATTTTAATCTCCAAAGCATTTATTTATTTATCCCAGAGTAAAGAATCTTTGATTTGTGAATTCAGCCCTACAGAACTGATTGCCAGGTCTGAACTGATATTATTGATTCCCCTGAATAGTTTACTGACGTAGTCCATCTGAAGACCAGTGACTGCTCCTGTGAAAATGAGAGAAAATTCTGTTCTAGACAATAGTACCTTTCACTCATGATGAGCTTAATACTTGCATGAAAGTAGGGCAACCTAAAAATGTGCTTTTAGAGCAAAGGCACTTTTTTCCAAGCATATCCACTAGCATAGGTGTGTATGGTGTTGACACTGTTTGGCAAAAGTCTTGTGCTAGCAAAGCAGCATAAGTTTTCTAATGCTCAGATGACTAACCTCTGACTTATTATTACAAGCTTAGCTTTGTGGTATTGTGCAGTGATTATCTTACAAAACTCTATGTGCAGTAAGGATAGGTAATCTTTGGATGACTTAAGTTAAAAACAGAGCATCAGGTTTCTGGAAAATATTTGAAAGTGTTGCTAAGTTAACTAAAGTAGAAGAGCATCCCTACATGCAAACACAGTCCAGTGGGCAGAGTGCTTATCCCAGCAAAGATGGCTCTCCCAGCAGATGCTGGAGGTAGAAGGGCTCTCAATATCTGCCTTTTTTTGGGGTGTATCAGAGTAACAGCAGAGAAAATGGCAGATGGTTTTTTTTGAAAGCAATTGTGCTTCCAGTGTAAAGAAGTATAAGGCTTGATATTGCAAAAATTTTTGTATTAACAGACAGTATTAAATGATTGGACAGCTATGGACTATGCAGTTAAATAAAGATCTCGGGTTTATAACTATAATGGCATTTCGGCTTGCAGGAAATGTATTTTAGCTTATCAAGTTCAATCTTTCAGTGATGAAATAAATTAAACTTGTAAATGATTTCTACTTAAGGGACTTTGAGAAATATTAAATATTCCTTTTATCAATATTAATAATTAACTGACTTAAAAATAGAACTCAATATTTATTTATTTATTCATCTTAATTTGTAAAATGGAATATGGCTCATAAAAGTAAAGGCATCTGCAGAAAGCCCTAACAACTGAGTTCCTAATAACAACGTCTGAAATATGTTGGGTAGCTTCAAATCCCCTTTTGAAGTTGGAAGGAAGACATAGGAAGTTTATTTATGAGCTACAATTATTAAAATAATATTTATATGGTTCTTAAAAATACTTCTTGTATGTTCAAATACACCTATCCATTATATAAATGTGGATGTGCATACATTGTATAAAGAAGAATACAAGTAAAATTTTCTAAAATTATTCTTTTCAAATGCTCAAAGGTTTGTTTGCTGAATTTAGAAGAAAACTAACTAAACTGGCATGGTTTGAAAAATAACATGACATTATATTAGCATATTAAAATAGCATGTATATTTTTGCAACTGAAGGTCAGACAGAACAATTAAAAGTTACAGCTTAATGGTAAGATAATTAGTGGATTATTATATCTGGATGCCAACAGTTTAGCCTGGAGTCTGTTTAGCATATGATATCTTGTGACTAATGAAAAGATCTGATATAATTTCTTTCAACTCAGAAATACACAATGATTTAAATCTGACTTGACATTATTTACATGTGTAATAAAATTATAGATTAATTGCCTAAGGTGTTTATGGTAATATAAGCTTTAAGTATGGTATAGCTCTAATGAATTTATGAACTGGAAATTAAAAAATTGGAGATTCACTCCCAGTCTTTCCATAAGAACCCAGGTTGGTTTGGGGCAAGAAACAGCCTTGTTGAATCACAGTTCTTCTGTACATTTACAAACAGTAAGAACCAACCTTTCTGATCTTTTTGTGCTATTTAGGAGGTGTCTAAAGCCAAAACTTTTGACAAATTTCAATTTCCAAAGGTTAATTTAATTTGTCAGAAGGAATCTGCAGGCATATCAGCTTACTTGCTCCTCTACCTCTCTTTCCTGGCAGAGCAACATGTCAAGAGCAGGCAAAGGAAAAGTGGAAATGCGTTTGAGGAACACATGGCTATTCCTGTCTTGTAGGGAATACAGAGCAATTGTGCATCTTTAAAGCACCCTTTAAAGTCCTTGAAATTCAGTGACCTCTTCAAGAACTTCAAGGTTGGATCTGACATAGTTTTGGTCCTCTGAATCTTTCCGATTAATGTTTATGCATATAAAAGAGAAACTGTAATTAATTTCCAAGTATTTAAGGCCAAATTAAATCAGTTTTTCTTGTCCTCTGAACTATGAAATCAGAGTCCATTAAGTCCTCCTGAAGGCTGCAGGTAGAAAAAAAATCCCAATCTTCATGATATTAAACTCTGTGGCTACAGTAAGAACAGAACAAAATCTAAGTCCTGCCATTAATATAACTCACTGGAGCCTTAGTAAATTAATTTTTAAAATAAACTCAAGTGGTCTTATTTTGACAATCCTTATCATAAGCTCCAAAGTGAAGAAAGAATCCCATAGAGTCTTTACACTAGTGTAAAGAAGCTTACGTAGTACTTTTTCTGTGTTGAGAGCAATGTAAGCAATTCCCCGTTTTACTGGTCATCCAAGAGACTGATGTGGATGATGTCTCTGGGTGGGACTTAGAATTTACATCTTAAAAAGATTATCACAGAACATATAGTCCTGTTCCATTCAATATTAACAGTAACATTTGTCTTTTTTTTTTTTTATCCTGAATCTGGGAAACAGCACACCTATAAAGTATTCTATAAAGTATGCCAATACATGTTATGAAGTGTTGTGGTAAGAATGTGTGTCTACCACATCAGTTCATGTTTTTTGACTGCATTTGTTGATATATTATTTCTAAACTGCACTAAACTGAGTATAACAGCCAAATACTGCATTTTACATTATCTTTGTAAATTTGGAAATTGTTGCCTTTTTGGGTACCTTCGTGAGTATCCACACAGTAAGTTACAGAGGCATAACTTTTCAAACTCCAATTTAACAAGCAGAATAACTTGAAATGTTTAAGTGCTTGGTTTTTCTCCCTTTTGCTTTCTGTGATCCCTCTGAGGTCTTTCCAGTGTACAGATATCTTTTTTGAAATGTGATCCCCAAGCCAGAAGTATTTTCGTACCAGTGCTTTCAACACTACCTGTAGAGGCAGGACAGCTTTCCAATTTCTAATGGATATTCCCCCTTTTATTTATCCAAGAAATTGCACCAGGTAGGCCTTTTTGCTAGAACAGAGCACACAAAGGTCACATAGAGATAATTATCCAGGATGACCTCCTAACTCTATCTGTATCATTGCTCCACCATCTGGTACACGCTCCCCATATATGTCCTTGTGTGTGACTCGAGTAGTTTTGGATTGATAATTTCAGGATTTGCTGAATATTTTGAATATTTTTGAGTTGTTGAAGAAAAACACTGAATGTATTCTACAGATTACAGGACAATCCATTATTAAATGAACCCAATATGTTAAATATTTAAACTTGTAGATATTTACCTTTTTAGCAAGTTAGTGTGTGTTTTTTTTTTTTAAATATAGTCTGCATTGGGTTGCGACAAGTCAGTGTAGTGGTATCAATATATTCATTGCTTTCTAACTAATCTGACTGTGAATATTGGAGATAATTCTGTTGATTTTAATGCAGGAAAACAGAGTAAACAAAATCAAATTAAAATAATATTATGTTAGGGCTCACTTGTATGATCTTTCACTTGCATTTTTAATACTCTGGTTTACTGGTTTCCCTTAATGTTCCCAAGACTTAGAGGTGCTCTTCAATGGAAATTGGAAAACAGATTTGATATAGATGTGCATTTTCCTTCATATAATCATTGGACAGCAATATAGCCCTGGACGTCTTGAAAGGAGTATAACTATCCATCACTTACTTTAAACACTGACTATTTTCAGTAAATTGAAGGAAAAGCAAAACTTAATATTCTCCTTATCACTTGATCTTCTTTCCTTGTCATTTTGGTCCTTTGGGGGAAATGTGTAAATAAAGAATGCTAACTGTGTCTGGCTGCTATCCTTCAGTAATCTTTGTCCTCATACCCTTTTTCACTATCTTGGATTACAAACTAGTCACATGAAGACTTTGGCATTTTTAATGCATGGAGAAATATTTTAAGAATTGTATGAATTTTAGCTGTGTTAAGCTATGTTCTAAGTACTCTGGATTTCATGGCCATATTTACAGTAAGTTTAGTAGAGAATATCTATGGCATTAAAGATAAACCAGAAAGAAAGATATTTTTTCTGAAAACGTTGAAAAATTACATTTCAGTTGATATTCAGAAAAATTTGGCTATCTATCTCCTGTTGTAACTTGGGGCAAATTTTCTGACCAGAGGCAGAAATTAAACATTTTCTATATGATGAGGCAAATCTAAAGCAAAGTAGGGCTATTAAACCTTAAAAGCAGAAAGATGTTCACGGTAGTGTATAAAAAACTGAATTACTAAGTGAAACAATAAGGAATAATTAGTCTTTTGAATTTAGGTGTTGTTCTTAGTATGGAAAACAATTTTGAATTACAAATGCAGAACTTTTGCCCTCTTATCATCTCCTTATATTTCTCTGCTGGAAAATATTTTCTGAAACCTTGCCATTGGAATTTTTCACATCAGTGGTGTCATATACTTCCACCACAAAACAGATGTAAAAGAAATATTCAAAAATGCTGAATTCTACCTCATAAGGTTCTGTTTTCAAGTATTGATCTATGTATTTGTCATTTTTATACATACTGAAAGATCATCTTGATGATTAAGGTTGTCTGTAGTGATTTCATGCTGTTCAGTAAAAAAAAAAAATTAAATACATTTTATGTGGGCACAGATTTCAAATAATTCAGAATGAAAAAATAAACACTGATTATTATGGACATTCACAACACTGGATTCTTTAGTTTACATAGCATGTAGTATATTTATGCACCTGTTATGCAAATTATATGTAGGGGGAACAAGTAATGTCTCCACCTAACACTATAAACACTTTCAAATATTTGCTTCAGGCTTTCCCAAAGCTCCCCAAAAGCTTCCCTCTCTCTGCTTCAACTATTTCTTTGAACTGTCTGATACTTCCTAACACATCAGACATTTCAGTGGAAAACCTTATCACATTCTCTTTTCCTATTTACTTTTCTGTTGTCAGACAGTAATGGAATACAGCAAGTGGTGCAATGAGGTGAATTCTGTTTTCCTCTTTTTCCTTTCCCTTTATGCACAGGTAGGAGCAAATATGTCACAAAAAAACCCAAAACTAAAAGTAAAAGAAAAAATGCTGCTCTGGAAATGCACCATTAATATGATTTTTTGTTTGTTTGTTTGTTTCCTTCAGTGAAATAACCTCAGAATATAACACTGGTAAGTTTTTCTAATTTAGGCAACTGAAATTTTTTGTCACACTTCAGTACATTTCCTTTGATTGTAAAGATTTACTGTTATAAATTATCACAGAGATAGCAGTAAATATGTTTTGTAAGTGAAAAAGTGCTTTTTGTTATGACCAATACACTGTTTAGTACTATGCTCTATGACTTTACATAGACCTTTATATCGGGGGAATATTCAATGTATATTAAACTTCTCTTGCTTATTCCTCCTGCCTTTCTTTCCCCCTTCTTACCTGCAGTACAGTGTATCCATTATCTTCACAGAGAGAAAGATGTGGTTAAAACTTTGCTAAATTATTCAGTGATAGTTTTATCTAAGTAACTCTTCCAGCACCTTGCTAGACGTTGTTAAAGGTACCGCTAAAAATTTTTGTAAGTTGGTAGAGTAGTGAAGTTGCAAGGACAGTCATATGCTTGGACTTAGATATATGCTTTCAGACTTTGCTCAAGAGGCACATTTTAATTGTTATGTCTTTATTTCTGCTGCCTCATCTCTTTTTGTATGTCAAGTAGTCATTCTTTTGCTGTCATCTTTTAAATTAAATCATGTGTCTTCAATCATACTACCTGGTTAGTTATCTATCTACAGCTTATGATTTTAAGTATTTTGACAGATAAAAATAATTGTGTGCATTTCATAAATTTATCCCTGCTTTTCAGCAGTGTAAGTGCATTTCAATTAGCTTTCTCTGCAAGTGCTAAATTGCAAATACTTGTCAAAATAAAGGGAATTTTCTATCATTCCAGCTCATCCTAAGGTGATAAACTCATCAATTTGACTTAATACACATGTAAACCCAAGTGTATTTGTATGTAAAATGCCACAGAGCCTAAAGTCCTGAATATGAACAGCTGAGTGTTTTTATCTTCTAGCAGCACAAGGCTTTCACATAACAAGCTATTTTTGCAACCTTATAGTTTAGTATGTGTTGTACAAGGCAGAAGGCTGGAATTCCTCTGTGGTTAAGCACTGAAAAGAGGTTTTTTGGATTTTCTCCATGCACTCAACATTGCTGCCCAGTTGTTGATACTGCACATCCTAGGATAACCAACAGAAGCATGTCACTGACACTGTGGATGGCTTCCATCTAAATCTTTCCATTTGGATTTTATTAGAATGGTACTAAAAATGGGATAGTATTTAGTTTTTGGAGCATTAGTGCCTGGATTTTTAGCCACAGAACTGATATTAACTCTAATGGGAATGGTAAATCCCTTGCATTTTGTTACAAATACTCTTTAGCGATTTCCACTGACTGCTACTCATGTTTAATATCCATTCACTCTGTTTATTTTCAGATAAGTGTGGTTTGGAGTCTGACATTGATATACAGGCGGTGAACACACTCTGCAAACAGAGAACATGCTCTGCTTCTTCAGAGCTTTGTGGTGAATGCCAGCCCTGCTCCCAGATCTGACCAAGTTGAGTCAGATGTACGGTGCTGTTCACCACCTCCCTTATCTGGCAACACATGAGGGACAGACTTTGACAGTTTTTGGAAGCATATAAAGCTTGGCTAGTGCTGTAAAAAAGTCATGAGGTCATGGAAAGGAAGGGAAAGATTGGTCTGAAAATGTGAGTGAAGCACACTAAGCCCTTACCTAGTGCTGTGCTGATCAGAGCAGTATCTAAAGAAATGTTTCTGCTGATTATATTCAGCAGACATCTGGATTCTGTTTTTAGCACAAAGATGCATTTCTTGTGTGACCTTGGAAAAGACATCTCATAAAATTGTTGCCATATTCAAGCTGACTGTAAAACATCCATTCATTTCAATGAGTTATACTGTGAATAGGGAGTGCTGCAGCCTGACTTGGTTAGCTCATGTGCTGTACAGACATAATTCCAGCAGGCAAAACAGAGTTAGTATAGCACTAATGTAGCATTATAAATGTTGACAAATATAATAACTTTAGCTGGTGAACAGAAGCTCAGAGTGACTGTAATATTTTTATTTACTTCATAATAGATGACATTTCTCCAGTATTCTTCAAGAGCTCCTGTATGAATCCATTATTACTACATTCAAATAGTTATCCATAACTGAGCTCTTTTGGCATGCAGAATAATGAAATCTGTATGTAAAATGCAGGCTAATTAAATACCATTTTGTACCTGTAAGGTTTGCTGAGTTGCATTTCCATAGTGGATATCACTCATGTTGTTGCAATCACAAATGAATATCTCTACAACTCTCCAGAGAGAACTAGATGACTGAAAAAAAACACACAGATCTTCATGATGAAAAATGTCCCAACTTGCCAGACTGCACAAAGTTCTTGGTAGAGAGCAGTGAGGGGAACACCAAAAAGGTATAGAAATTTTAAAAGGACTTATGCTAAAACAAATGGCTGAGCTCGATTGGTGTCAGTGAAATCACTGGTTATGCCTTTAATATAACAATGAAAAAGAGGACTAGCAGCCTCACAGCATCCCCACTGAGGGCCTTGGTGGTGCATCCCTGAAGCTGCGATTCCTGGTTTCCTTGTAGCTCATGCCCATTCAGGGAGTACACAAAAGAAGGTGCTTCTTGGTCTGTTAGGGCAGATAGATATAGGAAGGGCATAATGTTGAATAACGTTCTTTAGAACTGGAAAAATAATATATTTAGCTTACTTTTCTTTGGAAAGAAGTCGAGGCAGCAAATACAGTAATCTGTATCAGATTTCCCTACTGAAAGCAGCCCTGTAGTCTGCTCGTCTGCTTTTCTGCACAAGGATCATATCAATCTTTCTCTTTTTGTCTGCTTTGAAAAATTCATTCATTCTGTGAAAACCTCCTGGAGAAAACAGACTTTCATACAGTCAGAGCTCCTCAGACAGACTGTGATTTCTACTAGATACAACAGTGTTAGCTCACGAATAAAAAAAAGTGCAATCTCCCAATTTAAGCAAGATATTCATAGAAACATATGCAGAAACAGCCATCAATCAAAATTTTGAATCCCTGAAAATCAAACTGTGAGATAATATGCATTCCAACTTTAATCCAGAGTTAGGGATTTGATTCCATTTCTTTTTCCAAAACATTATTTCAGACCTTTTTGACAGTGGCAGTAAGTCTAGCTTCTTCTGCTTCTATGAAGCCTAGTGCTTTTTTCAATGAGCACTGTCTGAAGAAAAACCCAAACCAGCTACAAAATCCCCTAATTGAACAATTCATTTTTCTTAGACATAAGGTATTTTTTCTAGGTTGATACTTAGTGATAACTCAGCAGACTTTCATTTTTTCAGCTGTTCCCACAAAAAATACACTTAACATATTCTTATAAACAACAGAAGCATGCTAAAATCAAGCACCAAATTTTAAACAGAAAAATGAGAATATTATCCTAGCCATTAGACAGAACATCTGTGCAGTTTCTTTGGAAGGTCAAATGCTGAGTTAAATACTGTGAAGGACTGCTTCTGTCATGCTAGATAACATGTGCTAGATACTTCTAGCTACACGGGCACCTAAATAAGCAGGAGTAATCAAATTTCATACTTTAACAAGCAGATTGCATATAAAGGTTAGGAAATAATTTTGGAGGGGGAATATTTCAATTTGCTATAGTGAGTTCTAAATGAAACCAACATAGGCAAATCATATGAAATTGGGTTTATTTTCTCAGTAAACCTGTTTTCAGCTTTCTAAGTCCACAGTCAATAGCTTCGTCAGTCTTAATATTTCTTTAAAATCACCAGCTACACATTGTTACTTCTACACGCACAGAAGGAAAATACTTTGTTTTAATTTAAAGGTTACATATTTCTTTCAGTCTCTCAGTAAGCCTCTCCTTGGACATCAAATTAGTGTGCGCAAGGAGTATGGAGGTATGGGCAATGAAGGTGTGCTCTCTGAAACATTTGCAGAAATTTACTGAGATGGAGAATTATCTGCATTTGAGAAAGAATTGATACCTGCTGAAATATTGTGAGGAGACTTCAGTTAATGCCAATGTCAGCCTAGCAATTAGGAGAGGCAGCAATATCACAGGGAGGAAGGGAATCACAGGGCTCTGCAGTAATGATGGGAACACTCATTCAGGATGGAAGGAGCACACATAGGAGGGTACGCAATTTGCTTCTTTTAAGTAGGGAAGAACTGACTGTCCACTGCAAGGGGATTCTGCTTTGCAGAATCTCAGATATAAAATACAGCTGCTTTCACAGGTTTGAAGAGCAGACTAAACTATATAAAAGTCTTCTGAGATTTTTTTTTTTTTTGGGGGGGGGGATTTTTGGTTGGGCTTTGGGGTTTGTTACTTTTTTTCTTTTTTTTACTTTCAGTCTCATTAGTAAATGTGAATATTTACTAGGACTTTTGGGGAAAAAGAGTCAGGGAGTTTTGTTTCTTTTAAACTTACACATATCTTAAAAATAAGCCACTAAAAATGAAATAAAGTCATGAATCTGGAATGAAACTCTTATTCTCAGTCATAGTGGTTTTTAGACCATCTTGTGGGTTTTTTTTAAAGAGTAATTGAAACTTCAGTTTACTGAATCTTTAAAAAAAGCCAAGTTTAAATGCATGGAATGCTTCCTGATTATTATGGTGATACTTTCTGCATTTGAGAGACACTTCTGCATTATTCGGTCAAATGTCATCAAGCAATATGAGGTATGTGATGTTTGCATCTTTGTGTTGGAAGAGAGAAAAAGAGCAATGAAATATTTTAAGGTTTTTGTGGAAACGCATCTCCCAGGCATCTTTCTGCAGTTGCTCCTGTAGAAAGTCTACAAACTTAAATGCTGGAAAAATGCTCAGAATCAACCAGATGATCTCATAAAGATGACTATCAATTTATTGTTTGCAGTCTATCAGTGTGAGATCCCACTGATGACATGATAAAACTTAAAATAATAGCTTCATCTTTAAGAAATTGAAGACAAAGTATGATACGCCAGGACACAAGACTTAGACTGCTCTGAGACCTGGGTAGAGCTTAATAAATTTAATTCTAGTAATATATTATTCAAAATATACTCTAACCACATTTTTATACTGGTTATTAATATATAATTTATGAAAATATGTATCAAGTATTTAATAATGAAATATGTGTGTTTCTCTGTATATATACATACATCTATGTATGTAATTCCACATCTAATCAAAGTATGTGATATGTGTAACTAGTATTTGCTACTGCTGCAATGGAAGCCAGTGTTTTCCTTACTTCTTTGCCTGTGATTCCTCCATCTACTGCTCCTGCAACAGCATATTTCAAGGCTGTTTGAATCTCTTACTAATTTCTGTTTTACCTGCTTGGCTTCAGCTGCTTGTTCCAATGCATTATATTTCCAGTGACAGTTAAATGACTCTTTACTCAAGATGCAGTTTAATGTGAAAGATGATGATTTGGCAGTTAAATAGTACACTGAGATAAGTAGTAGACCTGATGAAAGTTTTAGTATGATTGCGTTATGGAGTAAAAACTACCTTAATCACATACCAAAAGGCCATGGAAAGTAGAAGGTGAATGCTTAGATGTAGGGGTTTGGAGGTTTCTTTTTTTCTTTTCCCAAAGAAATAACTATCTGTTTAAGAGTTTTTATGTTTTTTATTAATTTAGGTCCTGTAAAGTACAGTCGACTTTTGCTCAGGAAACAGGCGATAGTAGTGCATATATGGCTTTTTAAAAATTATTACTTTATATGTTCATTAAAGCATAAAATTAAAGTTACAAGGAATAACTTATCAAAGGTCCGTGTTGCTCAGTTTAAGTACAACACTCTTAAATCTTCCCAAAACTCTCTTTAAAGGTTTACATTTAATTTCAGCTTTTCCCAAGCTGCTACTTGGATTCATTTTCTACACAGATCAACTTCTACAAAAACTACCCTCCCTCTAAATCTAACAGGTATTTTATATTTAAAAGCTGCGGAACTGTAATATTTCCTATTTGGATCAGACTATCTCTTAATCCAATAGGCAGCCTTTAAAGACCAGTAGGCAACCTGCTTTTAAGCAGCCATTATTGCTGTTTAAAGATAAATTTAAATGGAGGAGATTGCTACCATTTTGAGATGTCATCAGGGACATAACTAGTATCAGAACAATAATTCATTGTGAACTTTATATTTCCATTTTCAAACAATGGTTACAGAAAATTTCCAGGGCCTCAACCAATATTATTTTTCTTTCTAACTTCCTAATTTATTTAGGTAATTCTCTATTTATTTATTTACTCATTTTAAATGGAAACTAAGTTTGAGACTGTTCCATCTCCTTCAAATCTAGTTCTTCTACCTTTTCATTCCTTATCCCAACTTTAATTTTGCATAAAGCCTCAGCTTCAAGACTGCCTGACTGTAGGTAGTCACCAGCCTACAGTAAGCACCAGAGCAGAAAGGAGCATATCCTGCATACCTCTGTAGTCTGTGGAGCTAAGCCATAACAGTACACATCAGTTGTCACATTATAGAGCTGAGCCAAAAATATGGTTAGATAAAACAAAACAGATGACTTGCTTAGATCAGTAACACCACCTATAATCCTGCCACTGCCAGTTCTAGGAAGCATTATTATAATTGGTGCAATAACAGCAGTGTACGATGCAATTAAAGCAGTACATCTACAACACCATTATTTTAATTGTTATGCCATTAACTGTAGAATGTTGTATAGCATGCACAGGTGGGAAAGTGAATGAGAAATAATTTTTGCTCAAGGCTGAGCAATAAGTAGGTTGGTATATTGAATTGGTACAATGACCACAGTTGACTATGGAGAGAGACTACTTACAAAAGCATGCATTGACAGAACAAGGGGCAATGGCTTCAAACTGAGAGAGGGTTTAGATTAGCTATTATGAAAATATTCTTTACTGAAAGGTAAAAAAGGTAGCAAAGATAAACTATTGACAATAATGCTGAACTCAGGATCAAGGCCCTGGTCATTACAAAGTGATCTCACAGAAACTGAAATAGTTTTCTATCATCTAAGAATGATCTGCCTTCCTTTTTAAATTTTGATGGTAACGTAGCAGAGGGATTAAAGACATCAAGTAAATAAAGTAGTTAATATACTGGTGAAGAAAGATCAGTATGGGTATTCAGTAGTGGGTGTTAAGGGTGTCAGATATGATGCTTAGTCAGATAAGGTTGACACCTTGATATACTTTTTCATTTTGATACTGAGAAAATATTAAATATAAATAATGATAAGGATAAAATCAGCTTTCAGATATTTTCACTGAGTATGGTTCTACAGCTATGTATTAGAGAACTTTTACTGTTAAAACCAAGATTGCTTGAAATATTCATTTAGTGGTATAATTACTTTCAAGTAAATATATTTTTTGTTTAGATTTACATATATCCTCATGCCAATCTCAATTTTAATACAGAGGATAAATATTTACATAACAGACTGATAACAACGTTGTTACTAGCTATTTTATAATGTTGTTAAATTGAGGACTACACTGAACCATAAGTGAAGGATGCCCTGTTGTTAGAAGACAAAGTCTAACGGTCTAATGGAGAATGATCAGCCAGTTGCTGACCTTTACCTTTCCAAGAAAAAAGCAGGCAATCCCCACCATGAGTTTGCAAGTTGTAAGTTATTTAACAGCAGTCAGAATATTAACCATTGCTGCACACAGTTGTCTGCAGCAAATCATAAATATCTTTATGCCACAAGCGTCTTGGCTTCTCCTCTGCAGCGGGTAAGGATAATGTGATGGTTTTAGATGGAGTTTGAGATGAGCTAGAAGGGAGGAGTGTTCACTTTTTTTATGAGTTTCCAAATCCCTGTTGCATTTACAGGTAAATTCAAATAATCCCCAGGTGCTTGTAAGTTTTCTCTTGGGATCAGCAGCCAATTATCTTTCTCTGAGAAATGTCCTGAATAAAAAAATCCACACTTTGGGCCATTACTTACCATAATTCAAAGTTCAGGTCACCTAGCTATTACACTGATGTGTTCTGTATCTGCCAGTACTAGCAGAAATAAATGTGCTATGTATATATATCCAAAAATAGCTGGTGGGGTTTTACATTTACACTGAGTTTCCTTAACTCCCTGGCTGGAACTTTGAAAGGGAGCTTTATCCTGCAAGAGACTGATTGCTTTGCAAGGCAAAGCTGGTCTTTCATATGTATGTGTATATGTACTGTTCATGTCTTCAGAAATTCAACAGTCACAACGCTTTTCCCTCCATTTCTGTGGAAAATAAAAAATTATGTAAGTCTGGTCCAACAGTGTCATATATCTGGCTAGAAAGCTTGCATGCCTTCCTATTTTTGTATTAATTCCATTAATCTCTGCAAATTGGTGCCAAATAACTGCTAAGATTACACTAACAATGATCTTATTTGTAATGCAGCAGAGCAGACAACGCAAAGGCTGAGGGAGCCTGCCACCATGGAGTGACATAGGTGTAAGTTTTAAAACTGTGGAAAAGGATATTATTTTGGGAATGGGATGCAGACAGTATGAAGCAGTACTGTATCAGCTCCATGTACTCTTCAGTTCTGGAAAAAAAACATGAGAGATGGACAGTGGTCCATCAGACCTTCAGACGCATTGGAGTGAATTATTTAAAGAGTTAACATAGGAACTGGATGCAAAAGGAAATGAATAGGAACCTAGAAAGCTGTGCTCAGTAAAGCACTGGATGAATGTGCCAGTCTTATGTTGTGTGGAAAAACTTCTGAGGTGTTTACCACCTTATTAACATGGCATAAGAAAAGGTTGAATTTCATTATGATAAGAGGACTGTTTTACACAGCAAAACCTGAAATTATTCAGAATTTTTAAAAACAAAGGAAAACTTTGAGTAGATGACAAATTACTGGAACAGGGAAGTAAAGGTAATTTGATGGGTGACATGAAAGACTGCAGTCATCTGGACTGGAGAGATGAAAATATGGATAAAACAGTAAGCATAGGCATTGTAAGGACTCCTGAATAATGGTTACCTCCAAATATGTAACATCTGTGAATCTAGGGAAGTACCTCTTCATCCTTGCTTCCACTCTAAAAACTTTGCATAAAGCTTGGTGTTACTTGCTGTTGTATCTGCAGGAGGACCTGCTTTGCACTTTCCTCTGAAGTCTTTCAAACAATGCCTTTAAAGTAATGACCCAGACCAGCACAGAGCTTAAGAAGGACGAATTCTACCTAACAAAGGTGCTGAGATTTCAGAACCTAAGATTCTTCCATTCTGGGTTTCTGGAGAGATTTCACTTAAGCAAAGGCTACATAGTTTGTCATCAAAATTGCTTTTGATTATGGCAGCCTTTTTATTTTCTTTAGGTAGTATTAATTTTAGCATTTTGGGTTGTTTTTGTTTAGACAACGGTATTTTCAGCTGTTCAGACTTGCATATTTATTTAGTTTTGATGTGGCTATACTTTAGCATATCTGAGTGATTATTTATGGTTTTTAGTAAAGCCCAAACCTTTGGAGGCATGTTGTAGAGTGGGAAAATACCTTAAGATGTCCCTTATGACCGAACTTGGAAAATAACTTTTGAATTATAAAACTCATAAGTCTTGCAATTTTGCTATATTCTTACCCTTACTAATGTGCTTCAATTGGTACAAAACTGAAAAATTTCCCAAGTAGACTTTTGGAAATTAATTGTGCAAGTGCAATCAAAACAGTTTTGAACAATTTAGTAATTTTTGTACAGAGGTTTCCCCATCTTGTGCTACTTTGTTGATAAATCCAGCTATCGAAGAGCAACTGGCAAAAATGGGGAAGAGTTGTTGTAGTGAATCTGAAAGACAGATTGCTCCTCTTACAAGTAGTATTTATAGTGAGTTTATTTTACCTTCTTTGCATGTTAACTCAATGCTGTATTGTCTAAATTGCACATATTCCTGACATTTACTATTAAGAAGAATTAAGGCATCATTCCTCTCATTTATTTTCCTAAAATTTGGATTTTTAACCATCCCATATCTCATAAAATTGTGCTGCTTAATACTATCTATGTGTTTGTTATTTGCCCAGGTAAATCTTTTCTAACGTCCAGTATGTGAAATTCTAAAAGACACAGCAAACTGAGCCTTTTGCAGGATAAAAAACATTTTTCTGCAAAAATAATCTATACTTACAGAACTAACATGGTTTAATTACCCAGATTAATTTAATCACTTTATATTAAAAATGTGTAGCATTCAGTAAGGCAAGCACTACCTGGTTCTTAAAAAAAAAAAAAATCAAAAGAGAAAAAAAACTTTTGTAACACAAGTTTTTGTGCATTCTTTACTAAAGCAATGCAGCCTTGTAAGGGACCAAATCACCATATGCAGTATGTGCATTCCAGTGGCTTCATAGGAGTCTTATCTTAACAGTTCACTTTTAAGTAACTGTTGAGCATGTCCTGGTCTTCCCTTTTCTCCTAATGATCTTTGAATGAGGGTATCTTAAGGCACTCCTTGAAACTACTTTTGCAAAGAGCCATTTTCCACCTTTAACTCTTAACTTCTGCCACCTGACCTTGCTATCGAAGCATAGGCAGACAGGACAGCCTTTAGAAAAATGGAGTTCTTGCAGTGAGAATAAAGACATGGAATCATACAACATAGTTTAGTAGTAGGATCAGAGAAGGTGAGTGCAAGTGTTTAAAAATATTTTCCATTTAAAACATCTAATGCAGATAATCAGTAACCTCTCCAGGAAAGCTGAAGGACTCCCTGGATCTTCTCATCCAACACTCTTTGAGCACAGACAGGGAACTGGGGATACACTAAGCATTGAGGTGAAGAGGCTTTAAAAATGAGCATTTAGATTTAATAGTGGATCGTGTCCACTTTACATCATGGTTTGCTTGAGAACGGTCAGGCATGTCACTTTTTCATTTAGCATCCCTGTGTGCCCTAAGACGTTCCTCTGTGAGGATTTCCATGAAGTAACTGGAGAGGTACAGAAGGCTGCCTTAGTCTGACAGGAAAGCAGGGAATTGCAAAGAGCCACACTGAAAATTGCTCAGATCAAAGGCCAGAACAGACATCATCAATGATACAGGCAAGGCCTCTACAGGGGAGTTAAATCCTTTCTGTAATGTCAGCTTGGCTGTAAAATGCAGACACATTGATTAGGGCTACCTGGGAAGTAAAATTCAAATTTTGCGAAGATAAGTAGCTTTTCAATTATTTAGGTTACTAGGTTACAGAGCCAGAAGACACCACTGTGCTCACTGAATGAATTTCGTACATAATGCTGCACAAAAATTGCTTTTAAATACATTTATGTTTGTGTAAGAAGGTTTCTATAGAATAATCATCAAGTCTTAATTTCCAACATCCTTGTGATGGAAAACTCTACCACACCTCAAAAGTCTGCACTGAGATCAAGTTTAAAACCTTTAAGGTTTTCCAAGAAAAGCAATAATTTATAAGCAATCACTTTCAAAATCAAGTAGTTTGGCAGGTAAAGCTCTTTTATCTGGATTATGGAAATGATGGGTTCAAAAATGTTTGGTTAAAATATTGGGAAGAAACATGCAAAGTCTTTGTGCTTACATGTTTGTCAGAACTGTAAAGGATATATATGATGTTTTCCTGTAAACTACTTCTTTGAAAATGATCAACTGCCTTGATTAATTCCTCTTCTAAGTATTGCAGCCATCCAGAAATTTCCATGGGTTCCAGAATGGATGCCAAATACTAGGTATGTATGCTAAAATTGTAATCTGTTAAAAATTAATATATTCTGGTAACTAGCCATTCAAAAATCTTCATTCCCAAGGAAGATATTTTTCCTTCCCTGATTAATGGGTCATATAAATATTTAAGTATTTTTTAACAAGAATTGTACCTGATCTGCTAAAACAATGTCATCCCATATAAAAAAAAATATGTATTTACTATTTTGAAATATTTTATGATGTTTCAGAATGTTGAGGTTTTTCTGGATTTCACTACACAAAATATTCTATATTATGCAGCTGTAATACTTCATAGGTCTTAGCATGTAAAAATTGATTGTATTCTTTAAAAAGGCTGGTATTTGAATGATTGTTTTCCTGCTGCACCTCATCAGCATGGCATTACTCAATTGTTAGATGTCAGAAGTCTTCCAGTTTTTTTGAATGACACCTTTATTTTGCTTGACCAGCAAACATCACGAGCATTTCAGCCTCCTTATCAAAATGTCAGTCATATATTTAATGCTTCAGACCCTACACCTGAGAGGTATTGATCCCAGTGATGGAGAGTCCCCCAGTACTCTGAACTTCACTTGGTGCGCCTCACTTAATTTCTAGACCCTCTTGGGAAAACCAGAGGGATATTTTACTAGGCTATTAGAAAATTATTTTACAAGACATTTTTGATGCTCAGACATATGACAATGACTTGTGACCACACAGCATTGGTGGCAGACAAAAGAGATCGTCAGCAAAGCCCACCACTTGAAAAGCCACTCTGTATCAGGTACTGACCAAATGGAATATCTCCATTAAAGTTATTAGCAGAGAATAAGAAATCACCTGGCTGAATTTTTCTATTAATGAATGTTTTCCAGGAAACTTCAAGCTCTCTTTTTATTCATAGAGGGTATCATTATTTGATACCATCACTGCAGTGAGGCAGGTCCTGAAAAAAAAGTGGGAGCCTGCCTTGCATGTAAAGGGCTTTTTTCTCTTCCACGTCAGGTTGGAAGGCACAAAGTTGGGGAAGATAGCTTAGAAAAACCCACTCATTTTGTTGTGTATGTAAGAGGCTTTCCATATGTCAATCAAGCTTCTTTTCCTTGAGTAATAATTTAAAAAACAAACAAAAAAAAAGAAAACAAAAAACCCACAACAACAACCAACCAACCAAATAACAACAAAAAAACCCCACCACTTCACTTAAAAAATACACTTTCAAAATGGACTGAAAACTATATGCATATTTGAAATTAGCTACTATTTTATCATCAAATCATGGTGTTCATGAAGTTATGGCTAATTAAGTTCATTAGTCAACTCTAAACCATTTGCCATTCACTTTATAGTATATATTTTAGTTTGAAGGAGGTAGAACAGCCTAATACTTACCGTGTTGATACTATAAATATAGCCAAAGGTAGTATTTTTTTTTTCAAAGCAAAAGCTGTTTTTGACATTAGAATGTTCCTTTTAGAAGTATATTGTAGCTGAAATGAGATAATTTGGTACTGTCAAAGGATTCTTTTGACTCATGATGTAGGATGAGGCATTTTGAACATAGACTCTTCTCTCTCTCATATAGCTAGAAAAAAATCAAACATCCAAACCTCATTTTTATCTGCTAAAACCAGCACCATATAGAAGTTAGGCATTGTTAAACTGTACTTGCTGGCAACACACTGCTGAACTTCAAGTAGTGTATGAAGAACACATAGAGTAGATTTGGAAGACTTATTATAACGTGCCTTCTTGTGATCCACACAAACCCATGAATTGCATGTCTCTTTTTGCAAGGTCTGCTAAAGTCACAATTCCTGATACAGCTGTGCACATGCTAGTGTCAGCATAAGAATGAGGGTTAGAATAAATAGCCTGTGGTGAGACAGAGGGTGGGATCTGCTCCACCATTGGATTCATGAAGAAATTAAGTTTTCCAGATTTCTATTTGGTCAATGCAAAAAATATTCTATGAGGGACAAAGCAGTAGTCACAAAGCAAACTATGGATGGACCCATCACATCTTTTCTGACCTCCTTTTATCTAAGCTTTTCTATCAGTCTGCTTTTAATGTAAGGATTTCTATCCCAGGCCCACAGAAGCAGTTTATTATCATTCAAGTACTGAAGTTAAAATACAATCTTTGAAAAATATGAAGTCAGGAATAAATAATGAACAAGTTTAGAAATAAAAGGTGAAAATAATGCTAGAGACTGTATTTTCTGCCCTGAATCAGAAAACATTTTTCAAGCAGTAAACGGACCTTTCTGAATCACTGCCACTGATGTGTTGCCGTGGAGTTTTGATTTTTTAATTTTGTAGCTTTTAGAAGTAGTTATATAGCAAATGTAGTAAAATCCCTTACCCTTTAACACAGCTTTCACATAGCAAACCCTGTTACCCATTCCCATATCAATTCCCCTAAATTCCATTAGTCTGTTTAGTCTCATTTTCAAGGTAGAATTGCAGAGAGCACCCTAAAATCTGCTTAAGAAGATATAGACATAGACACAACGACCTTCAAGCCCAGAGCTCTGGAAGGCCTCCAAGAACACCACGTAAATTGAGGAAGATGAAGATGGGGGTCCCAAAATGCCCCCAGACCCAGTTCCAAGAGGCATGTTTAGGGGCAGACCTGGGGAGTGGCTGGACGGGGATTGGGTGAAAATCATTATAAAAATGGTAAACTCCTGTATTTGGGTGCATGAAGGGTGGTATTCCTGAGAGCCTGGGACCCATTAAAGCCTTTTCTTATCCTTTTCTTACCTCCCATCTATTTGGCCTAGAGTCTTTTTTTCTCCACAGCCTTTTAGGCAACAGATGGTTTATCTGCCTTTAGGAAATAGAGCTCCCTGCCTTAGGAAAAACAGACACAGCATTTCATAGTATAATATGTTCTCATTAATATTATAGAAAAAAAAATGTGATGCTGAAAATGTTTATTCTCTGAGAACTACAAATGACAATCTTCGATCATTTCACATTGTTTCTCTTAAAAAGTGTTAAAGTACCTTGCTTGGCTTGGCCCCAGTGACTTCTGAGTCGGCTCACAGGAAGTGTGAAGAGGGGCTCAGCCTAATCCTCCACAGAGCTTGACACATGTCCCAGCAAAGCAGTGCGGTTGTGACCCCACTTTTTTCTCCCGTCAGATGTCTAGAAAAGAGTGAATGCGGTACTTCAGCCAAAGTCCCCAAAGAATACTTTTGTGCCAGCAGTCAGTCAGTCAGTCATACGTTCTCATCTAACTTCTTGAAAACACAAAGTGACATGAAGAGAAATTTGTCCATCTGCATTCCATGGTCTTTACTTTCAGTATTATTCTTTCTAGAACTGAAAGTTGACTTAAAGTGCTCTATTTTGGTCTGTAAAACTAGTTTATCACTGCTTAACTGCCAGATTTCCAGAGCAACAAAATGTCTATACAACAAACACTTCAGCATAATTAACAAAAATAACTGATATGTTACTCACGTGTAAATATTTGCACAATATTCAAATATACCATGTATGTGTACAGTTCCAAATATCTGGCCCTGAAACTATCTATATTTCAAGGAAACTTCTCCCAAATGTTCTATTGTAATTTCCAGGCAATATAAATGCTCATTGTATTGGGCAGCTTTCCCAAACCTGGAAAAGAAAGAAGTGTTTCTTCAGTGAGCATTTGTAAGTCCTTAATGCTGATTCCTTTTCCTTCTGGAGTCTAGAGTTCTTCTTTCTGCTTATCTCAGATCATGATCTTTCTTTTATCCATTTTAGCTGTTGAAGGGGAAACAGTTCAAAGAGGAGATATGCGTTTCAGAAGTGACAGCATTTGCTTTTAATATACAGACTGCGTTACATATATATTTGTTTTTCCATGATTTCAAAATCTCATGCCTCCTTAAAGATGTAAACATACCACTTTGTCCTTTCTTAGGTCAGCCATGTGAAAGTACCTCAAATGAGAAGGGAAAATGGAAGGGAGAAGGGAAAGATGCGTAGGAGTGAAGGATTTGAACCAAAAATCCATAGTTAAGTTCACATGACTCAAATCCTTGTTGCAGCAATGCAACTTTTCTTGGTCAAGGACTTTCTGGAACAGGAAAACCTCTTTACCTTTACCAGAATAGAGCAATTTTATAGAATTAATAGACATCAGCATGACATCATGAGCAATTTTTTAATCTTATTTTTCTCATGTCTTTGCTGCTGCTGAGTTCAACACAGACATTTGGGGTAACACAGTAAAGAGTCTGCTTTGCAGTAAAAATTGTAAAGCATCAAAAGACCCATGTAAATACAATTTACTGCTATTGTTATTGTTTGAACTCAAGTTGTGCCTAACGGCTGTTGCAGTTTTAGTGTCTTTGTATTCTTTGCTGCACAAACATTCTATGTTTGATTTGTATTCTATGTAAGGATCACAGATGGCTATGTAGGAATAAAAGGTAAAATAAACACAGAAAGAAAAGCAAACACAAGGTCTCAAATGTTATCAAGTATACAACCTGACAGTAACATAAGGTTATCCTTTTTGTTATTGTTTCTTCCACTGTCATACCAGTCTAAGCAAAATCTTGTTCTGATTCAATAATTGGAGTTTCTTCATTAATGCAGAATTCATGGTACAGTGGTGAGTAGCAGCTGGTGGGAAAAAGAAAACTACAATCCACTGTGGAGTCAGAAGAAATGAGGAAGGGAACTGAGGCTTAATAAAGACTCCTGTAAAGGAAGCCAGGGTGTTATATTAACACTTTAATTAACATAAGAGTTCATGTATATTTCATCAGTAAAAAAATTTACAATTTTAAGAGATGAAATTGCTTATTTTTTTATCTACCTTTAATTAGTCTTGCCACTGATGTTTTCCTTTTTGTCCTAGCTGTATGTGAGAGAATTAGCAAAACATGCTAGAAAACTTGGAGCAACAGAGTATCAAAAGTGCTGTTTACTGCCCAAAATTCTAGACATAGCTCTACCTTTTTTAATGACCATGCTTCAAAACAGTCTAAACAGATCTAGCAGTTACCTAGCAACATTAATCCAAGCATGTTTTTCTAAGCTTCATTTTTGGGATCCTCAGTCTTTCTTAAATTTTGGGGAGGACATTGTCTTGATGTGTAAAACCATCACTGTTCTTGTGCAATCACCTCACTAACATTGAAAATAAGAGGTTCTGTAGTTTTCTAAATAGTTTCACATGCCTATTTTTATTTAGGCTTTAGGATGGTTTTTAAGATTACCTTATTAATATGGCAGACTGAGCCCCCTCTGTGTTGGCACTGTGCTTAGTTCTCTAAAGATTCTCCTAACTTCAAAAATCTTATTCTCTATTAAAGGCTTTGTATTCCCACATCTGCATTTAAAGCAGCATTTTTAATAACCTACAGGTAGTGTAAACCCTTAATTGATAAAAATCTAAAACAATAGAATGGAGATGATAGAATGTTTATAGTTTGCTTTCACTGATCCTCACTGTCACTCCAAGCCAAGTTTGCATTTTCCAAACCTGAAATGATATCCAAAGGTAACAGATTGACCTGTGGACTCTATGCTGTGGTGTTTTGGGCCAGGTCACTTTTCAAAGTGTGCTCTCTCTGCCCTATGTACCATCTGAACAGGTGTTCCACTGAAGTCTGAATGATGGCCAGCTAGCTCAAAGACAATTAGCGAGCAGAGGTGAAGGGAATCAGGGGACAGAAGCCAAAAATATGGATAAAAGTAAATTAAAAACAAAAAGGAAGAGGTTGCACTGAAGTAGATATAGGTGAATAAGTATAATCAAAGCTTGAAAGGAGACAAGGTACAAAATACTACAAGTAGAAAAGAAAGACACAAAAAGTGAGGAAATCTAACAATAAATAAATACAAAAATAAAATAAGAAAAAGGGAATGAAAGAATAAAAATAGGCAGAAAAATTATAAAAAAAAAAAAGTAAAAATGAGAATACGTCTTTTACCTTTATATAAAGATAGTAAAAGCATAACTTCAATCAGCTGTTTATTATTGTACTTAATGGAGAGAGATTCTTTGAGTCTGAAGTATATCCATTAGTTATGTGGATATGCATTATAACTGTGATTTTACTGATCTTAACCCACATAATCCCAATTCAAACCAACACAGGATTCAGATGCATATTTCACTTAAGTAATTCAAGATAAAATCATACTTTCTATGTAAACAGTTATCCCTGTCTTTATACACAGCAGAACGACTGTACATTGAAATAACTGAAAAGACAGATGAAGCTATTGAGGTAACTGGAGCAAAAGGCAGAACACGGATAAAATAATAACAAATGTGAACAAGAAACTCAGAACTATTTTAAGTAAAACATATTGCAGTCATAGTTATCCAAGAAGCTAGAGACACCTAAATCTAAATTGGCAGAATTGGTTTGAAATAAATGTATACTCTTTACATGGAAATTTGACAAACAGAAAGTAAGTAAATAAAGTGGTTTAAAGTAACTTACAGAAAAATGTAACCTACAGACTGAAGATCTTAATCAATATTTAAGTCTAGAGAAAAGAGAAATTAAGCTAACCACTCATTTTAAGACACAAGGCTTTGTCTAAACTCTAGTTAGTTTCAAATTACTCTTGAAACACTTGTGAATTGTACCATAAAACTCAGGGTGCATAGAACTATGTGGCTGGATCTTAGGTTTAGTGGAACAATACAGTTATAATTGGAGGGAAATACATTTCCTCTTCTAAAAGTTATTTATACCTTTTCTGGTCTAAAATATAAAACAGTATTGAACTAGCTTTCACCAAATGAAGAAAACACAGGAAAGTATAGGACTCTGCCAGGAATTCACAGTGTCTGGATCTCACCTCTGGTGTAACAAGAGAATACTTGCCTTAGGGAAGCTAATTTTCCCTTGTAAAATTGGGCTATAATTGTGAAAGCCAAAAATGTAAAAGAAGTGAGACAGTTCCCACTAACAGAGTGAATTATAGGAAATCACATTGCCAGGACCAGTCAGACATAGAGGCAACAGGATTTTTCCCCTGCTTCATTTTTATAGCTAGTAACTTAACTGAAATAGTACCATTAATAGATCCTAAGTAACAGTTTTTTAAAATCGATTCTGCTAATACTCTAAGATGAGCATCTTGATGATGTGTCATACCCTGTGACAGAGGTGCACAAGAGGGACACCAGGTGGCTCACCTTAAATATATAAATAAATAAATAGAAAAACTAGATTTCCTGTGTTCTCTTTATGCTACTGTTAAATAGCCTCCCATAGGTTTCTCCAGTTCGAAGTTTATGTTGTACTATTTGTGGGGTTTTTCGTTGTAAAGCCATTAGAAAGACAGTTTCAATAGATAGGATGATGATTCATGATATCCTCCATAAAAAACCCTGAACACTTTAGAGTGAAATGGACTGGGTTTTATTGAAAGAATTTTCAGAATGATGTTGAATATTACATTATCATTATATATTGGGATTCCTAAATATTAATTAAAAACATAATTTCATGGTCTGTAATGAGATGCACCATAAAAATACAGCCTGCTTGATTTTTTTTTTTTTTAATATAACTTGTTCCCTTGCTCCAGGATATTTTTCTTCACTAAATATCTTATGAAAAGCAGTGGTGTATAGAATAGTTAAAATGTGATACTAAAAGATCCTATGTCACTGAACCTAGAGAGAACATTAGTGCATATCTATGAACACCTAGTTCAAGCAGATATTTGTAAAGCATATTTACTTTCAAACAGCAACCAGACTGTATGATGCCAGTCATTTTACAAGCTTGTTATTTGGTCCAGAAAGGCTAAAACTTCCAGCTCTCTAAATGTTAATTCTTTGAGAAAGACAGAATCCTTAAGAGGTCTTGAATTTGGGGAAGGCAAAAGTCTAGCAGTAAAATCAAGTTCCTCTCCCGAAAGAAAACATGTGACTTACAACTGATTTTACTAATAAATAAAGATTCTGTCTGTTTTTCAAAAGATGACTAGCAGTCCCACTATAGTTCCAAGTAAGCATTTAAATACACATCACATATCCTCCTTCTGTGACAGGCATAATTTAAAACAAATTACGGAAGTCTTCTTGGAAGCTGTTACTTTATACTGGTAAATCTGATTAATTAACTCTCAGCTTAGGAGAAAATTGCTAAAACCTGTAAAAATATAAATCCCATGACTGGTATTTACCCAGATCCCAAAATTAAAAATAACTGCCTTCCTATTTGTCCTGGGTTACACAAAAATTCTAGTATCCATCTTTTCTTTTTTTACTTTTTGGATTTTTGATGTTTTGCTTTCTTTAAAGAGACTGAACTACTAGTGAGTTAAACTTGTTATTCAGAAAAAGTCCACAAATGACAGAATTAACTTTGATATTAAGAAAGGAAATATAAATACATTTATTCCACTTCTTCTGGCAAATATCTTTCACAAATAATAGCACTAACCAAAGGGCTTATAAAAAAGAAACTGATAAAAGAGACATTTCTGCTACTAATGAGAACTGAGGGCACCAGTTAAGTCTAGGAAACCATCACATGATGCAAAATTATCTTCTGAAACAGGAATGAAAAGTATTTTGTATCAATCTTTTTTTACTGTAATATCATAATTTTGCTGTCCTACTGACAACATTTTCATTAAAATTTAGGCTTACATTTTCCTACAACTGCATAGGGTAGAACTGTTTTACATTGCCCTTCTCAATTTTCTGAAATTTTGACTGCTTGTCTCTTATTCCTTTTAAAATTTTGTCAGGGTGGTGGAAACAAAAAGTAGCAAATTGCCAGCTTACTAAAATACAGAAGATCTGAATGGTTAACACAGTACTTCAAGAAGGTAACATATTGTATGTGAAAAGTTTAATGTCTTATTCACAGAGTAAGAATTGTTATAAGTACAGAGAATGACAAAAAATTAATCAGTCCCCATGATAATGTTTATAATAAGAACAGAAAGT
>JAWWES010000133.1:42180853-42193525 GCA_035583135.1 Lophotriccus pileatus | reverse complement strand
AAGAATTGTTATAAGTACAGAGAATGACAAAAAATTAATCAGTCCCCATGATAATGTTTATAATAAGAACAGAAAGTGTTACTGAAAAAAACAATACTTTTGAAGTGCACAGTTGAAATTGCAACCTAGAGCTTGAATCACGAAAGAGTAGATGATGGTCATTATCAAATGAAAAACAGCAGCTGCAAGAGAAACCAAAATGAAAGAAAAAATCAGAGCTTTAATAAATGCTCATTATAAGTTATAAAATATTTTGAGATCTTATGTAGTTAATCTGTGATTTTTAGAGAAACTTATTCTATAGGCATGTTTTATTGCAGTTCATCATTAACAAAATCTCTATCTTAATCTGAAGAACCAGATACATTTTCAAGCAGGAAAGCAGAATAAATGATAGAATTTTCTCTCATTCTTTCTAATTTCAGGTATATGCAGATACTGTTCTGAAGCCTATGTATAAAAATATGGGGAAAATATGATGGCTTAAGATATGAACAGAATGTTAAAATTGCTTCAAAAGTAAATTTTATGTCTGGTCAAGTATTTAATAGTAGTCCCATCTCAAAATAGTGTTGTTCTGTCTGACCTGAAGGAAGAATACACTACCAAAACTTATCTCATTCTTTTTTCTTCAGCCTTGTTTCCTAAGTGGTAAAGTTTAAAACTGGAAACTACTAACAACAGTAAGAGAAGAACGTTACTCATTAACTGAACTGAAATTTCTCTAAAAGGAAGTAACTTTCCTGTTCTTGAAGTCAGTGGAAAACCTCAATGCATATGAAAATCTTAGTCACTGGTTTGGTTCAGCCATTAAAAAATTTCATCAAATACTTCCATGATAACTTCTCATGTCACTCTGCTCCCAGTAGAGAAGTAAAGTGATACTCTGTTCAAGGCTGAATATACAATTTAGTTTGTGGCTTATGAACATCATTATGCCAGTTTAATTGTGGGCTTTCGGGCTCTCACGTTAAGTGACTGATAGTGGGAACAATTTAGCTGCAACTTGGCCATAAAAGAAAAGAAAAAGGTCTATGTTACTGGGATATTTGTCTACATCTGTTTTAGTGAACAGTTCAGTGAGCAGTGAGGTCGTGACTTAGAGTACCTACTGTATCCTTTTTTTTTTTTCTCTTTATAGCAGATGAATCCTAGTTGTGTTCCATGGACTGAATGCTCATTTGCAAACTGAGTGCCTCAGTTTGACGATACAAACACATCTTCTCACTTATATTAACCAAAAAAGAATCCAGTTTATACACCCCAAGGCAATTCTGATACATTAATATTGTGCCAGTCCTAGCTTCAGAATAGAAACATAGTTGCAGAGTAGAAGTGGAAAGATTGTCTTCTTAATCACCAACTGATGGAAGTTATTTAAAATTCAGTTTCTACCCATTACTTAGTCTGATAATGCTACAGCTGCTCTGTATCAATTTTAAAACTGTGACAATTTTTAGGACTCAGGTGTTAAAAGGGAAAGCAATTGTTTTGATCTTTGCACAGTAAAAATCTTTACAAATCAGAACATGGTGATTGTGAAATTAAGCCAGTTCAATAAAAAAATTTAAAAACGTCAGTTCCATATATAGAATTATACATATTTCAGTAGGAGCATTTTTCTAATCAATACTACTTTAAATGAACATGAAAATAATTCTATAATTTTCATATAAGTATTTTTATGCATTTATCATGTGATTATTTAAATAATGCCATATGAACCAGCAAAAATTTATCTGGTTTCTGCAGAAAAAAATGTTGTTAGTGTTATCTATGTCCCACCTGAACATATTGAGGAACGGATCAAAATAAATATTGAGTGTCCAAATTTCTTTCAAACTGTTAGTGACATGGTTAAAGAATATCCTTAAATAAGGAATAAAGAAGAACGATTGTTTTTCACAGCTCTGGCCTTGAGTGGGAACAGGATTGAATTATCAAAGTGGAAATCAAGAATCAGAACAAATGTAATTTGCCTGTCTTACCACTCAAGTTCTGTTGCAAAATCGCTTTAGCTGCCTTGAGGCAAGTGAGAAAATCCAAGCAATTAACTGTCCCTGCAATACAAGGGAAGGCAGAATCTCTTATTTCTAGGTAAAACTAAAGAAGCAAGTTTCTCTAAATTTACAGTTTTAAGCCACTATAGTTTAAATGTGTAAACAAGGTTGAATATTGCCCTTGTTATGTATACTTGGTACTACTTAACAAAGGCAAATGTGATCTCTAGATTTAAGTATATTAGGCTTTGCTATAGATAACCAAATCAGAAATTTTCTGGTCAAAATAACATGTACATTAACCTAACGGCGTTATGAAATCTACCCCGCTTTCCAAGTTTGTGTAACTTTATTTAATTACCTACAGATTTTCTTTATACAGTTTTAATAAAACGTCTATATAGGGTTCCTACAGTAATTTTGACTCTTATGGAAAGTTAACTTAAATATATCTTGTCATTTATCATGTCATTTTAGGCAGAAAATGGCCTGAAAAATTCTAGAGATGTCACTGGTACTTAAGGACTCATGATATGGAAAAGCTACTGTATTAGCCACATAACATAAACAACTCCTATGGTGGACATAAAGTGCTAGTGTAATCCATTAATAGATAAGGATCACTTTTTAATAACCTGTGGATCTGCAATATGTTGAACAAAGGCAGAAAACTGTGTGAATTATGCAAGTTATAATTCAAAACTCCAACTGTTTGAAAACGGAAAAGTGCTATAGTCCCTATATTTAATAAATCAACTGAGGTATATACACAAGAAGAGTCAAATTTGTATCAAATGTTCCCTGCAACATTACTTCAGTGGTATTTTGCAGTCACTACAGCTACACACATATATTTTGACTGTATCGAATTAAGATAAAGTCACCACTGAATACTATTTCAAGGATATTACTTGGTTGCACAGGTGTTCTACCGCTGCTTCTTTTCTGAGTATCTGTTAGTGTTCACATCAAAACCCCAAGAGTTGAAGAGAGGGATCTTTAAACTCTGTCCTATACCTTTTCTTTACATTATAGTAAGAATAGTGCCTGCAGGTTCTAGCTGTCTCTGCTTTCTGTTCACAGCTGCTTTAGTGATATTGGAAGATCTTTTTAAAAAATGAATGACTGAAAACAGTCTGAGAGAGAGACTAGAGTAAGATTCCAGAGTGAAAAGAAACCGTTTTGTCAAGCTCTCTGCAGCTTAAGAGACTTATTAGGCAGCAGGCTGGATGTTGTGAATTCTCAAGGATCCAGTTCTGCCTGCGAAGATTTTTGTCTCTCTCTTAGAGCACAAGGTTGCAAGACATATGAAAGTCATCCATTTGTGACTATAGCCTCCGTGTGAACAGGGAAACCATCCTATGAAAATTTATAGGATTCAGAGATTCACCATGAGGACTTTAATAGAAAAGCATTAGAGAAACTCATGCTTACTTAGACTGCCTAGTCCTGCTGAAGGCAAACAAACAAACACACAAACAAAGTTGCAGAAGAATACAAAAACTTACGTGGCTATATAAGTTTGGACTTCAGTTATTCAGGGCAAAGTGAGCACATTGTACTGAGTAGTAATGCTACTGCAAGAAGAAACTTAAATACAGACCGGCCTACAACTCCCTGCCCAGGCCTCCACTCCTGAAACCCCTTCTTGTAGTTTCTTCAAAATTTTTATTTGCCACTGTTACTTTATGTTGCTATTTCAGTTGGACACTATGCTCCAATTCCAAGATGATGTTTTATTTAGAATATAAAAGAAGGAAGAAAGCAAAGTATTTTGCTGCTTACAGATTGTTGAGCTTCACAGGTCATTCATTTTGAATCATCAATAGTCAGTGACAAAGCTGGTAAAAATTTAGAAGGAAATGCAACTTAATGAAAGAAATACAAAAATCAGTATAGTTGACATTAGTGAGATTTGAGGACAGTAGTTGATTTTTACCTTAGAAATGCACATTTTAATGAACATTGGTATAATTTTTAATTCATAAGTAGAAAAACATTCACATAAAAATAAATGTTCTCTCTTTAAGCAGTTGAAATTATTTGATCTTAAACTTTTAAGGTTTTTTATTCTCAATTTCTCTTGCATCATACGTAAAACTATAAATGAAACTTCGTTAACACAAAAAAAACCCCCTGCATTATGAGCCTTGTTGTCATCAGAAGAGCAGAGTTTTGAGTTTCTATAACACATGGAGTTCAAATAGTAAAACATACCTCCAGCAACCAGTGGGGTATATGTACTTACCACTGTCAGGTTCTTTTTTCTTTGATCCCTAAATGCGTGGAATTTGTAACGGTATGTTGAATTTATTTAACCTCAATTAATTCTTTAAAATGAATATGAAGCAAATTGGAGGCACTAAAAAAAAAAAGAAACTCTGTTGCTACTCTGAAACTTCCTGCAGTTTCACCATTCTTTCCTTTCAAACAAACATGTCATGCTTTCTTAACTCCAGGCAGGACATTTCATCTTAACACTGGCATCTAACAATGGAGCTTCTGCTGATCTTTGAATAAAAAAACAATGTATAATGGAGACTTCCCAGGCTTCTAACCTTTATATCATGGGCATTCTTACAAAAACAGATTTTAAACATTTTTTTTAAATGGGAATAATTTATAGATCTTCTGGTCAATTAAAATCAACATTGTCTTATTGCCTTTTTGGTATTTATGATTTTTTTTAATGTAAATTTTGTTTGCAAAAGTAAGCAAATTATACTGAATTGCAGTATATGTATGTGTGATGCAAAATCTTACATTATGTGAAAATTGAACAGGTACTGGAGTGGAGAATTATACAGTTCAATTGCAACAAGCGCTGAGCCGTTCTTTTACAACATGCCCTAATGGTGTAGTCTTGGAGAAAGTACTTTTCATTCTGAGATAAGAGAAGTAACAGTAAAAAGTAGTATCTTATTTGGAAAGAACTTTCAAAAGAAAATGAAGGCTACAGAGGCAACAGGTAAAAGTATAAATTCAAAAAATTCTGAAGGATAAAGAAAAAAAAAGGTCAGGCAGAAGGGCTAGGATAACGGGCTTTTCTTATTAAAAATCTGTAGAAACTTGGAATAAAATAGGCTGTAAGGGATCTCTTGAGGTGGTCTGGTTTAATACCTTGCTTGTGAAGGTCTAATTGAAAAGTTTGACTGGTTTGCTCAGTCTTGGACCATTTGGAACTGAATAGCTTCAAAGAGAGGCATGACACAACCTCTCTGGGTACTTGGTCCTGGGCTTCCTTCTCCTCATGGTGCAGCTGCTCCACAGGGACTGACTCTTCTCACAGTTGCAGAATCTGAGAACACAGAAGTTGCAATAGGGAGAAGTCTGGCAATAGATGAAAGAAAAAAGATTGTATATATATTTCCCAAGTCAACCTTGTATCTTGTGCATGCCTTTTGGATGATAATCAGAAGCAAAATTTACCAGTGATGCTTAGGAGGCTCACATTCCTTTGTAAATTTAAATCCAATGCCTAGTCATAGTTGGCAATTACAGAGACTTAATCTTCACAGTGTCTATGGTTCTGTTATAGCTCCGGCTCAACAAAATCTGGTTTAAAAAATATCTCTTCAAATCCCTGCTGCACATGATCCAAGGGACTGGCTCTCAACTGATCACCATCATACATCAACATCATACAACAAATGGTGCCTTATGAAATATACCTCAGGACATCTCAGCACTTCCATAACATCATGGAAATTCAAACATTCCATTTCATTGTGAATGGAACAAAACATTCTGAAACTATCACCTGTCCTGAGAAGAAATTAAGAACAAAAAAAATAAACCCCTTTTTTATTATATTTATTATAGTAATATCTATAACTATATTTATTTGACGTGTTTAATAATTCTTATATGTATGAAGTCATTGTTATTTTAGCAATATTTCAACAAAGTATGTTAACATTCTATGCAGTCCTGGGGTTAGTTTGTAAAACAAAATGCAATTATTAGTAATCAATTTTTTTTTGTGTGTGTGTAAAAAAAATTACATGAAACAATAGAAGACACATAATATTGTCTTTACTTGTATTTATTTGTCTATTCCAGGTGCAAAGTAATCAGGTTATTGAAAAGAACATAGGCAGCAATACTGAAACACTTCTTTGCACTAGGATCAAATGCTGTTACTTGCACATGCTTCTGTCAAACCTAAGTAGGCTCTTTTTTCTTTTTTATTTTTCTCCTCAAATCTTTCTGCATTCTGCATTCCACAGGCTTTTACTGTTTCTTCTTTCATTTCCCGCCTGTCTCTATCTATTTACATTCCCCTTCATGATGCTTATTAAAATGATCTAAATTTTAATAATCTGTTTTGATGCTGAAACTTTATTTTTGGGATTTCAAGCTTAGATACCACTCAGATTAATATGATAAAGGTGAGCTTGTTGTTTAAGACTGCCAGTTATACATTATTTGTATATGCAAGTACCACATGAATAAAACTGTTAAAAAGTAAGATATTCAAAACAATCTAAACAGATTCTGTGATCAACATAAATATATATTTGGAATATATTTTACTCACTTGGCCTAGGATTCATCTACCTGGTGGCTCACACAGTTATAAACTAATAAACACCTGTTAAACAACAAAAATCTCAGTGATTGACTCATCCCGTCTCAGCAACGTTATTATCTCTATATGTTACAACCACCAAAAGACCATTGCAATCTGACAAGCTAGTACACATATTTTATATTCTCTTTAATGGCCTTACTTTTTCACTGTTTTTCTCAAGAAATCAATTTCAGACCAAAATTTTCCAGTAAATAATTCATTTTTCTAGCTATTTGAAGACTCCATTATGTTGCTGAGAAGCAAGATGGTTTTCTACTCTCAATTCCTAGGATCAGCTACAGTTCTCACCCTAAAGTTTAAATGTTACTTCAGACATCTAGTTTCCGAACTATTCTTTCCAATATTCTAATTTTGAGCTCACTCAGACTGTACTCTTCTGTCTGTAAGGATGATGCATCTATAATCCCTTTCAAAAAATGATAGTATTACATATTTTTTTTTCTGAATTTTGCAAAATTATGTGCTGAGTTATTTATGACCAGTGGTACTAAGTGCTGGTTTCTAGAAATTTGACCCTGGTGTGACAAGCTCCATTTTCATGAAATACATTTTCCCAAGGTAACAAGTAAACTTTAATCTAAATTTTAGGGTAGACCTTGGGGGAACAAAGTAACACAGGAATGTTTTTCATTGAAATAAAACTCTTTTGGCTGTATATAGATTTAGATCTGTTGTCATTTAACATTCTCAGAAAGAACTGACTCAATTTTAGCCACATTTCTCCTATTGACACTAATGGGAATTATGCGACTACTAAAGTTTACAACCCATTAAATATCCAGAGGAAAACGTAAAACACCTCTGTTTCCTACTGCTGTAGGAAATTCAGTAAAATTCGCTGAACTTTTGCTGTGCTGATGTCAATGGGAATTTTGCCACTGGTGTCAGAAGGGATGAATTTTACTCAGAGATCAATTACCAGTACAGAAACATTCACTATGTTGTTGATGAGCTGTTTAGTTCCTTGAAAAGGAATGAACTGAACCTGCAGACTTTTATGCCCAGTGGACCATGAGATAACCCAGAGGTATGGAGGCAAATTCAGCCTTGATTCTTTGGCCAGAAGAGATTCAGTATCAGTACGTGCTTACCTGTCTGAAAGTGCAGTGCATCCACTGTGTGGCATGTGTGAGATCAGCAGTGTCCACGGTCATGTTGAACTGAAACGCCCATTGCCCCCAGTGTGCTGAACTATGGCTTCCAGTTACAACCCTTGAGAGGGAGTTGCTGTGCATTCCCTGTTAGAGGAAATGTTCCCTTTCAATTGCAATTCCTTTTTGGAGTGATTACACGCCACAAATTGGCACAGTTTTGTTTTCATTGTAAATACTGAGCAATGCATGTTGCTCAAAATAAGACGCTCTTCTATTTTCATTTGCTTTTTTGGTATGTTTGTCATGCTCTTTCCTGTGTCTCACTGAAAGGTGTTTGCATTCAGCTTGGCAGTAAGAGCCATGTGTTCTCAAGCATACCTGAGATTTGTCTGTTTGTCAGTATTAACAATAATATACCACCACATTGAAAGAATGGAACAGTTATTTTTCCATCTTGGATTTACATGAAGCCAACCAAGTAGAGAGGAGTCAAAGGAGGAGAGTTACTATTATGTTTTAATCACCAGAAGGACATAAGCTTGTTTTACTGGCATAGGTATATTATATTGGAGACCAAAAATAATTTCTTATTAATTATGAAGTCAATTTAAATCATTGCAAGTCTCAGAAGAAGATATAGTTTGGAGGAAAAAAGTATGTATTTGTGAAATGAAGATGACTGTCATTTAAGATACATTTTAAATGCATCTCTTAGAACAGTGTGAACACAAAACCATGTCTTTTTTCACCTTTTCTCCTTTCAAAAGACAAGCGTTGTTCATCCATCAGTATACAAGGTATACTTACACAATCAATTAAATTTTAGATTTCTGTAAGAAAGATATAACATGACAGATAATCTGCTCAAACACTGTTACAAAATACTGCTGTATTTTCCTTGACCAAATATAACAATATCTCCTAAATAATTTTCTCAGTTTGTCTTCATGTACACACGGCTAAGAGATAACCAGTGAAATTCAAAGGTTAGAGATTAAATAAATCCCAAGTGAATTTTTTTAATCTAAGGAAAAAAAGTACTATGAATTTCACACAGTGCTTTTGTGTATCCTGGAATACTGTTTAAGTTAATTAATTTTGTAGTGATTTGAAACAGAAAGCAAAAGCTCCAAGTGCTGGACACCATTAATTCCTATTTTTCCTTCTGGGCTTTTTTCCTCCTGGGTCAAAGATAAAATTTAGATGAAACAGCCAGGAGAAGACAATTTTGGAAGTGTTTAGAAATATAAACCAGAAACATTTTAATTGCAGATTAGATATAACTTTAAAATATTTTCTTCTGTAATATTATACTCATGGTGAGGAAACTTTCTTCTAATCTAAAGTCACCTTTAGAAAGATTTTTTTCCTGGAGGAAACCTGACATTGCACTGGTTGTGTGCTGGGTCACATTACTGGATGCATATTCTGCCTTTCCTAGCAGTGCCAGAGGAATACAGAAAAAAAAAAAATAATAAAAAATCTTTCAGTTGCAAGCCAGTTTATTGACTTCGTTTTTAAATTGGCCTGGTGATCCATGGAAAATATACATACTTTAACATTCACAGCCTCCGTCTGAGCTACAGTGAAATGTCAGCTGGAGAAAACTATACAATATACCACATCTTCAAAACAAATAACAGACACTTCTCTTTTTTGTTTGTTTGTTTTGTTTTGGTTTTGGTTTTGTTTCTGTTTTTGTTTATGACTTTTTAGCATTATCTCCAAAGTAAAGATTTAAAGGGCCTCTGAGCCATTGTCCATTAAAAAGCTTGAGCAGGTTAAGCATTAGTACCAAGCAGTGGCAGCTCCATGGTTTGCTTGGCCTTCTGCCAATTCAAAACCATGAGCACAGAGAGCCCAGGTCCAGGTCAGGTGCATTTTACCCCTCTGTCCCACTCCTAAAAGTGAGGAAAGCGTTGGGATACCTATCACTTAACAATCATATTACTGAATCAAATATGGGACCTGAAGGAAGGCAGACCAATTTATTCTGCTTTTTGTTAAGGACACCTTTGCACTGTCCCTGTGAAAAAGAAAAAAAAGGTAAAGCAGAGCTTATTTATGCCTCCATTATGGACTGCCCGTGCCTACATGCCTATTCTCTGACATAGAAACAAAATACACTACACCAATGTCACTAAGTGAAAATTTTGACCAGTAAAGGTTTTTACAGTATTATTCTCCTCTTTACAAGACATCTGCAAGTTTCATCAGTGCAGAAAAGTACAAATGTTCTAATGCATATGAGCCTTTCTACAAATATACAATTTTCTGTCTGTGTAGCACCTTTAACTATTATTCAGACACCAGCAAAGGCTGAAGGTAATATTAATTATTGCCTTTTCTTAGGCTCTTATTTTTCAGGGCAGAAAAAAGTGTATATTAAAATACAGTATGTGTATATTGGATATTTCAATTCCATTCTCTCTCCATAACGGGCAGAATATAATAGATCAAATTTGGCTTTCATTCACCCCAGGTGAATTCAGTGTAGTTAGATAAAATTCAGTATCTAAATCACAATACCTAAATAATAGTACATTAGAGACTATTCAGCAGTATAGAGTAAATTTGCATTATTCAAGAATACTTGAGTAATGTAAAATCATCTTTTAATATTTGTGTTCTTGCAGTCTTTCTAGAAGTTAAATATGCACATGCATAGCTATGACTCCTTCATTTTCCCATGCTTTCTTAAAAAAAATCTGTGTGCACATAGCATAGGATATGTGTAATTATGAGTACACTGGCAATATACACACAAATACAATACATACTAACTACATATTCATATATTTCTCTAATCCATATTTTTGTTTTGTACATGTGTATACATGAGCATCTATACACAATCAGAAAAAATACATCAATCTGTAGAGCCACACGCACATAAACATTGTCTAATGGTAAAAAGATCTTCGTAATTGTAAGAAAACTGTCTAATTGCATTTCTTAAGCACTTTGGACTGCTTCTCTTGCACTTCTCTTGAAGTGGCAGGCTGGGATTACCATCAAGGTTTTGAGGTTAAGAGTAAATAAGTATGGACTTAGCTTGTTGCTTACATATTATTCTGTATCTCTGACAACAGTCAAATTACTCTTATTCGAGCCTTGAGTAGTCAAGGCTTGTATTTTAAAACAATTTATGCAAGTGCATTGTTTTAAAAGATGAAATAAAAATAATAAACATTTGTGTATTTTTCTTTGTCTAATATTTTTTTGCCTCTTGGAGAAATATTCTGACATTTGTTTGTACTTTTCTTTGTATTCTTCCACGTGACTTTGTGGTTGAGAGCTTGCAAGCATGCAGAACGAGAATGAGAGAGAGCTCAGCTGAGGAAATAAGGCCCATCCTGCAAATAATGAGAGCTATAATTGCTCCTTTCCCACATAGGAGGAAATTCAGCAATTTTGACTACAATTCAGTGACAATTCAAGATGCCAAGGTCATTTCAGTGCTCTGTTTCACAGAGGAATCACAGTTGTTGAAGCAGTAGCTCCCTGTCACTAAGTTGGTTTGTCTATCAGGGGAAACATTAGAAATGGAGCTCTTTCCTGAAAATGCCCGTGCTTAGCAACCAACTCTATTAAACTCTGCATGGCCTGCATTTTCCACATACCTTTCATATTTCTCCCTTTTAATATGTTGTGCAGCTAAGAAAAGTCTCATCCCCTCAGCCCACAGCTACAAACTGCTAGTCTGGAACCAAGATCAAATCTAAAAAATGTCAACTATAATGAAAAAGAGCAGAGGACAAGACTGGACGGCTTAGTGGAATTGAAATGGTTTATGAAGTCTTTCACCTCTAACTCACTACTCTGAATCTTCTACAGTCAATAGTCACTGGAACTTTGGAGTATTTGACAACTTTGGAGTAGTTGTTCAGTGGCCTATGCTAAACAAGTTGTTAGTCTCAACTGAGTTCCTTTTGACTGGTGTCCACATCACAGGAAAACACAACATCTGACATCGAGAGGATTGTACATTGTCATTGGTGATATTAGTAAAAAACTAAAAGGTCAGAGAATCATGTATAGTTGTCCAAAAGGAATTTATACATCCATTTCTCTTGGATGTTATTAGCAATTGCTGAACATTATTGATATTATTTTGATGTCCTTTTCTGCAAATTACCTTAAAAAGAGCCAGCAGCCATTTTGCGTTTAATAAGAATTCAAGAACTATAGAAGACTGTGAAACTATATTTGTTTCCCTCTGTCCTTGTAGTTTCCAATAAGACATAAATATAGAGTTGGCCAGAATCATCCAGAATTTCTAAAATCTAAATTTCAATCTGTGTAAAATTATTTATACCATGAAAATTAAAATATTTGCCATGTTTACCATTTACCAGACATTACAATTATTTACATCATTTGCTTGAGATAAGTATGCAACATTCTGAAAAGTTCACTGACTCTACCTAGTCCAATTTCATCCTTTACTGGTTAATATAGTCAGCAATCAGAAACTGGAACACAGGAATTTCCACCTGAATACGAGGGAGGACTTCGTTACTGAGAGGATGACTGAGTGCTGGAGCAGGTTGCCCAGAGAGGCTGTGGAGTGTCCTTCTCTGGAAACATTTGAAAGCTGTCTGGACACAATGCTGAGTAATCTACTTTAGGGGACTCTGCTTGAGCAGGAGGTGGGACTAGATGTACTCCACTGATCTCTTCCAGTCTTACCCATTCTGTGATTTTACTTCCTTCCCTTTTTTGTTTTGGCTTTCCTTTCCATTTTCCCTCCTTCTCCCCTTCTTTTCACACCGTAAATTGGCACCACCTTGCACCATAAATTGGCAAAGGAGAACATGTGCCCTGCAGGTCCTTCCTAAGTTTATCACCACCTACTGACTTCTGCTGAATCTTGCAGTTACGTTGGGTTAATTCTTTGTGAAATTACTTTCTCTTTCTTTCTTTCTTTCTTTCTTTCTTTCTTTCTTTCTTTCTTTCTTTCTTTCTTTCTTTCTTTCTTTCT
>JAWWES010000133.1:42143192-42179047 GCA_035583135.1 Lophotriccus pileatus | reverse complement strand
CTCTTTCTCTTTCTCTTTCTCTTTCTCTTTCTCTTTCTCTTTCTCTTTCTCTTTCTCTCTCTCTCTCTCTCTTTCTCACTTTCTCTCTCTCTTTTTCTCTCTCTTTCTCTCTCTCTTTCTTTTCCCTCTCTCTCTCTCTCTCTCTTTCTTTCTCTCTCTCTTTTTTTTTCTTTCTCTCTTCCTTCCCCTCCCCCCTTCCCCCTTCCTACCTTCCTTAATTTTTCCCACTTTTCTTTAGAACAGTTGCAGGTTCATATCTACACTGATACCATGTGTTTTATGTTATTTTTTGGTCTATTGTTAAATATAAAAATAATTTGACCCTTGAGGAAACAGAAAAATGGAAAACATTCATCAAAGAATTAACTCTAGTGGACCTAGTGCAGTAGCAGTAAGAAATACAAGCTATAGTGATGATGAAGTATTAAAAGACAGTTAGGACTTTTTTCTCACACTGAATGTCATGTAGGTGAGTCACAAGCCTTGAGAGAGTAAAGGCAACTCTTTGTCTTGCACAGCTGATGTTAATGATGTGCTTTTTCTTATCATGATGTTCTGCAGTTTTGTATTTTTCCATATTGTATTCTATTCTATTTCTTATTATAATTTACATATATGGTTATATAGTATGTATACTAATCAGGTCCTTAAAAATATTAATCATCTGATCTGAGAACTCTGTTTATAAAGTGGGATAGGCAAGATGAAGAAACATCAATAATAAATACAGATATGTATGTTCACATGTGTGTGTGATATTTTTCAGAATAATAAACGATCTTTATAAAATGTATTATGTAATTCTTTTGTGTGTTTCTTCAGAATTATCATCTGTAGAAAATATTTTATTAAACTTCACTAGGTAGAATATTCAAGAGTTGATTATCAGGACAGCTGTGAATATAATTTGTGAAATGAAGCAGGATCTTACTTTTTGAAAGAAAAATCTAACAATCAACTCACATTATTTCGTATTCCTAGTTCTTCGCACTTCCTCATCGCTCCTTGTTTGTGCCATTGCAGGATTCAGAAGGTATCTCAGTCTTATGATCTGGAACATTCAAAGAAAATATAGGATGCTTTGTACGCAGTAAACAGATTATTACTCACAGGAAAGGAGTATGCATGTGACCCTGCACTAGAGCTAACATTCAGCATCCATGTAGGAGAAAAATAAACCAGAAACCCAGAGAATTCATACAGCAGTTTGACATTGTAATGCTTTCTTGCCATAAATGCACCACTGCACGTTTAGGTTGTTGTATAGTCAAGTTTAGGTTGTTGTATATGCACTTAGTAGTCAATCTTCAAATGATAAGTTTCAAGTTGATGTATCAGAGCCATTCATGCTACAGTTCCTAAGAGGATCTAAAAATTGAAAGTCTAGTTCAGTGCTGGCTAGGCACTTCCGTGTGGCCCGACTCCAATATCAGCACTTCATTTTAATGATAACGACAGCTCTGGTGTTCATTTTAAAATCCTTAAATGTACTTAACAACCTGTTTATGCTTGGAGAGTAGTGAGTTTATGAGGACAGCCAAATGAAACAGATAAGAGTATTATGTAAAACCGTGATCTGAAATGTTTATTCTAGCAGTTAGTATGCATCTGGAGTAAATTTGCAGACCATTATCCTCAGGTTTCATGCATTTTAAATAGACCATATTTATTTTAATTTAGAAGCAGACAATTGTGTGGGAAACAGAAATGTTTTGATAGCACAATTGCAAATTAAGCATTGTGTGAAAAGGTATAGTCATCTTAAAATCATCATTAATATTTCATGTATCTGAATTTCTCCTGCATGCATGTTGTGTGTTATTTCAGAAATGGATCAGCAGCTTCAGCCATTGAAGCTTTATATTCATTCAGATATTAAAACTTTTTTTAAGCACAATGTCATTATTTTTCCCTTTATCCAACAAACGATTTTATGTAAGAAAATCAAAGAATCAGAGCCTGACTTATCCTGAATGTGTGCATGTAGTAAGAATTTATTTATCTTTTTGCCACCATTAGCATTTCTAAAATTTCTATCACCATTCCACTTGAAAATGCTATTTTTAAATGGCTAGTCATTATTAAAGGCACTGTCAGTTTGATTTTTCTAGCTGTGAAATTATTTTTACACAATTTCTAATAATCTTTTGCAACTTCAGGCAGTAAGTTACTTTTCTCTGTTAATGTTTTCTCTATATAAGACATTTTCTACATGTGGGTTTAAGTAGATATGAGAACTATGCTTATATATATAGTAGATATGAGAACTATGCTCTTAATACCAGATAAAACAGTTAAAAAATAGATAGACTTTTACCAAAAGTGTTTTGTGAAGAGATGTAAGGATAGGGACAGGTAGTATTTGTAATAGCAAAAAGCCAGTCTCCTTTTTCTCACTTTCATCACATTCTGTTCACATCTTACTACTCCTATCATCTGTACACATGTCTGTATAGAGTAAGTTAAAGTTATCAGTGTTTTAAAGCTGAGTTAGAATATTATGCTCTTTAAACATTGTTATAAAACCACTAACCTTTAGTCAATATATCCTGTTCTGAAGCAAGTAGAAGGAATTTTATTGACTAGATTTTTTTCTGCAGGAAACATATTTATGACCTTCCATAATGGCTCTGAGAAACCTAAAGGAATTATGGATGCAAGTATGTTACCTGAGGCATATAAATTTCATGGTAAATATTGGCAGGAAAACAACCATATCAACTAAACAAGCAGCAAGTAGAGAGAATCATGAGAACACAACTTTTGCTTCAATATTTGTTTCCTTATCACAAGAAAACTATTTCTAGGCAGAATGGAACTTCTTTCCAATGCTTTCTCTCTCTGAAGAAAGCAGTATGATACAGAAGCTGTGACTTTTACCCTTAAGGCACAAAACAGCTTTGATAAAGAAAAAATATGTATATTTAAGGGACAGAACAACTAGTTCCCTTTCATTAAGAAACTGGCATGCATTTAATGGAAATCTCCCATGGGTTTGCACACATCTCATTCTCAATGGGAAAAAGGGTGCAAGCTTCTGTGAATCAGGCAAAAACCCAGAAAATAGCATCTGAGGGAAATGGGTAACAGCTATGGCTCATCAGCCAAGGTAAATAATTAGACAGATTCAGAAAGTTGTATCAGCCTGACCTGCTCTTCCAGTTGTCAGGACTGATGCTGATAACCCCCTTATTCTATAATGCTTAAATGAAAAAAAAAAAAAAAAAAAAAAAAAGAGATATTTGCAGTCCTATATAGATACATATATAGCTATAGCCTTTATTTGCAAATCAGAGATTTCAGTTAGGTTACTGTCAAAATAAGATTGAGAGTAAAATAGACTGTCCTAAAGCCAAAAGCAAAAGCCAAGCCCCCTCAAAATAGAAAATTATTTTTGTACTTCATCTTGAAGTAAATTTGTATTTCAGTTGCAGGTGTATAAAATAATTTCAGCATACACATTTAAGAATAACACCACAAATCATCATCTAACCAAAAGGAAAATCATGGAGTGGAAATTCTGAGACTCAATCAACAGATATTCTTTTTTTTTTTTTTTTTTTTTTAATATATGCCAGAAACTGATATTTTGGTAGTCCTCTCTGTTTAAGTAATTAAAACTCAGGTCTTCTTTTTAACTGTTGGAGAGGGGGGTATCAACTAAGCATAAAAGTTTCAAAAATGTCTGAGAACAGAAGCTCATTAATGTTCAATGTTTTCCAAATGTTACAGATTTTAGGAAATATTTTGTAAACTCACAAGATGAGTTCAAACTTAGTGAATCTTTTATTCCATGAATAATTCCCTTGTTGTTTTCTAGAGACCTTGAATTACAAAACATGCTTGTCCACCCGGGGAAGTTCGTATTATGCAAACAATGAAGAATAGCAAGAAAGAAAACTTTGTATGCTGTTGTTACTATTTCCAGAAATACAGATCAACCCAGCTATTCACCAGTTACCTTAGAGATGAACTAGCCACTAAACCATCAGGGAAATTAATTATCTTCCTGTAGTGATAAAGTGCTGGGAGGGAAAGTACTACAGTATCTGCAGTGGTGAGACAAGTCTACCTGCAACATTAAAAGAAAACTAAACTATTTTCCAGGTATTACTATGTTTGTATAGGATGTGACATTATTTTTGTATGATAAGGCTGGGGAACTACTTCTGGCTTTACACAGAAGACATTTATAATGTCAAATATCTATAGTGAGGCTATAGTTCCACCCAATCATGGTTTCTTACGCAAACTAAAAGTAGAGTCCCAAAGAACAAGGAAACATCATACTTGGCTGGAGTATATTTACCTGCCCTGATATCAAGAAGAACTAGCTTTAGCACACAAGTCACAGAAGGAAAAAATGAATTGGCAATTTACCACTGACAAAGTAAGAAAAACACCAACAACAGAGAAACTAAGCCTGGTGGAAACATTGCTTAGCAAGTACTTCTGTGACTTGAACCAAATACTAAGAAATGAGGTTGGTCCAAAGTTATTTCTCTAATTTTCCTGGAAATAATTTTATGATCTTGAAGCTAAGGCACACTTAAAACACAGAAGGCCTTAAGTAAAAATTGCTGATAGGTGTATTTGTACAGCGATATAATATTAAGAGACCTATCTTTATCTACATTTTAGTACCATTACAGTAAAGTAGATTAAGATTAATCTATAATCAAAAAACATTTTTCTATGATTTTTGTTGTTGTTCCTAAAAATTTTTTCCTGCAATCCTTAGTCTTTGTTTTGAATTACTTGGAGAAAACCAAGTGATTCCAACTATGAAAAAAGGGAGCTGTCAGACTGACCTTTTCTCTTCATTGTAAAATGCATACACCCTTAAAAATCTCAGGTTCACTGAGATAGGAGAAACACTTTGAAGAGTGTAATTGCTCGAGCCATTGACTTCATTTGTAATTTCTCCTAAATTGTCAGGTACAGAGCTGCAACTTCAGTACCTGTCAATAGCGCTGCCCTCAGACTCGGGAAAAATAGGTGTTTGCTTAGCACAACATCCTATGTGGGAGGTGTCAGGTACTCTCACCCCCTTATTTTTGTGATGCAAGCAGATGTAGAGACTGGGTAATTTGAAAACATAATTTGAAGACATAGGTAGTGGGGAGGTAGAAGGGCTGTGTGGCCATTCTTTCAGGCGTTGCTTTTCTTTAAGAGTGGCAATCACTGCTATTCCTCTTAACTTTCCCAATCACAGCAGAGTCACTGTCTAATTCCCAACCTTATATCGGGCTGTATAGTGTTAGAAAGGCATTCAAGAAAGGGGCCCTGCACTTAGAGATCAGATCAGCTTAGCAAGGGGAGGTAAGGTGTACCTTCATTCCCTCAAAATACAGATGTCCCCTTCCTCTCAGTTTTCAAAACACCAGCATTTGTTCCCCCTCTCATTAAAATTCAAGGTCTCATTGACTTCTTCTAGTTCCTTTCCTAATATTCTCAAACTATCTGACTTCTCTGAGTCTGCTGTCTTAGTTTCCTTCTCCATCTCAGCTCCACCGCCCATCTCAGATCACTTACTTTTAAAAAATTAATTCTTGCCATTCCATGGACACATAATTTTGTCCTGACTTCTGGGATAATGGAATTCAAATTTGGTTTCTGATCAGAAGCTTGAGGCCAACTATAGTTAGAAAACACCAAATGACACACTGCATTTGACAACAAAATGGACAGAGCTGACTCAGCATGGGTAGGGATGCCCACACGTGTGAAGCTAGAATTTATTAGACAGGGAAGATGGACGCTCTCTTTTGTCAATATCAGAGCAGCTGAGCCTACCAGAGAAGAGTTTGTGAAACTAAGCTAGAAGGCTGTGAGATGTAGTATCTTTGCCCAACAAAGCTGATCTTATATGGGGTGTTGTTATTAGACCTTACTGGTTGTTGGTGAGACCATTAATCTTTACTTTAAATGTGTTATCTACTTCTGAATACTGGAACATCTACACTTCTATAAAATAAACCAAAGATGTGTTGAACTTTATTATCTCTTGATATCCTACGCTTGTTTCTGTTATTAATGACTCTGATACCACTAGGGTTAGTAGTAGTCATACAGAAACTCTTCTTAAAACACCTACCTAAGCTTCATAAAACAGTCACTATCTCCATTTTATGTCAGAGGAAACTGAGGCACAAAAACTGAAACACAGCCAGAGGATTCATGTTATGGAAATAGTCTATCAAGTTCAGAGTCTTAAATCCAAAACACTGGACTAGTTGGCAAGCAACATGTCTACACACAGTTGTGTTCAAGTAGCTGAGCCAAGATACAGTGAATAGGAGCTGACAGTCTGGCTGAAAGCTAGCATCAACCCTATTCAGCTAAGTGTCTCTAAAGTTCTGTATGTAAGCTCTCATGGATCTCATTATTTGCCCAATATGTGTTTTAAGTATTCTAAATTCATATACTGAATATACATGCTATATATTCTAGAAATTAATCTCTCATTTGTCTTAGATCACCATGAAAAGTCAAGCATATGCTCTTGAATTTAAGGGATGATTCTGCCTATTCAAGAGGAAATGAAGCAGGCCAATTTCTTTGCTGTTTCAGATTTTTTGGAAAAAAGAAAATGTAATAAGAAGAGAATCTAGTATTCCAAATAAAACATTGTAAAACAAACTTCAATCTCTGAGTGATTGGAAAACATTGTTTATGTTACAGAACACAGAGAACATCCTGAATTGACCATCTATCATTGCCCCAAATTGCTGGAGGAAATAGAAATAAAATGAGAAAAAAGTCTATGAAGTTATATTAATTGCAACTCCAAGATGATCTTACCTCAATCTAAATAAGGCCATTGTGATGGAATTTATAGATAGGTAGTATTGAAAACATATTTTGACCCTCATTTTATGTCAAGGTACAAAGATCTGATTTCAAATCAATGATGTAATAACATGGTACAAAGTAGCTGATGAAAGCTAAATTGGTTCCAACACAAGAATTCACCAAGATAAATATATCTCTCATTTTCACATCAGTCATCCATTTTTAAAACCAATAAATCATTTAAATATGGATTTAACAATTCCTACAAGTGGCTACAGTGTTATATGCTGCTCTGAAGGAGAATTTCAACAAAAATTCACTCTTCTGAATTCAGAATTATAAAAAATGTATTAGAAGATTAAGTTATGCTAACATAATTACTGGGCACAAACAAAACTTACAGCAAAACAACTGGCCTGTTTCTGGCTGGCATTTTTATCTTCTACAGGCTTGAAATTATCTAGTAGACTCTTTGTTTTCATAGGAATGAATGAATGGTTCAGATTAAAACTGCCTAAGTAAGCAAAATAATGGAATCTGAGGACAGAATGTAGATACCTGTGAGCTGGATTGGACTACAACTCTAATGCTGAGGGCAAGGCTGAGACTTGTTTCATCCTAAACACAGCTTGAGCTTTGCAAGGCATGGCAGGAATGTTGGCTGCATGGCCCTTAATGAGAACTGAAAAATACCCAGCAGAATGGGCTTTAAAGACCTGTCCAAACCTCCCACGTGAAAAAAACCTACAACTGTTGGACTGATTTTTTTCCTTCTTCTTGTGATAAAGGGATTGGAGAAGGCAAAGAGGGCTCTGGAGGCCCATAAAAGGAAGGAGGCAGGAGAGTAATGTTAAAAGGCTCATATAATTTTCATCCTTGATCATTAGTGAAGGAAAGCCTGGCAAAGTCAGAGGGATCACAAGTCCCAGCAAACATAATCAGATTCTGATTTCCCTATTAAGCTTTGCACAGCCTTGATAAGAGACATGATTAGAGATTTGGTAGTAAACTCACATTATGGATCTTTATCACAGAATTTTAATTCATTTACTCTAGTAAACATTAACCTTTTGCTTCAATATATGTATTTGTAAGAGCAGCTTTTTAGAAATTCTCCAAACGCTTCATTCAGAATTATGCTAATGTTTAAAAATATTGTGACAGTGAGTATAAAAGTTGAAACACTTTTCAGTTCAACATAAATATATAATAATTTGACCATACACTACCTATAATTTATTTTTAATTTTGCAATGACTGCATTTTTAACTGTTTAATATGCTCTTCTTACATAGGAATCATGAAATCAGTCTATCAACACTGTAGACAGTATTCATCACTGTGAGAGTTAGCTGAAAAAGTCATACAATCTCTCTAGTTGTTATAATAATGATGTTGGTTTCTTGATCACTACAAAGGTAATTAATGAAGAATTTGGCTGAACTGCACATACCAGGCAGCTAAGATAATACTTTGTGTACATATTTCACTAGATCACTAGATCATAACATATAATACAGGGCTTGTTTTCTTATTTCTTACTCTTAAAATCTATTAGGTTGCAAGACAACTAAAATATCAGGTTAAACTATCAGCACTTTGCTGAAGCTGTGTGTAATTTCTGTGATTCCTCTGCTAGTGCTGTCCATCTGAGGTAAATTTCATTAGTAAATTTCATTAGTAAATTTTCTGCGAAAATTTCATTAGTGTCTCTGAACATACTTCATGCATAATAAAAGAACAATCAATTAAACATGATTTTTAAAATTCTTTTTGTCTCATTTTTCCCTAAACTTTATTAATGTTCTACATGACATTCGCTCTTCCCTTCAGATTTTAAGTAATCATTCATCTTTTAATAAAATTCACCTTTTCCTAGCCCAGTACAAGATGACAAACTAAAAAAATAAAATACTATCAGCTATTCCCATGGTATTCTGTATGAATTCAAGCTTTGTGATATGCTTAGAGATTTAGGAATGGTGGAATCTGGGTTTTGTTTTGTTTCTTGTATCTATTCAAAATGCTAAGAATGACTATAGTCAACAGAAATCTTTAAAAAGGAGAAGAGCAAATACTTTGACTGATGCTGGTCGAGGGCTGCTATGAGTCACTTTGGGTTGTTCTTTTCTCAGGAGCTCCTATCTGATTTCCCTCTTGTGTAGTGCATTTCCATTTCTGTTGTGCTGCATCACAGGTCCTCCTTACCTACACTCAGCTCTTGTCATAGCATCTCCAACTGTAAAGAATGACTCCAGGGAGGATATTCTTTCCTTGCACACCTGCAGGTCGCTCAGTATGCTTCAGCCTTCTACAGTGAAATACCAGAGATGGTAAAACATTAAGACTGGCTAACCTAGAAATTAAGACTCTCCACTTTAACAGACTAATAGTTAATGTTCTATCATTCACATATTTATAAGAAGAATGGAAAAAGTGGAACAGAACACAGAGGCAAGATATACCTGTTCTGTATTCTGAAGTTCTTTGTTGTTGTTGTTGGTTTGGTTTTGGTTTTTTTTTTTTGTTTTTTGTTTTTGGTTTTGTCACTACACTATTAATAAGCAAAGCTGCAAATTAGTTGCAGTACCTGGCACCACATGGATTTATGACAAACTAGCCAGTTTCCAAAAGCATTCACCCACAGGATCTAATCAACCACCTTCTCAGAGACAGCAGAGAATGTAAGGATGTACTAAATGAAGGAAGATCCACTTACCATGGACTTATAAACTACTAATAGTTAGAAACATTTATAAATTATTTCAAAACATATCTGCTGGTGGCCAGAACAAATCAAATAGATGTAATGCAGATGAGCCTGAACAGACTGTCTACCAGCAGAATTCACTCAAAGTATTGAAATGATAGCTAAGACTGCATAATATTTGAGTTCAATCATGCATATACATTTGCAGTAGAACCAATATAAAATATGTGCATCTAAAAGGGAGAGAAAGACATAGGCAAATCTTTTCAGTGCAAAACATCATTAAACTCTTTCCATGTAACTTTGTAGTTTGTCTGATGCCCATTCTGGTCCAAGTTCCCCAGGCTGTAAACCTGTCTTTATGAGCTAGTTTTTTACCCCACTTCTCATATTGTTTAGGATGGGTCAAATATGAAACATGACTTCAATGAAAAAAAAAGAAAAATATGATGCCAGAACAAATTCTTAATTTTACACTGCAGTTAAAAAAAGACAGGAAAAACATGTTATAAGGTTCTTCAATATCATAAAGCAAAGTTGTTTTTAAGGAGTTGTTGCTGATGAGACTGCTCTGCAAATATATATATTCTGTCATTGTGCCAGAACTAGCAGCTTATATAATTTTCAACTCTTCTGAATTTTAAAGAGTTACCAGAACATCTAAGTGGTCAATGAACTGTCCATGCAAAATCAACCAACCCCACTTCACATAAAATTATTTCATTTACTTGTAATAGAATACACATCTTGCCCAGACATCAAGAAACTCCCTCTTTCCTCTTCTTACTTCCCTTTCTAAAACCTTGCCCTTCCACCATCTGTGAGGAAGGTTTTTCCCAGGGTGAATGAAGTGCCACACAACAAGATAGATATTTGAGACAATGTTGACAGAAATACCCTGCTCATCACTGCTGCCCACTGAACAGCAGAGGCTCTTCTGCTAGGCAGCAAGCATTTGTCATGCAGGAGGACTTTTTTCTAGGTGGAGATATGAGGGACACAATGTTGCAAGATGCATTCAAATGTTTGAAGTGATGGAGAGTCAATAGAAAAGGTACTTCTGGAGCTTTAGCCTGCCTTCTTCACTCTTCCACTTGCTCAGATTCATTGTTATCCCATAAAATAGTAGGCAGAATACCTTTAAATACCTGTACATAAAAATTATTATTATATCATTGTGCCAGCTATATTACCTATAACACCTGGTAGTGGGTTTCTGTGGCTAGGTTTGGTAGCGGGAAAGGTAAAGGGGCGGCTTCTGCTAAAAGCTGCTAGAAATTTCCCCTGTCTGGTGGAGCCAATGCCAGATGGCTCCAGGATGGGCTTCCTGCCGATGGCCAAGGCTCATTCAATCAGGAGTGATAGTAACACCTTTGTGATAACATATTTATGAATGGAAAGGTATTGTGCAAAGGAAAATTCCAGCAAGAGAAGGGCAGAGTGAGAACGTGTGAACAACAACGTAGACACCAAGGTCAATGCAGAAAGAGGGATAGGAGCTTCAGGCTCTGGAGTCGAGGTTCCTGCGGCCTGTGGTGCAGACCATGGTGGAGCAGCTGTGCCCCTGCAGTCCATGGAGGACCATCAGGGTGCAGAGATCTACCTGAAGCCCATGGAGGAGCCCATACCAGAGTGGGTGGATATCCAAAGAGGTTTCAACCCCATGGGACACTCATGCTGGTGCAGGGTCCTGCCGGGGACCTGCAGTCTGTGGAGAGGGAAGCCCATGCTGGAGCAGGTTCTTCCTGGCTAGGACTTGTGGCCGCTGTGGGGGATCCACACTGGTACAGTTCATTTGTGAAGGACTGCACCCAATGGAGGAGTGACCCATGGGACAGCAATTTCATGAAGAACTGTTGCCCGTGGGATGGACTCACACAGGAGAGGTCCATCAGGAACTCTCTTCTGTGGGAGAGACCCCATGGGAAGCAGGGGAATGACTCCTCTCCCTGAGCAGCGGCAGAAAGAACAACTGACTGTAATCCCCATTCCTTGTCTCCCTGAACCTCTGGATGGAGGGGGCTGAGGTAGAACTTGGAAGGAAGGAGGAGTGGGAAGAAGGTGTCTTTAAGATTATTTTACTTCTCACTTTTTTGGTTTGTTCCTCTTAGTAATAAATTTAATTAAAATCCCCACTTAGAGTCTGTTTTGCCTGTTGTGGTGATCAGTAAGTGACCTCTCCCAGCTCTTATCTCAACTTATGAATCCTTTGTTGGTTTTGGGTTTTTTTCCCTCTTCTCTGTCTGATTGCAGAGGGGAGTGAGAGAGTGGCTTTAGTGGGTACCTGGTGTCCAGTAAGGGTAAACCCACTATGAACCTACAAAGAAGAAGAGTCATCTTCATCCTTCAGGCCAAATATTTCATGAGGGATATTGTATCCCACCACTGAAATTGTCAAAAGGCATGTGAATAGTGCAGCAACTGTTTCACTTGCTAGTGCTTGTTTTTAATCAAGGCAACCGAACTTCAGTTCAGAGTTTTCTTTCTGAAGTTAACTAGAATTTCTTGTGAGCTGCTGCTAAGGAAAATTTCTACAACCCCTGTCAACACCACTGACTTCTGAAAAGTTCTTTGAGTCACTATCTAAAATGAGAACAGACAATGTTTTCATCCTAATCTGGTCTAATTAAAGATAACATGAAGCACTTTTTTGTACTAGTAACTTACTATTTCAGGAAATGAGGATGGGATAGTTTGCTTACTACACTTTAGTTTTTTGCTGAAATGAGTATGTGAAGAAAATGCTGTCTATTTAACACATTTCACATTTAAAGGAGAGGAGATGAAAAGTTCTTTATGTTGGCCAAATAAAATGGTAAAAATGGCATACTACAAAAGGAAAAGCCTGACAGCTGACAGCCCTGAACTATTCTGTCTGTTCTGCATTGGTTTAAACATACAGCTGGTAGATGAAAGGAAGACAGGCCATGTAGGTGATATAAAGGGCAAAAATTCCTCATCACAAGAAAATTAAGAGAACTAAGGAAATATTGTTGTTCTTATCTGTGAACAGTGGAAAGGGACTTTTGAAACATTTAAAAAGTTTGATGTAGCTAAAGATGTAAGCTATTCCCTACATGTTCAAAATTCCCATTTGATAGGAACTTTGCATGAGCAAGAGATGCAAGTTAAGACATGAACTTACATGTTTAGGTTAAACACAAGACTGTGGGAAAACTTCTGTTGTTCCTTGTGAGGCAAAGAAGCCAGTGAGTCAGTTCTCACATTTGCAGTGAGTCTCCTCCCTATGGTTAAGATAAGAATCAACTTACTCTGAAAGAAGGGTTTGGACATTGCTGCATTTCCACTGTCTCAGACCACCAATTTGTCCCAATGAGGAAGGGCACCACATCTTTATCTATTCCAATTCATATGTAATATGTGGTGAAATGAGTACAATATTCAATGAGTAATATAACTTCTCATGACTCCTTTTTCTTCTACACTATTTTGCAGAATCACTATGTGAATACAAACTTAAAGTTATGGACTCCAATATGCAATTTTAATAAAATGATAATCACTATTATAAAATGTGTGGTTAGCAAAGCTTTATCTGCATATATTATATCAGTTCTGAAAACCAGTGTAAAACACATTATCTTTAATTCTTTCATCTGTAATAATTTTGGATGGGATAAAATGTCACATAAGGGAATAAACTATTAATTCCTTTTTCGATCTAGATTCTCTCCCCAAAGGTACTTGAGGGCTGCTATTTTTGATGTATTCTTCCAAAACTTAAATGAAAGATGTTCCAAACAGATCAAATGCAAATAATATATATATCTATGTATATTATCTTATGTATAATTCCCTACCAGAGAGAATTAAAATAGTTTTTCCCAGAGGGGAAAATTTTTATGCCTTCCATTTTCATACTGTGCTATTTGCTATAAGAAGTATCCTAGGATCCACAGACTATAGGAAATATAATTCCTTTGCACTCTCTAATCTTACTTTTAAATCCTTTGGCAATAAATTTTATCTATTATATTTAAAACAGTACACTCACTAATGGGAAGATAAACATATCTGTGTCTTCATGTATTCATTTTTGGTTCCTTTTTTCCCCCCTTCTTCTGATGTGGAGGCTTTGTTTTGTTTATTGCTCTGCTGTTTAGTTAAATTATTCTTGTAGTACAACTCCCTGTCTTCACCATGTTTTGACTTCAGTGACTTAGTCTCAGTAATAATTTTTCACACAGCTTACCTATTTGATCAGTCGAGCTGAAAATATCTACCAGTTTGCTTTGCAGCCAACTTGCCGAGTTATCTACCAAACCTTTTCCAAAAGATTATGCTAACTTTGGTTAAACAGAGAAAATTATTGTGAAAGCGTTGTGATATAATTTGTTATTTAGTTGTAATCTGCTAATTTATTAAATTTTCTTAAAGAAAAAACATTTCTATCCTTCAAGGGACATTTTGTGCAGAGAAAGACGAGTTTTAAATGCAACAAGGACATCTCAATAACAGAGGTACTGAGTGATACTATGTGTGTATCTAAGATAAAAACAAATTGCTTTTTTAAGAACAAGGTCTAATAAAAAAAGGTGTAATGAAATACTTTTTTAAAGATTCTGATTGTAGACCAGTTGGCTGGAGCTTGGTTTGATGCTACCCTGGTGCAGAACAGTTTGAAGAGAAAATATTCTGCATGATTCGCACAAGTAAGGTGAGACACAGTCAAAGCTGAAAAACATGGAGACCACAGCTAGGCCAGCAGCATGTCACCTGTCAGAGCTAAAGCCTCCCTGGAGCTGGCTGCTTCAGCCAGGGACTTTGTGCTACTTGGCTAATGCTGAATAAACCAATGAAGGCCAAAAATGGGCTGGTAGCTATGCTCATTAATGTTCCTGACACTTTCCTTAAAAAATGCTGATTTTAGTACTTTTCAATTTGCCAGTTGGTAGACATTTGGGCTCAAATGTTCCTTAGGTCTGCTCAGAGGTAGTTAAAATATGTGTTAGAATGCCTTTTTTTCCAAAATAATCCAGTTATTTATGAGAATGAGGAAAAAAAAAATATGTTGTTTCACTCACGACAATAAATTAAAAAGGAGGAGGGAGGGAAGAAGATGATAAGGGAAGAAGTTATTTAAATAATTAATATAATTTGAAGCTGCAGACTGATATTTGGCAGCTGGAGATAATGTTGGACGAAAATTGAAATTTGGCTTTCATTGCAGCTTTAAATTATGAGGTTTGGAAAAAAAATATTCAGGCTCAGCAGAGATTTCTTATGTCTTAAGCAAAGAATATTAGTTAGGAAGGAGTGGAGGGGTTCCACTTATGGCTACGTAACATTTTTCTTATATATACAGCTCTGTGATATTTTAAAGCCAGAGGCACAAGAAGAGAAAGTAAACAGGGTCTGCTGACTTCAGTAGCATTAACACCTATTTCAGCCATGTAGGGGCAAAGGATGGAGCTGTACGGAGTAGCTGCAGTGAGAAACAATGTCAAAGGCATCAGGAACTGGAACACTGAAACTCTATCACACAAAAAAAAAAGGTAAAAAGTGAGATTTGTATTGAGGAATGCATCAGGAATTGAAGGAATAAGATTGTAATTGATGTGATGGAGAAAATGGGGCTTAGGTGAGAACACAAATCTTTAGAGGATTATAAGATCAGCAGGTAAAGTCCTTCAAGAATTGGCAGGACAATATGTGAAATAAAAACATACTATCTCCTTGAACTTGGAAAGGATCCCAGCACTACTGAACCATTACTATATTAGCTCAAGTTATTGGTAGTCTATATAACGATTCAGTATTTCCATTTATAGATATCAGTATTCTTAATAAATGTGTGGGAAACTCTTCCGGTGGCATATTGCAATTAGTCATGGTATAAATCCAAATTTGGTAATACTCGAGTAAAAGTTGCTTGAGCAACCTTAATTGTGCAATCCCTATGAGTATACACTAAGGAAAAAAAAATGTTGCATAATAACATGCTTTTTTTCTCTCAGGAGGCATACCTCATTCAGTACCTGAGATGGGATGCTTCTGGAACCAAACCAAAGTTGTGCAGTACAGAGGCTTGCTGTGGCCTGGCTCTCCAATTTATAGCAGAAATAGAAATATGAACAGTGGTTGAAGCAAAGGCTTTAGAAGTGAGGGTGGTGGAAAGAGCAGTTTAATTAGTTCAGTCAATATCACCTTGGAGAACAGAGTAACACTGCTAAGTTTTCCTAGATGGCCACAAGCTATGTGTTCCCCAGTTTCTCATTGCCTGGCTTGAGACTGTGATATGCTTTGCAGAAGTGTTTTCAAACTCACTCAGTGGCAGCTGAAGGTAGTAGAAGATATTTGAATGTAACAGGAGCTGTGTAATGCCAAGGTTTTTAAAAAATATACCTTGCTTGTTTTAGAAAAGGACAACTGAAACCTCAGTCTTAAAAAAGACTCTCAATCCACCAGTCCCTTTCTTGTTTGTGCTGTGCTCATAGAGGTTACAGGAGTATTTTAATTTTATAAGTGTGAAGAACTTAGCAGTCTGCAGAGTTTCTGTACCATGATTATCTAAGAACATCAAATAAAGTGACTAAGATACATCATGTTGTCTTCTTCACCTTTTTTCTAGAAGGGGAAATTTCTGAGGTGTTTTATTTAAATTTTTAAATATGACAGAATATCCTTATATGTGTTTATTTGCTTCAGAGAAGACAAGTTTGAATAGCAGAAAGTGGGGGAGCTAGAAGTGATTTTGCATTCTTCAAGTTGTACGCAGTCTTACACCGAGCTTAGGTCAAGTCTGCCCCAGTACAAAGAAGCTTCTGTTCTCTACAGAGAATGGACTCAATTTGAAGCAGTACTATTTCACATCCTGTCCATATCTTCACCTAGAACTTCATGGTCTATTTTATCAGCACACTATGTATGGTGGTGTATATCCTCTTTGTTCTCAATTAGGCTACCATAGGTCTTACACTGTCACATTTCTTTCACATGTAAATTTTAGTACTACAAAGGGAAGGATATTTAGCTTGATGTTGAAAAAAAAATTAGACTTAGCTTAACAATGTACTCTACCGAAGAGTTGCACTGCAAGGGTCTAGATATTTGAAAATCCCAAATACTACAGACTTCAAGGCCATATAAAGGTCATTACTGCAGTTCAACTGGAACAGATAGAAGATGAATATTCCAGGACAGGGAAAATACTCAACTATGTGATCTTGAGTTATTTTCTGCAGGATTAAGAAAAAAAAATAGAAGAAATTGAGACAAAGTAACAGGCATCAATGGATAACTCTGGAAGCTGGTGCTAGGAGGAAAGTTTAGACAAATTTGTCATTAGGAAAATATTCTATTGGTGTATTGGTTTCCCTGTTGGTATAAATTTTCTGTGGTTATAGTCAACAAAAGTGATATCAGGATCATGAGACAAAAAAAAGCATTGAGAATTTTGGAGTAACACATTACAGCATCCATCATTTGTAGATTTTTAAATGAGATACATAAAAAAATGAATAAGGTTGATGAGAATGCAAACCATGGATAAAGAAACACTGGAGAGTATAAAGAAAAATAGGAAGAAAAAAATGTTACTCACTTCTAAAAAAACCCTGACCTAACATTTACCACTTAATTAATTGAGTTAATTAATTATGATCAATAGAAATGAAGGCTGTTTGCAAATAGATAAAAGAAAGTTTTTACAAATAAATTATTGGATATCTCTACAAGCAAGTGGAATATATAAATTCCAGTACAAGAAATACAGACAACATGAGGAAACTTACAAAACTGATGTAGAGTATCAAGCTGGATAGCAAAGAATAATGAGAATACAGAGAAAAAGAAAACACAAGAGGCAAATGAGCTCTCTAGAGCAGTTTCAGCTTTGTTGCACAGAAATAGAGTAAGGCTGTGAAAGAAGTGTCATACCTTTAGAATGTGATAGCCTTAAAGACGTAAGCAGGAACAGCATAGATGAAATGTCATGCTGATCTTTTAAAAAGATGGAAAAATATTACATGCATTGGAAGAGAAAGGGTAAAACAGTGAATGGAGTCCACTATAGAATCACAAGGTCATATTTGCATACAGAAAGACATCTGGTAAAACTGTCAGTAGAAACTCTGTCACTAGGAGTGATTTGAACTTCCCAGATTTGTACTTCAGGAAAAAATGCTAAAAAGAAATTAAGGTTTGTATTGTCTTAGACTTAGTAACCAAGAAATTAATATGCCAGATAGAAACATACTTTGTTTTTGCAGACTTTAGTAACTAAAAAATTTATTGCATAAAAAAATAGCTGTAGAAAATAATCTTGAAAAGAACAATGATGAGATTATTAATTTTAAATTAAATAGAAGGAAAACCACAAAATAGTCTTTAAAGCTTCTGTTTCAAAGTGAAGACTTCAATTAAATAATTTTCTCTTAAGTCAAGCTAAGCAGAATGCAAAACTTAGTTTCTCATTCACAGTTCACTATAAAAAGAACCTGAATATTAAAAAAAAAATCAACAAAAAAACCCCCCAAAACATAAAGTTGCAGAAACAAATTAAATAAATATGAGTGAATATACAGATAAATAAATAAATAATGACAGGGAATAATCAAAGAAGAATGGAAAGCCTAAAGGAATTGAAAATGGAGTTGATTAGAAAATTATCAGTTAAAGCTTAGTACCTCTGGGATAAGGAAGAATTTTCTAAAGTCAAAGTGAGATAGATTTTTATTTTAATTGAACATATTTATACCTCTACAAATAAAAGAGAATTGGGGTGAAGTGAAAACACTGTATAAAGATTAAGAAAATTCCATGCTGAAGTTCAATTTTCAGTGTGGTTACAGGGATGATATGGGACACAAATGACCATTTGAAATGGAAAAAAACACTTTCAGTGCTTCATGTATAACAACTGAGAGGAATTGTCACTGTCCCAGAATCATAAGACCACTGGCACAATAATGCAGCTCCTCTGGCAGAGGAGTGAAATCCATCAAGCTTCAGTAAATGCACAAAAGAGAAAAAAATATTAAATGTTACACATATTTAAGACACTAAAATAGTATCTCCTTATAATTGTGACTCTGTCTGAGTTATCTTTTACACAGGAAAGAATGAAGGCACAGAGGTACAGGGAAAATGTGATAAAATGCAGCCTGGGTTTGACAGATTGTGCCAGACTAACTTGATATCCTTGGGGAGATAATTGCTTTTCTAGACAACAGAAATAGGTCTAATCTAGATTTAGTCTACTTGCACGCCAGGAAAACATTTGATGCTTAATAGGAAATTATTACTTAAACTAGAGAAGATTACGATTGGGATAAGAAATGAGAAGTGGATAAATAAGAAACTGATAGTTCACTGACAACAGTGTAGCATGGAGGAGTCACAGTGAAATGCATTATCAGTCCTGATATTAGTATTTTCAGCTGTGATCTTGGCTTAAAAACAAAAAACATGCTGATGAAATCCCTAATGACGTGAATCTGAGAAGCTTCATGAGTCCCAAAGAAGAAATGGTCTCAGGTACAAGAAGGTATTTCAAGAGGAATTTCAGAAAGAGATTCAGAGACCTAAACAGTTATCTCTCCTGAAACCCACAAGGATTTTGATGTTGTACCTGCATGAATATGTACATTTTACATTGGTCTCCCCCACTAACACTGATAAAATTACACCTAAAGAAGCTAATTACAGTGTATCAGAAGATTGCAGACATTGCCATAAAATAGCTCAGTATAGACATTAACAATTGCTCTTCAGTCCAATTCACTTTAATTAGGTGATCTCTGGTTTTTGTACTGTTGTTTTTACAGTACAAATTTTTCTACTTTTTTGGGAGGGACTGTTTTACTGTAAGAAAGAGCTTCCCTTTCCCTTTTTCTTTTTTTTAATCTATATTTGAATTGACACCATTTCTTCAACCAAGAGGACAGACCAATAGCTAACTCAAAAGCAAAAAAGAGTAAATGGCCTATAAGAAGCATAACACGATGCTAATAAAAAAACTTAATAGCTAGGCATGCTCTTTCAATTTGATTTTATCCCCATTCCTTTGGCACTACACAAAGTCTCCCACTGGGAGGGAAGCAGGAGGCTGTGGCTTGCTTGAAACAGGAACATAATTCCACCGGAAGAAACTTCACAGTTCCAGGAGCCAGCTGACTAGTTTCAACTAGCCAGCTATTTAATTTTACCCCACATATAATTTTAGATGGTTTATATTTCATTTTACTTTGTATATGAGATGAGTTTAAATAACTGAGCTGCTTGCTTGTGGCCACTTAGTGTGTTTTCTTGTTGCTATCAATAATATTTTTTATACAGTTCTGTTGACTATATGAAGGTTTCATAGCAACAATACTGTAATTGGAAAATCATAATCCATAATCAGTCATCTTGGGAAATAATGTTATGATTCAAGAGTAATTTAAACAAAATTAAGCTTACTATTGAACTTCTTATCATGTGCACATAAATACTTTATCTAACCAGGTGTTACATTTATTTTGATCTATCTCATAATTTAGAACCCCCATAAAAGAAAATATTGTCTTTTTGTTCCCAAATTGTTTTAAAATTTCCTATCTCTAGCTTCCAAAGATTTTTAATATTTTTAATCCCGTAAAATACTTGTAGTTAACCGTCATATTTTTAGCGGTAAACATATGAATGAAACTACTGCTGAGATTAAAATCAAAGGTCAGTTCGAAAGTATTACAACAGAACCACATGCTACTCTAACAATAGAATTATTCGACATAGTTCACAAATTTGTTTTAATATTAAATAATGTATATAAACAACTGTAGCTCGTGTAACTCACCATATAGGTGTATATATAGTTTTAATATAGCACAGCATCCATAGGAAATGCTAGAGCATTTCCATGATTTGTCAGCCACAGTTCAAGTAACTTTCTGAAATTAAGGGCTACCAGATGAATACTTTTTCAAACAGTGTATAGATTGATGTAGGTGTAGATGCAAATATAACAAAGGATATCAAAGACTCCTTGCTGTAGATAGAGAAATGATAACATTTCAGGTAATTTAAGGATTGAATTATTTGAACGATATAGTGATATAATTCTCATTACAAATAAATTTCAAATATTTAAGAACATTTCTTAAACTAATTAAACTAAAAAGTGCTAGGTGAACAAAGAAGCTACTGTGTAAATCAGTTTTGCTCAATTCTATAATAATTTCTTTGGTGTATATCTCTCTCTTTTTAAATTAGGGAATACTTTTCTGCATAAAAAATGGCCATTGTCATGTAATACAATCTTAAGAATTTGATATAGAAGATAGGACACATGCTCACAGATTCATGGTTCTCTAATGTAACTGAGTGTCATAAACAGGTCACTCATTTATATTAACTGTAGTAGTGACTTCCAAAGCACCCTAGTAAAGCTAGTTGCCCAGTTAATTTTAATGAGTATTAGGCTTCCAGCTCCCTTAGGCAACTTTCAAAATGTCAGCCTATAATTACAAACAGCTTGGACCAAAGCCCGTTGAATCTAATGGAAAGTCTCCCATTGATTTCAATGAGCTTTTGGATCATTGACTTTAGTCTTTACACCAGTATTTCTAAAGGATTTGGATAGTAAATACCACATACTTTAGCAACATTACATTGCAAAGAATATATTCACTTTTCACTATATTGAACTGCTTGCAAATTATAAAATAAAACAACAACTATTAGAAGCCACTGTTATAAAATTTGCTGGGAAATTTAACATTAAAAATAAAGAGAAGCAATTCCACTTCTGAGCTGTTTTACAGAACTGTTTAAGCTGACAAAACAAATGAACAAAACCGGAGACTTTTGCAAGGATTGGCTGACTTTGAGGAATTTTACTCTTGGTAAGGAATGTTTTTTAAGGTTGTGAAATTGTAAGAATAGTTCCTTTCAACATTTTCTAAGTAGCAAATATTTGATTTCTTCTACCTGGAACTTTATTCTGATTATAGAAACACAGGTTATTAAAAAGGGATTTTTTTAAATTGTTGAACAGGAAAAAAAAAAATCTGCCCTGAAAGAAAGATGTCTCTTGTTTCTCAGTTGACCAGAAAGTGTAAAGCTTAACTTTGCACAATAGGAGAAGTTTCCCTACATAGCATTCTTCAAAAGTTCATCTGTCTCTATCTATTACTAAGCTATATTTTAACAGCTTACACATCCACCCTTCCATCCCTAGATATTCAGGTGTCATTTTTCTACAGGTACACTAAAAGCCTTAGGCGTGAACTGTTGGCAAAATCACAAACAATACAAACAAAGGTGACTATGCTGTGGAGCTTCTCATGAGACAGCAATCCAAGCAGGTGGCTCAGCCCCAGGAACACAAAATGAGAGCGTGACACCTGGTTTATCACCATGCAATAATAAAATGCTGGTAGCCAAATGCAGAGTTTCAAACTGGGGTTCACATGCAAGAGCAGAGAGGGGAAAAGAGAAAGGAGGAAAAAAATAAAGCAGGACATGGAATGAAAACACCACAAGTAATAGTTAAATACAATTAATATAGAAATAAGCTTTAGAAGACGAGTAATAGATTTCATATAGTCACTACAAAAAATCACTCAGAAACTAGCTTTTATCGGGAAACATAGTACATGGTAGTGGAAGGGAGGTAAGGAGAGACAATCTTCTCTCTCACTTTGAAACTGGTAATTCTGAGAGCAGATGATCTTCTAAAATATGTAACAGACAAAGGTTAACATCGATTCAAAAGCTCAGCCTTCTAAGTAGCTCTGCCTTATAATTACGTGATACAAACATGCCCACACACATGCCCACACACACACACACGGATGAAACTGCATGAAAACAAAATTGTTGCAATGAGGCAAGTTAAACAGTCAAACCTCAGGGATTTAACCAGTTAACTGTCACTTAACATAGCCGTAAGAAACTATAGCTCTACCCTACACAAAATGAAATACAGATCTGCTGAGATGCTAAAACTGCGGGCTACAATCACATTTTGAAGAGAGAATAGAAGTAAGATATAAAAAAATAAAAAGGTAAAATGGAAAGGTATACTAAATAAGATTTTGCTCTTAGGGTGTCTCTGAAACGAAACACGACCTTGACTGCTCAGAAAGATTGGAATTAAGTGAAGCCTAAATATCAGTGTACTTGTAACTCAGAGGACAAGTCTTGTCATAGCAGGTTTCTCTCATAAATTATGAAACTGTTTGAAAAAAATCAGATGACATATTCTGTGTCTAACATGGTATCCCTTCTTTATTTGTTTTATAAATAAATCTTCTGAACTGGAACACCCAATAAATATATGAAATTTTGTGAAATTTAAGTTCAAAGGCTGATGAAGATAAACTTCAAGATTTTGACAGTCCTCTTCAGGTTTTGGCTTGTTACCATTCCTGAGAAACAGAACAAAAAAAAAAGGAAAATATATTTTTTAGATTTTCTTATTTTTCAAACCAATTTAATTTTGATTCACAAGACAAATAAATGTTCCTTTAAGAGAATGAAGAAAATGTGTTTTTGAAAAAGATATTGCTAACCAAAGAGCTATTTTTATGAAGTGATGGATGCATAAGAAACTCCCTTTCTCAAATCAAATTAAACCAAACTAAATGAAAAAAACCCACACTTGCATTCTTCCCATAAGGAAAGCATAAATGAAACTCAAAAAGAGGAGCTGCAATCCACACTGGTGATAAATTTTAACAGTTCAGAGCAGTGAACTGTATCTTTTCTGCTAGCCAGTCAGAAAACTACAAGGATATTTTTTGTTCGTGACTTCTTGAAATTATCTCAGTGCAAACAACACATATTAACAATTAATTCAAAGCTAATGTTGTGCTGAAGGGTCATTTGGTAGAGGATAGCAGTAAGAAGGTTTCATGGTCTCTCAGTAAAATACAATCTCGTTGCAATCTTGGTGCTCCCAGCATTGATGTTTTGAAGTAAAGCTCTTCGTTTCTCCCCATGAACGGCGCTTTCCTGTGTGTTGTGGAGCAGTTTAGCAGTACAGGAGTGGATAAAGCTGAACCAAAGGTTGTGCACAAGGAGTTTGAACTGCAAGTGGCCATTCAGTCCTTGTGAGCAGGAAGAGAGCCAGCACAAACCCCACCAAAACATAGGCAACCAGATATGCCTGGTTCTCCACATCAGCTACTTCAGTATCCAGACTAGCTCCTGTTGTGTCCAGTGTGTTCATAATGGCTTTGCATCAGGAACAATAAAATAGCAAGAAGTGACCTACTCTTAAGCTGTTGCATTTTACTGTTCACTTAAAATAAATGAATGACAAATTAACTCTGAATATTTAGGCAGTTCAAACAAAAATTGATTGAATTTTGAATATTCCTACCATTTGATAATCTGAGTATTGATCCTGTTGTTTGCCTCTTCCAGCTGTCAAACAAAAATTGCTTTGTCCACACTTTATATGTGTGTGTGTGTTTATGAGTGAGAAAGAGCAAGAGTAGTTTTCCAAGTGATTATTTTCCATTCTTTAGGCAAAAACGGGGGAAACACCTGATTTATTATCTCAGATTTATTTTGTGGTATGTTCATTTTTATTATTCAGTCAAGATTATTTTCCCAAAATACAGCAGATTTTACATAATAAAAAATTGTTAGGGAAAACAAGTATAAAATCACCATGACAGGTTTGAAAAGCTTCCTGCTAGAGAAATGAAGACAGTTTATCAGAGACTCTTTTTCTTTCAAGATAGAAAGTTGTATGTTCACATAATTACATATTTGCCGTAAAGTGTCAATTTTGAAATGTTTTTGTTAATAAAATCAGAACAGTGTAAAATCAGAGTTTCCAAATATCATAAAATGATATTTTTCTATTTCTATTGAAAGACTCATTCAAAATCTATTACAGATATTAATAAAATAAGTAAAATATGCAAATCAGTGATGAAATTTTATTTGACATAAAAATTTACATATTGATACTTAAACGATATTTTCCTCCCAAATAATTCATTACTACAAACTGTTTCATTTTTATGCCTGATCAGAATGAAACTATATATAATTGAATTTTCTGCAGTGCAGAAATGCCAGATTGCTTCAGGCATATATTTTAATTGCTCTCCATTTAAGAATACACTGTTTTGAAATACTTATATGAGAATTTTTTTTCTACCTCATTATTTTTTAAGGTTTATGTATCAGCATATTAGTTCTAGATACAAAATGGCAGGTGCCAATTATGGCTTCTATTAAGTTCATTTGTTCTAAATTGTTTCCGTTCATTTTGGTCACAGAGATTTAACTAATGCATTCTGTCTTTTTGCACCAATTTTCACATTACTAAATCCTTTTCCACCCACTAATGACCCACTCTGCCCAGTTAATGATTCATATTTTCATGAAACAGAAGTGATTACACTGGACATGCTATCCTGCAAGAAACAGACACAAGCTGTGGACTAACAGTCCATACAGATTACACAATGTAATCAAGTGATTCAACATCCCGTTCTCCTGGCACTTGACATAGGTAGGTAAAATCAAATGGAAACACAAAGTCCTACATATTATTTTGAATCTACCAGTCTTATGAAATGTTAGTTGAATTGATATTGTCATTTAAATCAATCAAGTTATTCAGTTTATGCAGCTTTTTCTTTCCCCTCTCATTTATAGAGACCCGTGTGTTCATTTGGTCCTCATCTTGATCCTTATTTTAAATGTCATTCTCAAATGTGATTTTGGTTTGGTTATTCTTCGTTGACTTTCATTGACTTTTTAATACCTGAGACTTTATTTGTGTAAAGACACAAGAACGTTTTCAAAATTGCATCATGAGTAATTTTAAGTAGCCATATCTCTTCTCAGTTCTCTGCATGTAGAATTTGCTTCAGAAAGATAAAAATCCACCTGCTAAAGTCTAAAAGGATAAAATGAAACCCTGAAGTTTAAAGGCAGAACCCTAGCTAGAAAATATGGAGGCAAGAATTATAATAATTAATCAATTAAAATTAATTATTATAATTACTTGCAAATATGATGAAAAATCAGATTTATCTCTTATTTAAAATCTTCAGGCATTGGATTTGCATTTTCTGTTATACCAATTCTTTATTCATAAAATTCATAACCTATCCCCCAAGATACCTAAACCATATGTTTCTTACTGATGTCAAACCAACTAGAGCCAACTATTTTTTATTTCTTATGAGCCCTCTCTGTTTCCTAGGTCTTTGTAGTTCATTGTCTTTAGTTCCCTGTATCATAAATGAAGATATGTGCTCAATTATGTTCTCATACTTACAGCTTATAAATGAAGATATAATTATATGCAACTTAGAGAGGGGAAAAAGACCACAATGTTTACTCTTAGTGTTCAGGGTCATAAAGAAAAAAATTGTAATATATGTCAAGTAAATACCAGTAACGAGGGAAAGAAAATTATTTCTTCCTCACTGCCACTTCACTGGTGGAAATTTTATGTCTACTCATTAAGTTACAGTAGAGAATTCAGGCAGAACAGAGGCATATAAAACAAACCTAGTGTCATAGTACAACAACTGAATATATCACCAAAACACCGCTGTTTCATGACTGAACTAGTTCCTGAACTATTCTTCATATCAAATACTTGATTTAGAACTTATTTTTACTCTAGTTTTGTATATTAAATAAACCTTATATCATCTGTTTTATGACAACTATATGCATACAGTGCTGTCATTATTTTTGAGAATACCGCCTTGTATAAATGCTTTCTGCACCAAATAATGGTAAGTTCCCGTCCAAAATAAATGAAAAGCAATGACAACTAAGCTCCAAGGCATGACATCTGCATCTGCTAACAAGCTAGATTCTGCACCATTGAGCTACAAGGACAGATAAAGGGGAGAAATCATCCTAATAACAGTGTATTATGATCATAATGGCAACAGATATAAGCAACCATTCAATGTTCTGTACAAACTTAGTTTAATAGTCCTATTAAATCAGTGGTTCCCTATAGTAAAAATAATGAAATGTCACCAAATAGTTTGCAATTCTTCATATACCATGTAATCTAAATGCCAGTGCAGATTTACAGATTCCATTCCACATAAGAAAATCTGGGAAAGCTGACGATTTTGTCCAGTCCACTTTCAAAAGGAAGTGACAACCTGAGAATATTGATGTCATTTCACTCCCAACTTTCAGTCACACAATGGTGGTGTTACATATTTTTTAAGGGGATAAACCACATTAACCTCATAGGTCACGGATTTAGTTTAAGTAAATCCGAGTGACTTGGGATATATGCAACTCTGGAGCAGTGAGGAGAAGCATAAGTTAGGTATGACATGGATTTTTCATCAGAATTATTTGATATCTTGCTTGTCAAAATAGAGTTCTGTCTTGAAGATTGCATAAATGCATCTGCTGAGCACATACTGTTTAATAAAGCCAACTACAATGGCAACTTATTTTTAGCAGTGCAGTCAGTCCTTCAGACAGAGCTTTGGAGACACTGTCTCATTTCAAAGGGTAGGAAGGCAGGTTTGCAATTAAGACACAAACTTTTTTTTTGAAGTTGTTTTGTGATTGTATTGAGATATGTGAGACGCATGTTCCAGTCTAGTAATTCTTTTGAGCCTTACTGGTGTTTAGTAGTGGTAAAACATTACATGGCACTTGTGGGTCAGCTGAAGTTTCAGAGAGTCTGTCTATCTAAACCTTTAGATTTAACAATGCAATAATTAAGTGTCCTACACTTGCCTGGAACCAAAACAAGTCTCTATACACACCACTGAGGAATGGAGGAGAGTTATGCTCAGTTCAGCAATGAGAAGAGACAGTTTTCAGTCCATAGGCTGCTGGAGAGCCCAGCACATGTGAGAACCAGATTCCTCATCCTGCCTCAGGCAGATGTGGAGGACTGGACACTGAGATCTCCAAGACAACTGGCTAAGCAATGCAGCACCATCTGAGACCCCTGTGTGAATGACTGAAACGAGAAATGTAAATGCATTGGTAATTTTAAGAATGTTCCTGTAATTACCAGTACAGTGCATTACATTCTGAAAATTTACATTGTGAGGGCAGAAACCTTTACAAAACTTGTCTTTAGCCTTTTTCATTGAACTTCATCACTGAGCAAAGCTCAAGAAAAAAAAATTACTGTGTTTGTTTGACTGGCTACATTAAGATTGGTGCTAAACTTCTCATCATCCTCTGCTCAGTCTCTGTAGCATTTCCCTTTTAATTTCAAAGTCTGCAGTGTGTCCAGACCCAGATTGTCATGCACAATTTGATTTTACCTCTATTCTCCTGCCTAGGATGAAGTATGCTGTGGAAACTTAAAAACTGGATAAATTAGAGATAAATTAAGAAATCAAATATTCAAAATGTCAAACTGAAGTACAAAACACTTTGAAAGTGGACAGAAACACTGTGACAGCTCTAGATGTTCTGTCAAAGATTCAGTCAGGTTGTGCAAGGATCATGAAGATGGTTCGGGTGCAGAAATAATGGATTGAGCTGTGGGTAACACAAGTATAGAGCTAGTCACTTTCATAAGTCGTGCAATGCTCTACACTGATAAACAATTTTTAATGTCAGCTGGATCCAAAAGTTGTCTCTTCTTCAAAGTCTTAGTGCCTGATAACTCCATATTCTTGGAGTTTATCTCCAATTTCTCTGCACCTGGACTTTAGGTGCACTGTATTCACACCAGTTCTAGAGTCGAATTAGATCTTACGTGGAAGACACTCACGAGTCCTCCTGATTCCAAGTTCTTTCTGTCCAAAGTCACCTGAAACTTCTGACAGGAGCCTTCTCATATCTTGTAGTTACCTTATTATCTCATGTGTCCATTGCCTGATTTATTCCTATATGCTATTATCTTTAATAAGTAACAGTCTATGTACATTAATATTTTCTCTGGAAAAGTGCTTATATTTTAGTTTCAATTAATATATTTTTATAGACACACTTAAAAAACTGAATATTTAGTTTAACATCCTTATTTTCATGAACAGGGCCAGGGCTTTCTGAATAGGGCCAGACCTTTCTGAACAGGGCCAGGATACGAGACAAATAGTCTAATATGCAATTTGTATTCAAAGGGGCCGAGTGATAGGAATTCTTGAGTGAATTAAGGGTTAACAATAAAACTACTTCTTATACTGTTGCTGAAAATAAATCTGGTATCATCTGTAAATCAAATTCCTGTAGATAAACAGACTAATCTACTGATTTCAAAGAAAGTAGGATAAGCCTCAGGAATTTGAACAATCCAAATATATATAGCAGAAACTTAATAAATAATGTAAGCTGCAATATATCCACTTTTGATTGCAGTTATATGCCAGGCAGAGTGTTAAAGAGAGGAAAAAAACTCTCAGAAAATCCCATAACCCAGCTGATGATTGTTCCCAACAGGTTGGAAGTCCAGGGTCAGCCTATACACATTACAGTACTATAAATCCTGAGCATTTGGATTTAGAAGAGCTATCTTATTTGGCACTCACTCAGAGACAATTTAAGAGAAAAGGCCAGCTCTGCTCTCAATTATGCAACTGCAGAACAGCCCTGAGGTAGTCTAACATGAGCCAACTAATGCCAAATCCCTGGATTTATTTTTGGATTTATCTGAGGAGCTTTTTGAAGACTAGGAGAAATCAGTTTTCATAATAATGTAGCAGATACCATGTGAAATGTAGTTAATTTCCAGTTCCCTCATTAAAAAATTAATGGTTAATTAATTAGTGGTTAGAAAAATGCCTGTTGATATATCAAGTTCAGTGCAAAAACAGGACTTCAGCTTTGCTTTCAGTTTGACTTCAGTGGGTATAATACAATGAACAAAGCTTGTGTTTAAGTATCTTCCTGGGCTTCAGTTTGGGCCAAAAGTCATTAAAAGCAATTGAACTTTTTCACTGAGTTAAAAGAGATTTTGAACCAAGATCCACAAACGTTGTATCCATTAAGGGAAAGGTAAAGCTGGCATGTACTGAAGTCACTTAAAAGTCAAATCTTCACATCTCCTCTCCACTTGCACTTTGAACTGGATATTAGGAAAAGATTCATCACTGAGAGAGTGGTTAAGCACTCGAACAAGGTCCATAGAGAAGTAGTCATGGCACTAGGCCTGTCAGTTGTCAAGAAGTACTTGCTCATTGCTCTTAGACCTATGGTTTAACTTTTAGGTTGTCCCGTGTGAAGTCAGGAATTAGACTCAATGTTCCTTCCAACTCACATATTATATGATTCTATATACTGCTTTTCAAAATAGTTAAGGTAACAGTATATTTTGCAGACCTGAAGTCAGCTTCTTTGCAGATCATAGATATGTTTGTGGTTTTGTTTTTGTTTGGTTTTTTGTAGGGTTTTCTTGTTTTAAAGAATATTTTTCTTTTATTTCTGGTAGTTTTTTGTTGGTTGACAATTCAGATCACCAAAATCTTTGCCAGGCTGATGATTAGCTTTTTGAAGGTTGATATTCCATAGCAGTGTGCGTAGTGTTTCAGAGTAAAAGCTAGAAAATTAGTAGTCTTGTAGCAAGGAGTCAGCATTCTCTAAGACAAACTAATTTTTCAGTTGCTAAGGTTAATGCAATCACTCTTTATACTTTGTTTTGGATACTGATAAATTGCCTTAGGCCTGGAATATCTGACAATAAAAGGAAAGAAGATACAGAGTAACTACTTGATCAGATGGAATATCATTTAATCCTTTCTTCCTCACAGGAACAGTCAGAAGCAAAAGAAAATCTTGTCACTGGACAAACCGAACACTGTATTTTTGTGTTCAAAGCAATGCACCTACCACTATAAACAATAGGACAGGGATGACTTTTTTAAAAAATCTTCTGTTTCAGAGTTGGATATAAACCGGACCATTTTTAGAGCTAAATTTATTGAACAGAGGAAAAATTTCAGACATACCCATCTTTGAAGTTCTTAGTCCTGGTCTGTAGTTGCAGTGTTCTTTTTATGAATGAATCATTTTGTTATCTAAGGTCCAATAGCCTATTATACACTGGATCAAATATCATTGGTATTTATTGTGGAATACCTCCTCAACCTGCTGAATATGACTTTATTCTTCTCACAAACACACTATTGTGTGACACCTGCTGAATTGTTGCAGAGACTAGAGGTACTGCCGTGTTTCCATCTGCTTTCCCACAAACACTGATTTTTACAAAATAGACTGCAGACTGCAGATTGTGTACCCGACAGGGAATTTTCAGATATCTGTAAGTGTACTCTATTCCTTTTGTTAGAATCAGTAAAGGAATTGAAATGGCCTTGAAGTACAAATGATAAAGAACAGATGGGCACCATTTTTATTATTTTCTTACACAGAAGAACACACTTAAATACCAGTGAAAACTACTGTGTTAATAGGGATTTGAATAATGGTTATGATACAGGTTCTCATATTTGCATGAGCTGAAATTCACACATTGACAATTTACATTGAAAACAGAAGCCTTTTCCAGGATGTATAGGGCTCATGGAGAATAAACACAGGCACACAGCAATCTGTAATGGGTATGATTTACAGTGGCAGTTTCTCATAGAAAATATCATCTGTCTACTGGGACTTTTGCCATTTTATTGCTCAGACTATTCTCATATAACTTCTACAAAAAGAAATAAGATTTTCTCTAGGGGACAGATATGCTAAGACATTCACTTCTTTTGTTTTATTGGCAATGTATCCGTACATTTTGTCAATAGGAAACTGTAAGACATTATTTTTTAAAGATGTTGTTAAACTAGATAGCATGTGTCATCTGCTAACAACTTCTATTGTTTCCTTCACAATGATTATTTACAACTAAGCCATTTTCTTACCCAAATGAACATCTTTCCAAGAATTTTTTGTGTCTTGATTTTTTCAAGCATAATTCTAGAATTTTTCAAACTGCATAAAAATAGCAACAAAAATTGTGGATACTGTATTTATGATTTGAGACAGTAGTGAATTTTAATATCCAGACTGCTGTTACTGGACAATTACGGAATTTAGAAGATTTGTAGAGTTTTTTTAATATACAATTGGGTAAAGATGACTTGATATTACAGGCACTCATGATTTCAATTTCATAACCATAGAATACTAAAAGCTAGAATGTAATACAACTAGTTGGATATACTGCAATAATTGCAATGCATACATTTCTTATTTACTTTTCTTTTGGTTGTTACATATATAACGGAGTCATGTAGCTAATAGCAGTTCTAAGTCAATTTTATGCTTGGACACTTGCATGCAAAGCCTTCTATTTCATCTATGGCTTTGTAGTGTAATGCTACAATGATATGTAATAATATAATACAGTAACCCTCACACCTGCAAAGGACATTATTGACCTCAATTGTTCAACTTGCATAGGAACCTACCTACTGGGTAGGTTTCATCATTATGAAACTTGTACCATAAACTTCCTGAATAGATGTCACTAACTAATTATTAACCAGTCATTAACAAGCAAATGGCATTATTAGATGTGATTAACTAGTTCCATTAACAGCCTGAATGATTCCATGAGACACATTTTAGTATGATATTCTGGTGGAATAATGATGACCTATGGGCTCTATAAATTAGAATTATTTTATAGTTATCCATTAAGAAATTATGGTGTTAATCAAAGCTGTGGTCATTACCAGACCCGTAAAAAATGACCCAAGACCATTACTGGTAAAGAAGTCCATTGCTCATCTAGAAATCTTGTACATATACCTAACAAAATTGACTAGTGAATAGAAAAACATAAAACTACTAATGTTGTCAAAAAAATTAATAAGGAGAAGGTATGTCAATAGCAAAGAACTACAGTGTTTCAGAGATTGGACAAACATTAGCTAATAAAGGCATGGGGTAAAATTAATTTGTAAATATGGCCCAGAGTTTAGTGTCATTTGCAATAAACTCCAGATTCAGACTAGAAAATGTTCTCATTATTTCTTTAAAGATTTGGTAAAATTAAACAGAACTTTGTGACATGAATTTCTAAGTAATTAGAGTTGCCTGTGATTTCTGCAGTTTTCTTGTTACATCAGAGAAATGGCACCTTTTTATAGTTTTATTTTTATATATGACGACTGCTGAGTATAAGAGAGGCAAGAGACACTTGGTAACGAAATGGGAAGTGTTTAAAAGAGTAAATTCCTGGTAGGCAGAAACTGCAGGGCAGTTTGAATGACAAAAAGTGTAACCAGAAATCAAAACATTTCTTAATTGTTTATTTATGATACAAATGTTAATTACTTTGTGCCTTACATGAACTGTACAATAGGACAGGTTAATTGGGCTGGGAAATAACTAGCTCTGAAGCTGCAAGCTCAGAATAATTAAAACTCCCGCATCATCTTAACAGAACTCTCCTGTCATTTGGGCTCCAAGGGTACTGCGTCACATTTTCTTTTCTTTTTCTTTCTGTTAAATAGTATGTGATTTCTACTATAAATGAAGAAACCCAAGGACAGAGCTTTGGCTGACTACCGATATCATGTGAGACAGATTTTCATGTGGATTTGAATGCACTGTGGAGAATGAAAGGAAGGACTCCATCAGTCTGAATGACTTACAGTGATCCTTTCAAAGCTTTATTTGCATCTGCCAGTACTGAACCAAACAGCAGGAGCCCTTAATACTGCCAGGAAATAAAGTGGCCTCTAATTGCTTATATGTTGATTACAAGCTTTTCAGAAACAAATCCATCACATAAAATATCTCCTAGGCTGCTGAGCAGTACAATGGTCACATGCTTGCTTTAAGAGGGTCAGTCAAAGAGAAAGATGAGGGTTTACAGGGGTAGCTAGGCAGTAAAAAAATAATTTTAAAAGTGGAATTCTATCCTTACTGATCCTTATTCACACCGAGGTGGTTTTCAGCACACCAGCAGCATAAAAAAGTATGAACTAGGTGTAAATTACGTTGATAACTATAGTATGGCAATATAGTAGTGCCAAAGCAGCATAAAAGACCTTTATTGCAGGCAAGGATTTAATGACTGCTCTTCTCGTAGTTGCACCTGAGCACCCCTGAAACTGTCTGCAGCAAAACAGAGCTCAGGGAGGCTAACGCTGGCCACTTACCAGGCAGCACTTTACTAATGCTTTGTAAGAACTCACCTCCTACTTATTCTGGCAAGTTTGTTCAAAACCAGTAGATGCTGCATTGCATAAGATCTAATCAATGTTTTTTTCCAAAAGTACGGTTGTCCTCATTGTGCACTTAATGGCCCACGTCCACTAAGTGACAAAAAATATTTGAGCTAAAGAGGCAGGAGGAAGAAACTTGAACAGAACATTAGTTTGGGATCAAAAAATAAGGAGAAAAAAAAATAAGTGAATCCTTAAAGAAGTGAAATGCAGTTCTTATGAGGAAGAAGTATGGATCAGTTGACTGTTTCACATAGGTCTCCATCCCTGATGGGATTCATTCACCTTGATTGACATGGGGGTGCCTCTAGTCCGAATGGAAACACCTTTGAGAGATAAACTGGCATAAGGAATTAAATTAGGACATATTAAAGATTTCCTGTCTAATTTTTCCACAAGACAGTGCATTCTATTCTGTTTGAACATAAATCAAAAAATATCTTCATTCTGGAAAGGACAGAGAGCAAAGCCAGATTTATATGTGGCTGAGAAAACTACATTTTCTATTGTCACGTTAAGACCAAGACAAACTTATATTCTCAGGTTTTTGTTCTTTTCTGCTACTAAGGTCACAGTTACATGTCATTTTATGCTTCATTTTATGAATTAGCTGACTGTTTTCCAGATTTCCTCTCAAAACATGAAATATTGTGAGGAAACATTGCATCCAGTGTACACTTTTGTAAATAGTAATATCCCATACACAATACTCTGTGCTTGTTGATTTGACTTCTTATTCATATGCAGAATAACAACTTGCCTGTATTTATGTTCCCTTGTGTTACTAGGCTTAGAAACGGAGATCATGTTAAAGTATTTTCATTTGCAACTTTTAATCAAATTAGGTTTCTGGTAGGTGCACAGAGTTCTTCCTGCACTATTTTCTTAGTATAAGTAATCTCATGATCCTTCAAAGCTTATGATTATTTTGTGTAAATAGTTTCAAGAGCACAATGAAGAGAGTAACCCCCAGACAACCCCTCATCTCTTAACTCAGTAAAATTGAGAGATAAGTTACACATCTTCTTCGTCACTTTACACAGGCCAATATTTCTCTTTTGCATTCATGTACAGTCTTGCTGAATCACTTTCTTCAGGTGTGTTCATTACTAAGATGGTTTTGGACTTCACATATTATCATCAATCAGATTAGAAAAGACCTCTTTCTCTTTCATTTGCTTAGTTCTGCAGAGAGAAATTCTCTTTGTGTGAAAACCAAAACATGGGAAAAAGATTGCTGTTTGACTGAATTTTTGCAGCCCAGCATTGTGATCAAGCTAGGGTTTTTACTTTTGGAAACACTAATACTCTCTAGAGTTGAATCCTAAAAGTAGAATCAGGTAGCACTGACAAACTTAAGTATGAAATATCAATATTGAAGTTCTGGGACTTGTAAATGGCTCCTCTTCTACTCAATTTTCAAAGTGTTTTGGAAGCAAAACTTTTTCCTGCACGTACCTGTGGTCACTTGGAGGTTTCAGTAGAAAGGCAGGTATTTTATGTACATTTTTAATGTACCATCCAATTCCTTTCTGTTTATACCAGTCAGTTAGACAAAGACTCCATTTACTATTCAGCACTGCAGCAGCTACACACTTTTGTCTCTGTGGCTGGCAAGTGTAAGCTACTCATTTCCTAAGAAGCCCCAGACATCTATTAAAGAAATAGCATAGATGGTACTTCAAATCATACTGCACATACAGATATTCCATAAAGGCATAGGTTTCTGTGAACAGCCTAATTTCAGACCTAATTAGACCTAATTCCAGAGGAAAAGAATTGCTTCCATATGAAAAGGATAGCCAAAAGACTCATCTACACTTGCAAAGGGGATTCTATCCTGATAAAAAATTACCCTGTCATTTTTTTACATTACTATTGGCTTTGCATTTTTAATTATTCTGCAATCAAGTAGAAAATCTCCTTGATTATTTGATACTTTTTTTTCCACACACCTGGATGTCTGTGTGGTACAACTTCGCTCTTCACCACTTAGCCACTTTCAAACCATATTTCCTAACACAAAAAGAGTAACCTAGAGCAGAAAATGTCCCTCTTATCCACTCACAGGTATAAGAAGGGGGGAAAAAGGGTGATTCTTTCAAGAAAAATCCTTAAGAACAGAATTTAAATGAAGACTAATGTCGGGGTTGGAAGTTTGTAAACTCGTCTTTCATTGGTTTCCTGTATTGCCATGGTTATTATATTGTCTCATTGTATTGGCCAGCTGAATAGCCAATCACATC
>JAWWES010000133.1:42130195-42141837 GCA_035583135.1 Lophotriccus pileatus | reverse complement strand
AGTATTAGGCATTCATACAAGTGTGGCACATTAGAAAGAGATGAGCAAGACTAAATGAACTAAAATACAAAGTCAGCAATTTGTTAAATAAAATTAAAATACGTGTAATTTTTGTTGTTGTTGTTGTTGTTGTGATGACTCACACTCCAGGAAAGGTTGTGCATTTCAGAGTCAGAATAAAAACCCCCAAAAGGAGCAATACTGAAACAAAGTGCTCCATATCAGCTGAACATGAGACACCAAAAAGGGTATTAAAGATCAAAATCATAGAGTCATGAAAAAAGCCTTTCGATTATTTGGTTCAGGCCTTTGACAAGATCAGTGATAAAAAGACTTTACTGAGTTAAGTTTGCTTTAGCTGGGTCAGTAAGCCCCTCCAGTCATATCTAGGTCCTATATCCAAAAGGAAAAGGAAGATGTTTGTTTATTTGCTCTCACTCTGTATTCCTCCAAATCAACTATTAGTGGGGAAAAAAATGGGTAATTGTTCTCATGTGAATTTATTCCTTGACAGTTGAGATCTTAAAGGAATCTATACATTGGGTATACCCAGTTCTGGCCACAACTCCCTAAAGAATGATTCAGAGTCTCTTATGCTTTCAAATACAGACTGAAACCATATCTCTAATATCTCTTGGGACAGACTGAAATCTTACTTTGTAACTCAATTGATTGAACTTCAATAAATCTAATATTATGCCTGTATGTACTATATATACTTTGATTTAAATTACTTTCCTCTGGGTAGGTAAGATAAGAAGATGTTACAGAAAGCCTTTGAATTGAGAATGTTTTGGAAGTAAATTATATTAGCTCAGCTATGCTGTCAGAAGAGCCTACTGAATACCACATCTAGTGGTAGATCCATTGTTGTTAAGTCCCAGACAGCAACTAAGCACCACATAGCCACTCAGTCACTCCCCACCTGTGAGATGAGGAGACAATCGTAAAAGTGGGAAAACTTGTGGGGTGAGATAAAGACAGTTTAATAGGGGAAGCAAAAGCTGTGCATATGAGCAAAGGAAAGCAAAGAACTAATTCACTGCTTCCCATAGGCAGGCAAGTGTTCAGCCATCCCCGGGAAACCAGAGCCCCATCACTCATAACCATGACTTAGGAAGACAAATAGCATAATTTTGAATGTTCCTCCCTCTTCTTCCTCCCTCTTCCCCAGCTTTATATGCTGAATGTGACACCATATGATGTGGAATATCCACTGGTCAGTGGCTGTCAGCTGTCCCAGTTGTGACCCCTCCCAGCTTCATGTGCACCACCAGTCTCCTTACAAGCAGGATGGGATGAGTAGCAGAAAAGTCCTTGACTCTGTGTAAGCACTGCTCAACAATACTGAAAACATGCCTGTGTTATCAACACTGTTTTCAGCACAAATACAAAACACAGCCCCACACCAGCTACCGTGAAGAAAAGTAACCCTACCCCAGCCAAATCTACCACAAATGGCAAAGTATTCCAAACACTTCAAGTGGCATTACAAGATTACATTCAGCCCTTAAAAAGCAAATTTCCCACAGACACATGGCTGAAATTTCAACAATGAGAGTGGGGATTACAAACTGGTATTGTTGCCTGGAATGTGGCTGATTGCTGACATAATATTTGCTTTCCGAAAATAAAGGTGATATTACAATTTTTCCTATCAAGCTTTAGTATACACTGATTGCATATTTTTATTTAAATTAACTTGATCACTCTAATCATTTAAACTCCTCCTGTAATGCTCTTTTTCTATGATTTCTTTAAAGATACAGTCACTAATTAAACTCAGAGGCCCTATAAATAAGTTGAAATATGACAGTTTCCTTCTGTTAGGGTGTTTATGACCACATCACAGAATCAGAATAAACTAAACCTCTCATCTGAAATGACAGAAATGTTGATGCTTGTTTTCCAATCCTTTATTATATTACACACAGCAAACTCAATCCAGCCATTATGTGATATGCTGTTTTCAGACACTTACAGAATGAAAACGTTCAAGTAATTAAAAAGAAAATGGACTGATTTAACCTTGTTTAGACTGTTCTCATGCTACTGGAACCCCATACATTTTCTGAATGTGAGATAGGTAGGGCACGTGAGCTTAAGATAGCAGCTGTGTGCTGGAAGTCTGGAAAGAGAGCAATACTTTTAGCTCTTGGGTGGCAGAGATAATACCCAGACAGGTCTTATACAATGTATTATTATGGAGATAAAATGTCACAGGACTGTTGCGAAATTTCTAAATAACAGGACATTAAGGTATGCAGATACCTTGCATATAGAAAAAGAAAGAAAGATAGATGAAAGGAAGTTTAAAAATAGGAAATCCAACTTTTTTTTCCTTCCTGTATGAAAGGAAAGCTCTGTGATGCTGAGGTTATTCATTACACCAGGACAGAGGCAATTTATTCAACTCTAGCTCAGGTGATGTCAGCAGTTTCATTAAATCCACTTCTAAGAGGTCTAAAGCCTGACTGTAATAATTTTTTTCAGGCTTGAAACATTTCCTTAAAGGTTTCTCCCTGTGCACCAAAAAAAAAAAAAAAAAAAAAAAAAAAAAAAAAAAAAAAAAAAAAAAAAAATAATCATAGACTTATGTGTGTTTCTCTCATTTTCTGTTTTTTAAAAAAATCAATTTTAATGATAGCACTTTGCAACATCTAGAAAGTTCCTTTCACTCATTCTTTTAAACTTGTTTCAGCTGACAAAAGTTTTCCTTACTGGGTTTCCAGGTGGCTTTATTTTTTCAAGTAGTATGAAGGCTTAAAACCTGTAAGGGGCAGCTGAACTATTCTCTATCTTGCTTTTCTCTCTCCCTCCTTTTCCATACAGCTTTACATTCTTGTTAGCAGGTAGCTTACAATGACTTTTTACCTCTGTGATATGTGTAGCCATTTAGCATCTGTTTCTAGCAATTCATAAGCATCTGAGTTAATTTTTGGTTATAGCCTGTAGTTTTTCTGAGGTTAATATTCAAAGTGCAAAACTGTCATTATATTTTGCCATGCCCTGGTATCTAAGATAGTAGAGTCTGGTAGTAGAGGATGAAATTTTATCCCACATGTTAACATTTAGAGCTTTTAACATTTTTTTTCCCCCTTAACTGTCTTTGTGGACTTACAGTAATGTAGAATTCTGTACGTCTAGAAAAGTTGACAGACATTATTTCTAGCTTCTTATATTTCACCTTCATTCTACAGTTTTTTTCTAGTTTTCCCCAGATAATTTCGTAAATCGAGTTTGTCTAATGTTTAAAGAAACATCACACAGTTTTAACATCCTCTCAGTTAACTGTGTGGTCCATGAATATCAGCAGGTAACTTGGTGATTTTCAAGTGAGGGAAATTTATGCATATATTCTATTTTCCTTTGCTTTGCTCAAAAGCAAGCATAATGCACTATGCAGTTTCACAGAACAATAGCAAAAAGGATGCAACTGTGTAAAGACTAGTCCTTAAAAATTTCTGTCGGCATAGCAACTCGGACTCATGCTTTATCTTGTTATAGTTGCTGTGACAATTGAGTCCTGAATTATATTATTGCCAATTAAATTCTCCTGCAATAAATATTCCATTTCTAGTGAGTTCTTCCTCTCTTTCAGCTTTACATACTTCCTTTCTATTTTCATACCTATGTCAGCTAATGGAAATTGAGATTATGTGCATTAATGGGACACATAGTTTGGTGATGTTAAAAGTGTAGGTATTGCTTTCTGGAACTTTAAATTAAACTTTTTTCTGCAGCAATTACTTTCAGCAGATTATTACTCTAACTTGTATAGCAGTTAAACAGATTTAAACTTAATTAGTTCCTAACCAGCTCAGAAATTAATGTGGGATTTTTCAGTCAGTGAGGTAAAATGGCACAGAAACATGATCTATTTAGCAGAGACATTCTAGCTAAAGTTATTTAAGTTATGGAACCACTCAGTATCACTTGATGGTATACTACAACAGAACACTGTGCACTTTTTCATAGAAATGTTAACATCAAAATGAATTGAATCTCTACAAATAGCCCATGCAGAAATAATTGGTCATTAACATCTTTTCATAGCATTGGACAGTACAGAATGCTAGAGAAAAACTTCAGATTATTTACCACAGGACTTTTATTTGAAATTAGTATGAGATGCCTGGTGTAGTTTGTTCCTTCCTCTAAGAGCCACAAAACAGCAGTAAGTTGAACTGTAACACCAGACTTTTTGAGAGAGAGCACACTGCAATATCTTCTGAAAATGCTGACTCCAAAATACTTTTTCAGTGAATTAGACCTCACTTCTCTTTGTTTCAAACTCCCTGAGGCAAATATACCTCTCAAAAATTAGTTTCCTTGCTTTGCAAACTGATTTTCTTCCAAAAGGTCATTAAAAAGAAATGTTTTTCCTCCTTCTCCAGTTCATAAAAATCTTATTCTGTGCCTCAGAAGCATAGCAAAACTTGTTAGCAATTAAATCCCCTCTCCCTGTTTTTAATTGATGGCCTTTTAAAATGAAACTCCAGAGGCACAAACTGTGTCAGTTGCTGATGCATTGAAGGGTTTGGCTGGTGTGCAGATTACCTCCACTACATTAAACTCCCTTAGCACTGCCAAGTATAGCATTAGAAAATTCCAGCGTGGGATCAGATTGGGATTCATGTCTTGTCCTGTCTGGGAGCTAAAGGCCAGGTGCCCTTTTTTTTTTGTTTGTTTGCTTATTTTTATAAATGACAGCTCTTATGGGTTGTTACAAAACCACAGCTGACATATACCTGTGATTTTTTGGGTGCTTTTAAGCAGCTACCCAGTTAAGAGTGGAAAAGTGGTGTAGTTACTTGGTAAAGTGAGTACAAATGCTTTTGTTCATTTCAGAGAGGTGAAATTCTGCAGATTTCACTGATTTTCTCTTTCTTGCTGGACTGTGAACCTATTCTGCAGTCTCCATCCATGGAGGGACTTACTCTTGGAATTAGCTGGTTTTAGTGGCACAAAGCACAGAATTGAAGTGACTGTCTCTCACCTGTTTTGTGTATCAAAAACTTGCAAAGCTGTGAATGTCAGGTGAGTTTGAAACATTATCTCAGGCTCAGATTCAGTGAACATGATCTGGGATTCAAGCTTACCAGAGAGCACAGAGGAGTCTCATTGCTTCAACTCTGCGTACAACTGTGTGCAGACGTTGGACTAGATTCACTGGATCAGTTATTTCTGCCAGTGAGTCCTAGTGATAACTATGTGCCCTGTTTTTTCAGGTTACCTCATATTTCCTCTTGGAAAATTTTTAACTCCTTTAACTCCTTACTCAGAGGCAGTTCTACTTGCTTTAACACATTCTCATGGAGCCAATAGCTTTGAGTGTTGGCTTGTTTTTTATGAGGCGGAAGAGAGACTGATGATTGCCGATCATTACACTTGGAGGAAGAGAGGCTGTGAGTGCTGCCAAATTTTTATCACATTAGAACATTTAGTTGCACTGGACAATTTTATCATCTTATCCATGGTGAACTTTCCATTGCCATACAAGTGTAATCTCAGTATGCTGAATACATGAGAGTGACAATGGTTTACTGAAATACCTTTCAGATTACTCTCTTTCTCTCTTTCTGTGAGAGTTATCTCATTGTCTGAGTTCATTTTAGGAAAGGACATTTGTGTTTTTATAAGACAGTGGCATTCATCTTAATAGCTTAATTACTTATTTTAGTCTTATTTTTTTTTATTTTAATAAAAATACAACATATGCCTAAGACGAAGAAAAAAAAATCTGTATCATCCTCTGCTAGCATGAAGGGACTTCTGAAATTTACAATCCAACATACTATGACTGATAGTAACTCAGAGGGTGGGACGGGTCAACTGAAAGTCACTGTTTCCATTTCTATCTCTGGTAACTGTCTACAACTGCAAATGAACCACAGATTTGGCATTCCCTCAGTTATTTCTCTTTCCCAGTTCCATTGTCTCTTTTTAGCCTGCCATTCTGTCAATAGCTTTTACTAAACAAACTCTAGAGAAACAGTGAATGAATGTAAAGTGGCCAACAGCTGGGTAGCAATAGGTAGCAATATTGCAGAGAAGGACTAGAGAATGAAGATTATTATGCATCTTGAGATGGACATGTATAAAAAATTGCCTTTATATATGAATAAAATAATCTTATTGGTTTGTATAAACTTAAGCTTTAGAAAATACTCTGCTTTTTTCAACATAGAGGAAGACTGATAGTTATCTACATAGCCTTGGGTGATGCAAAGAGGCAAGAGGGAAGAAAATTCTTGAAAAACATGACGTACATGAAAATAATGTTTTTAAAGGGTTTTATTTAGTCAAAGAAGACTAAGAAGGGTGTAACAAAATTTGAATACTTAAAAGACTGATGCTGATCAACCATCTGGTCTACCTGTCTGTGATGGGGGGACAAAAATAGCTTCAAATCAATATTGTGGACAGTCTTTGGAGATCTTTTCAACACAAAGTGACAACTTTGTTGTCTGTGAGAGCTGCAGAATCAGTATTACTGACTATGAAAAAGCCTCAAGAAGATTTCAGAAGTTAAGACAGGAGTCTGCCAGGAAACAGAGGAAAGCAGTTCTGTCCACAGGCAAATCAACCAAATGATCTCTAGGCTTTCTTCCCCTCTGCTAGCACTGTTATTCCTCTATTTTGCTCTGGTCATTAAATATGCGTGTTCAAAATCCTTCTTAATATGTAAGATACTTTAGGGTCTTTGCCAACTTCTTAGCACATGAGAACAAGTGCTTGCATTCTTCTGCCTCATGGCTGAGAAACCCTCAGAAGGCTTCTCTCAGAGACTTGGTCCTTCCTACTTCTGGAAAAACCCTCCCCTTCTTTCTCACCATGTCCTACCTGGATCTCATCCTTCTTCTATGAATATATAGGGGGTTTGTATGGTTCGGGAGAACCATTTTTTCATCTTTAAACTGGGGTTCCTGTTTCTTGGTACTGGTGATGTGCTAAAGCATGTAAAAAACATTGTCTCCCTTAAAGTATAACACTTATCAGCCATATGGCAATATTAATGAAATACTTGAAACTCCTTCACTCTCAATAATAAATAAAGCCTAAGTATGATCAATGCAATGTAAATGAAATTAAGTGATTGATAAGTAAGAAATACAGATTGCCTGGATTGGATGACATTTTCCTCATATTAATTTTAATGAACCCTCTGAGACACCAGAGAGAGAGAAGTTACCATTAATATGCACATTGTCATCTGTGTACCTATATATTGCTAAATCTTCCCTATGTTGTTATTAAGCCAACCTTGTAATTTTCTCTTCTGCAAAAAATGATGACAGTCTTCCTATCCTGGTTGGATACCAGTATTGAGATCCACAAACCACTGAAAATAATCTATTAAATTTTAATAAATCATTGGTTTGGTTTAAACTACACATAAATTATTTTAAAACACATAATTATTACTATTTGCTTGTTGATTTTGAAATTTCCTTTGCTATCATTCATGGGATCAGTTTTCAAACTTTTTTTTTAATCTTTTTAATGAAGACATGGATTTATGCCTAATCCCAAATTTGTAGGAGCACAGACTTTGAAAGAAATATCCCAAAACACATAACTATCACAAAAGTTGGAATATCTGTGTGTCTTTTTTTCCAATAAAAATAGCACAGTGTAGAGAATTCCCCTAGATTCTATGCTGGCTGAAGTTGGTATTTTTTCCACATATTCAAGCCACATGAATCTGATTGTCATCTGTACTTAAGGCCCTTTTTAGATCCCTTGAGAAGTGTGTACGAGGGCCAATATGTGAGCAGAGATTTATTTTATGACCAGTTTAATATTTCTTTTCTCTGTCAGGATGAGATAAAGAGCTTAAAAGGGGAACTTCAGTTCCCAAAGAAGGAAATAAACTATTCTTAGTACTAACATTAGCCTTTAGTTGCTCCAGTGGCTTGAGGAAAATGTGAAAAGGAATCTGTGGTACTTCCCTGCTAGTTTTGCCTTCCAGAGATTGTTTGTCCTGAGTGGTTTTCTGAGATATTTTTTCCTTTTTATTTGTTAGTTTGTTACCCAAAAGAAAAAAGCAAATAGAGATTTAGCCAAATATAGCTGAGATGACTTTCCTTTTACCTAGGATTCTCTGTATCTTCTTTTCATAGGTCTTTTGTTTTTTTGTTTTGTGGGGGATTTTAGTGGTTTTTTGTTTTTCCCAAATATGGATTAGTTCCTGCTTTTTCTCAAAATTTTCTTGTCTGTCATACTATTTTATAAATCATATGTTGTAAAACACATATGTTGTTTGGATATCTGAAGCACCATACCTTCTTTCTTGTTTTTCAGTTTTCCATAGGGACTGAAAAAGATTGCATGCCATATTAATAAGTAAAAGTGACAGAAGTGACATTCAGAATGCTTTTTCTCATGGTACATGCTTTCATCTTATGTCTTATTTTAATTTGATTCTATTTCTGGTTTTACAACAGAATAAATAAATTCTCTGGAATAAATACCATTAGTTTAAATTTAGTGATGGTATCCAAAACATTTGCAGACATTAAGATGAAAGGATTTATAATTAATACATCTTTTGTTTCAGTTTATATTGACAAAGTTATTATATCCAATATTGGAAAATTATAATTAGTTACAGTTTTGTCTCTTGTAAAGTTAATACTACTAGTTTCCCAGGTTTACCTAAGCACTTCAAATTGTATTTCCCATTCCATTTATAAATGTGCAAGTGTTGCAAAACAATGAAATGCGTCCCTCTTCTGGCTTTTGCAAAGTAGTTTAGAGTCCATGACACTGTGATGACTGCAGAGCTGCTTTGTCAAAGGGAGATGACAAATTGTGTTAATTATAACAAATGTCAGTTGTTGAAATGATTTATTGCAAGAACAATGATTGGTTGGTTATGTGCTGTAGAGGGGAGGCCATGTAAGCCCATTTCATATGTATGCAAGCACACTGTATTCACAGTCCCAGAAACAGCTTTTGTAGATCAACTAGTGTAGTAGTACAGGTAACTCATTAAGGTTCTGTTATTGTGAGTATCATACTTAGGTAAGGTAAGTGGGGATCAGAGTGGCATGCTACTGTAACCATAAATTTTAGGGAAGATTTCAGGTTTTAAGTACATACAATTACTGTGCTTCATTCCAGTGCAAGAAACTGATATTTAATACATTGTGCGTGTTTTAAAAGGTACATATATATACAAAGAGTAAAACTGTACTTAAAAATCAATGACCACATATCTGAGTCCTTTTTTTTTCTTTAAGCTGAGGAATTTTTTCAAATGGAAAACAACTTGTTAGACAGGCTTTAAAATGTTATTAATTAGCCATTAATTACCTTTTACTTGGAAAAGAGAAATAGTTATTTAAAGTGTGTTTTAAGCTCTTGTCTTTACTATTGTTTGAGGTTATTATATATCTAAAGAAAAGAAAAAGAAAGATGCATCCCTGTTGTTTTAGGGTTTTGGGTAGGGTGTTTTAGGGTTAGGGTGTTTCTTTTGTGGGTTTTGTTGGCATTTTTTACTGACTTATCCTATAGCCTTGCTACTGAAGCAAAAGATAATTTAAACATTGTCAAAGTATAACAATTTCTCAAAGGCCTGTCACACTGTACCAATATCAGGCTTCCCAAGTCATTGTTTTTAGCTACCTTTTAACTCTGAATATCTCAGGCATGCTGCAAAGGTGAGGTATTAACTATGCAACAAAGTTATTTCCAATGACAAGGAAGGTAAAGATTGGGAGGAAAAAAAGAAAAAATGAGGAAGAGGAAGTAAAAGGAAAATGAGGAATAAGGATGTAAACAGACACAAATGTGCATTAGTGCCCAAAATTGTTTCTCAGAGAAGATGAGGAATTTTTCATTCATTCTATTCAGAATACCTGCAGAAAGGGGGTGACAAATGCTCAGTTACAGCCAGAAGAATATAAGTGCCCCATGAGATTTAGGGCATAACAACTATAAGGAGCTCATTGTTTCACTTCATTTGAAGTTTCAGTATGAATATCATATTATGAACATCAAGATGTGAGATCTCTTCTATTCTTTTACAGTCAGCCAAGTGTAATTTACAGCTACTAGTGCCCATCTAAACAGAAGGATCCAGGACATATGTGATGCCATGGTACAATATATATGTATTCAGACATTGATTTTCTGCAGGTCCTGTATCAAATCATGCAAGATGGAAATATCAGATAGCTCTAAAATGGCACTTTATTCCTCTGTTTTGATACTGAATGTCTCCCATAATTTCCGTTCCTTCGTGGACATAGATGCCATATTGTCATTCGGCTGGATTAGTGGCACCTTTGCTTCAGTAGTCAGATTTTCCATCTTCATCTTTGTGCTGATTTCCATGAAAAGCATTTTGCAAGGTGAGCTGGGCCTTCTTTAGAATGAAAGTTACTAAGTGTAGGCCTGTCTATGACCTTTACCTACAGCATATACTGCTTCTGGCTACATTTCATCCTTGGAACAGGCAACACATGATCAGTATTTCTGTGAACTATTTTAAGAGTTCAAAAAGAGACAAATATGATGAATAAGCTTGGGATTTATTCACAGATTTTAATAAACTGAAGCTTATTAATGTCTCATACAAATGTAAAGGTGCAGTTTGGATGGCTTTGGTTGACATTAAACGTGACTTTTCCCTTTTTCTTAATCTTAGAGAAATCTCTTCAAACACCATTTTGGGAGAGGAAGCTGAGAGAAAAGAACAGAAAAAAGAGAAATCTGTCTTCTTGGCAGCCCAAAAAGTAGAAAATTTGTTTTAGTCTTATCAGTTGTGCACTCCTTCTTTGTGGATATTGGAGTAAACAAAGAAGGAAGGAAAGAAGCTTTTGGGTTACTGGATAGATTACTTACAGTTAGTATTCAGACTCTGCTGAAAACAGTTTAACCAGAGGAAGTTTTGTCCTTAAAATTACTTTTATTAAGTATTTGCTGAATGTTGATGGAAATTAAAAGGATCCTCATTTTTGTAGGGTTCAAGATAACATAGTAATTTTTTTTTTTTTTTTTTTTTTTTTTTTTTTTTTAACCAGAGTGTCAGGAACGGTTAGAACAAAGCAGCAGTAAAAATTATCTCTCCAACATTCAAATTCCCAGTCACCTGTTGTTTTACAAAAAGGTTTTAGATGGCCATTAGCATCACAAAACTCACCTTCTGTGCTGAGATAATTTATTTCTTGTTGGGATGGTAGCTCACATAATTGAGATAAACTGTTTCTAATTAATTGAAACCTGGCATTTGCAGACTGAATTCTAAATGTCTGCAAAGAGCACAAGAATCAGAGTCAGATACATGTTATTGATCTTGTAAATGTCTGATTTAAATTCCTGGATATGCATTACTCATATGCACATCTGTGTAAAATGGTCTCAGAAATCCAGCAGTAAGTGAAAAATTCAATTGCTAACTATTAGTGTGGTTGAAAACTAGGGTTAGTGGGACTAAACACACTAAAAATGGCTATCAGTTACATAAACATGCTTTAGTAAAGTTCTTTTTTAGTCGAAGCTGGCCATTTATTTGACTGTAAGAGGGAGGACACAGCTACTGCCACATACAGAAAAGAGTCACAATAAATGGATGGAGCTCATGCTGAAATAACCTCTTACTGTCTTCCCTTTGACCATTTGAAGCATAATGT
>JAWWES010000133.1:42082048-42112107 GCA_035583135.1 Lophotriccus pileatus | reverse complement strand
AAGAAATGTTTTTTATGTAATTATAACCAGTTACTTATATTTTTATGAACAAAGTTTTAATTCAATCTATTACAATACCATGTCATCATAATTGTCTACTGAAAGAAAATCATTTAAGGATTTTAAGAATTTCTATTTCAGTAGTAAGTCTTCTGGTTTGATTTTAAACTGCTTAGCTCATTTTGTCTAGGCTTGTATATAAAATATGAAATTCACAACAAAGAAATTAATATGGCACAGAGGCATAAAATTCTATGACTACACCAAAAAAAGCTAAATATTTTTCATTATACATCTGATTTTCCCAGAGTATGCAGAATCATATCTTAAGTTGATGCCAATACACATCAGGAAATGAGCACATTATGGAGAAAGATAACATAATTAATAACTGACTGAATCTTGTAGGGAATTAAAATCCAACTGCTAGTTCAGATAGCACTAGAAGTTTAAAAATTAAATTCCATGTTCTCACAGTTCTGCAAAGTGTTCTTTTATTATAGCTCAAGAGGTTGAGACAATAACATCAGGGAAATATGGTCACTACAGGATGGACTGAGTGAACTCTGCTTCCATTTGAAATTTACTCCTAGTTGTTTATGTTTACTGCTGCTTTCTTCCTGTGGACACATTGTACTTCTCTGGGTGTGTGCAACTCCAAACTGTGTGGATTCAGATTAAAATATTAAAAAATCGAAAGCTTTATAAGAAATTAACATATGTGAGATGATGACAAATGGGATTTCGTTGACTAAACTTACTATTCTGAAAGGCAGTGCTATAATGAACAACTATCAGAAATGTCTAGGTCGTGAAACTCTAAGTTCCCTAAAAAAGACATTGTTCAAGAAAAAAAAAATCTAAAGAAGGCTTTATGCTTGTCCTAAGATACACTAGAGTTTTTTAGTTGAACTAGAGGACATATTAACTGAGGGTTGACTATTATAAAAAGCATTTTCAGGACTATGAAAACCTTAGTGTTCCTTTTTATCTCTACTTTCCTATCACTAAGTTCTTTTATACACCTTAGAATTTGCATGTTCACAAAATATCAGCATGTGGATTAACCACTGATGAGGTGGGAATTGATGGTGGTGCACTCTGGCAATTACCATGACAATGTTACTGAGTACCTTTCACAGAGGTAAAGCAGAAAGGTTATTTGATTTGATCTGAGGAACTGACAGCCTGCTTATTCTCATAATGTCACACAACAATGAAGTGGTAACTAGAATATTGGCTGGTCTCTGCTTTGATGCACTTTCTCTCCTTTATTCTTTTCCTTCTGTCCTTGTTTTTCTTTTCTGTATTGTTCCATTGTCAATACAGATCCACAAAACAATTCTTCCCACCAGAGAGAGTGTAAATGCAAGTTAGTAACTCAGCTCTGCCTTTAAACTAGTAGATGAACTTACTGTTTCACTGAGATTTTCTCTTATCAAGAGTCATTTACCAAGTTGTGACCTTTTTTGGTTTTCTTCTGCTGAAAATTTATAAAGTAACATACTCTTGTGGGGAAGAAGAATATGTTAAATTCCATAGTCTTCCATGCTGCCCTCACTGTTTCCAGGTTCTGAGCTAGGTTCAGGTATCTGTGAGTAAACCCTAATGCAGGGCGAAGATATTTGCCATTCACGTAATGAGCATACTAACAGCAGGCTACTCTGCAGTCTTTCTTTCTCTGTCTGCAGACACACCTTTTCCAAACAAAATATAATTTTCTCACAAAAATTAAATACCAAAAGGTTACAACAAATTTAAACTGTGATTTGGTTTTGCAAGGATATATGCTCTGCAGCGAACATCTGTAATGCTGTATGAAGATCAATTTGTGCCACATTACCATTAAGCTATTTGTCATATATATCCTGAGGTGTGGCATGTATCAAAGCAATTATTTTAAGAAATCAAATCATATATGTGTATGCACACATACATATGCCTACACACACAAAAAACCCCACTCTATTTCTCAAAAGTTATCTCAAAATTGTTATCTTCTTCTTGCAGGTGAAAATCAAAAAAGTCATATATTATATGAAGGTGGTGTTTAAGGTTCATTTATGTGTTTTAAGTTTTAAAAGTAAGGTTTTGTACATGGTCATTGAGTCAGTTGGGAAGCCTGTTCTCTAATGCTGAGATTGAGAGTGTGCAAATTAAATACTGCCTCTGCTTCTAAGCAATTAAATCTTGTGGCTAAACACAAATACTTGAACAGCCTCCGGAGTGCAAGTGCTGTGGCTGTCTTTGACAAGTATACACACATGGGCTCCATCTGAGCACCTAGGCACTTAGCTTTTGACTAAGCTCCATCACAATTCACAAATCAACTGGAAAAGGACTAAACGACACCTAAATTCATGGTAGCTACAATCCAGCAGTCATGCTCAGACCATGAATAAGCTTTCAGCTTTCTTTGAATCACAGCAGTTCCATTGGTTTAATTCAAAAACTTCCTGGGGAAGACTGAATCTGAGACCAAGATTAATTACTCTTCTTAGTACCAGAGAATTCGAAAGCATAAAAGAATGCAATATAAGCTACAAACCAACTTGGACGTGCTTCACTCAGCTAGGAAATACTCAACCAAAATTATCTAAGTTATATATAATCACATAATCACAAACCATACAGCTTTTACTATAGAAAATTTCTTTCTGCTGGATTATGCTGTAAGGAAGGAAGGCTACTGCATACCTAGGAAAAGTAGGCAAAAAGAGTCTTACGCTTCAAAATCTTCTAAAGAACAAAAGTAAATACATCTCTTACAGAGAGATAAGAATTTGTTGTTAGACCAATTAATGTTTCAGCATCTTAATAATCTAGATTATTTAATGCAGAAAAACCTAATTAACAATACAACAAAAACTTCTATTCAAAAAAAGCCTTTTAGTCACTCCTAGTAGCTACCCCTATTCTCTGGTGTGGTGCTCACATCCAAGAAATGTCCCTCAGGATCTGAAAGTCAGCACAGTTCTTCCTTGAGAAGAAGATGGATGGTAAAGGATGTTGTGATGAGCTGACAGTGCTCTGCCCTCTGCTGAGAGTAGTACTGAGTTAGCGGTGGAGATTTTTTTCCTCCTCCTCTAACTATGAGAAATGTGATGCTGATACTAACATTTTCTTTCTCTTTAATCTTGTGGTTATTTTTTCTGTTTTCATAAAACAGTTTGCTTTCTTTTCATTGGTTCCAGGTTGAAGAGTAAAAGTTGCACCCAGTCCCAGTCCTTTAACCCTGAGGGGCTGTTGTTTTTGACACACTGGTTCCCTGAGGCTGCTATTTCCAGAGCTTAGCCTAAAATAGGTCAAGTAGCAGCCACGGAGCACTGCCAACTACTAAACCAAGCCTCAACCAGCGCAGGTTGAGGGAACCACAGACAAGTCCTGAGTGCCTGCACTGCCAGTTCAGTACAAAGCCTGGCTCTGTCTCCTGATAAGAGCAAAAAGCATGTATCAGACTCAAGGATACAGCTAACAATACACCTAGCTAACAACACACCTAATAAGAAGCATCCATTCCCATACATAAGCATCTCAATGCTTTACAGAAACAACTGCTCTTAACATCTGTCAGAGGAGCAGGAAACATTAAAATGCTCACTGTGTTACATCAAGTATTTTGGGATATTTGAAAATGAAAACCTATCTTCAACAAGGAAAGTTGATACTGGAGTGGATGAGACCAGGTTGAGGATGGGCTTAGATCTTTATTAAGGATGTTGGTTAGTGCAGAAAATACTCAGAACTCTAATTGCTGGGAAAATAATTTTGAAAATATGTATTCAAAATATGTGTTAAAAAAAATATTTAGCTCCCTGCAGATTTTTGTAAGCCTTGAATTCAAGGTGTTGAAGGGAAAAAATAGTGCTGGTGGCAACTATCTACATTCAGTATAACACAATATTTGTTGTATTTAGATAGTCCATAGATACAGTTCTGTTATGTTGCTCTTTTGTGGTAAGCTGGAATAACTCATGACATATTTGTATTTACACTGAAACAGATAAACCTTCCTTTTTTTTATTGTGTATTTTGTTTCAGTTTGGCACATGGTGCTACTTGTAATGTTCAGAAAGGAGCTCTTCCATTCATAGAATGATAATTCTCTCTTACTTATCTGGGTGCTACTGTAATTTTATGAGGATTCTAGTTTAGTTTCATTCATTTTCTTTTAAGATATCAAATTAAAGTTTTATTTCTGATTCTAATTCTACTGAAGTAAAAGCAATAAAAGATAACTCCAGGTCTCACTAAAATAAAAGTGCCTTTTGGTCCTTTTGGTAAACAGGATAATCCTCCCTGCCGCCCCAGCCCCCCATTTTTTTAGCTGCCAGTTATTTAGATCTGGAGTCCTTCCAAAACGGAGAGTCATAGATGCATTATGCTAAATTCAGCTGTAGCACACATTTCATCTTATGTTTCCCTATATCCTAAGCCCTCATTTGAGGAAGAACAAGAAGTTTAATTAAATATGTATTGAGACTTTCCTCCACAATGTCATCCCAGGATGATGATAAATGTGAGTTGCTTGCCAGCAATACGGTTACTCCTTTTATCTCTCTCTATTTTTCGGCTGCCAAGAGAAAAGTCCCTGAATCTAAAGTTTATAGGCAGCAAACAAGTACAATTAAACCACCTGATGACTTTATATGTATCTTTAAAATTACATATATATATATTACATATATATATTACATATATATATAATTATATAATTATATATATATACATATATATAATTATGTGTGTATATATATATATAATATGTAATTATTAATTTATATTTGTATGTGCATATTAAAATATATATACATATATGTATATATATATATGAAAGGCTTAAGGAGGTTTGTTCCCTTGAAAATAATAGAACCTCCTTGTAACAGCCTTGAATATACTGAAATCTTTCCTGTGCCAGGGAAACAGACAACAAACTGTAGTTTCAGTAGTGAAAGTTCAATATATAGTTCAACCACTTAAGAATTTCAGAAGATACATTTTCCATACTGTGCTTTCACTTTACTACCTTTATTCAGTTAAAAGTTTGAATGTTTATTCATTTGTTTTGAGAATCTTACTTAAAATGAATCCATCAAAAAGTTCAAATTCAACATTCTTGGCTCTCTTTATAATCACTGATACTCTGCCATTAGACCAACTGCTGTTTCAAATATGAATCTTATCAGTCTGACGCTTAAGGAGTAAAAGAAGGAAGACTTTAACTTTGTGGATGGTCTTTTCCATGCCTCTGTTTCCCACTTTTCACTTACTTTTTCTTCTGCTATCAAAGAAAGGATGAACTACTCATTTTCTGCTCTTATGACTGAAAGGAACCTTAATAATCAGTATAAATTAAATACTTTGGTTTTTTAGATGATACGCTCAAGAACTAAATGAAGATCTGTTTAAAGTAAGTGGGTCATTCCATCTAATTACTGCAGGCTAAACCTGGAATTTCTCATTAATCTCCATTTAGATATTAAACAGGGCACAGGAGTGCTTTCATACGAAAATGTTTATTCTTCTGTAAAGTTGTATTATTAATGTTACATGCATTATTTATTATAACTTTTACACATATTTTAATTTTAAAAATTAAATATGAATGTTTATTTCCTTTACTTGGTAAGTACGTGCATCCTCAAAATACCAAGGAAAGTAATTATTTAAATGATCATAGACATTCCTTTGTTTAAAAATCCTACATATTACATAGTTAATCCTTACAATAGTGTTATAAAATACAATTTTACAATCAGTGTAATGGTATTACACTGTTGATATAGAACCATGGAAGTCTTAAAACTATATACCCATAAATTCTTCCTCAACCCACTATAAACCTTTTCACTCTAGTTTATGCACAAGGAATGTATGTCTCAACATTTCTATTAATTTTCTGGTAACTGAAATTGGAATTCCGGCACATTAAAAAAAAAAAAAAAAGGAAAAAAAAAGCTGAAAAAAAGAGAAAGATATTAGTAGTACAGTGTAAGCCTGTAATCAATAATATCATAAGTTACCTGTGAGATGTGGGAAAAATTTATGTCACTCTAGTTTTCATTAGGACTCAACCACTCTCAAGCTGCCAATATTTATAAGTAAGTCTGCTCTGAAATACAGTCAAGCCTACTTCAAAAGTATTTATGACTCAATAGCACAAACTTCAAGAACCTAGGACACAAAGAAAGGAAGCTTGCGTAAAAATGCATGAAAATAAGCTATTATTACTTAAATTTTGTAAAAACTACATAAGACTTCTCCTGATAAAAGATTTTAGGGTTAGTTAAGCTTCGTCAATCACTACACAACAACCCAGACTTGAGCTCTCAGGAAGCAGTAAACTTCTTTATACAACAGGTCAGGTCAGGGGCCTCTGTCCCCTGCAGCAGGGAGTTATTCACTACTATCAGCTGTTGTTTTCTCCTGCTGCTCCTTTGTGGCTCAGGGTTCAGATGCACTGCACAGAAGCACAGCCAGCTCCTTCTCAGCTTTGAGGGCAGTGAACCTGTTCAGTAGCTGCAAACGTTCAGGTGTAGCAGGAGCCTTTTTCTTGGTGCCAGGGGGTACCTTCTTCCAGCCTTCACATGCCTCAGAGTCTCCTCTTGCCATTTTTCTAAGGACAGGTCCAGTAGCTGAGCTCACAGAAGCGATGTGTGGTATCAACTACACAAATCTTTACCATAAATAGGTCTCCTCAAATATTTTGCATGCCAGTGGCTGTTCCTTCTATAGAATTATACCCATGCCCTTCCCTTACTGTTTAAGGAGAATTACTGTGCAAAGCTAACTTACATTAGGTAAAAAGCCAATTGACCATATTGTTCTCATTATACTCTCAGTTCTGTAATTCAAATTTCATTGAGAGTAAAAGAACAAATAGGCTTGTTTCTAAGTCCACATGTTTTATGGATTGCTCCATTTGCACGTAAGAAGAACTAAAAAAATACCTAAAGCTACAGATCACAAAATTTAGAAAGTAAACAGCTAATGAAATTAAAAATTCTTGTAACATTTCCAAATCAGTAATGCCTCCACCATAAGACTACAGAAAAAGACTAGGTGATAAGTAACATATTTATTTATATATTATACACTTACATATAATATATATATATATTATACACTTACTATTTAACAAATCTGCATTAAATTATTTATTGGCAAGTATTTTCTGTCCTTATGTGTTTTAACTGAACCAAATACAAAACTAATGTCTACAGTGTATTCCTGGACCTGAAATGAAGCAATATATTCCCACTATATGAAATACTTTCCAAACAGTTCCTTACTTTCCCTAATTAAAAAATCACTGTATTTATACCTAGTGGAATATGAATGAAGAAGCAAAGCAATAATTCCAGCATCAATGTGTTTATTATTTCAGCTCCCTTGACATCTTTCCTGATCTTCCAGGCCACAGTGTCTTTTTCCATTCTAAATATGCAGACAAATCCTCATGGGCACACTTGTATTCAAGTTTCAGAAAGAATAAGGATTACACATATAGATGCTCTGTATATGGAAATATTTCTTGTCACACGAAATGGATCTTTTCACTGTCTGACTGTCAACCCCTTCCTGATCAAACCAGACAACACCAGCTTCTGCTGCTTTTCCAGACTCTTGGCAGCCTCTCCTGACATCTGCACATCTTGCATTTACAAGTACACAGATTCCAGAGCTGTCAGTGGATGGAAATAATTTTCAAATCCAGAGTGAATACAAATGGATTCTCTGTAAAAGGCCTTTATTTCTGTGTCAAGTCATAGAGTTGATAGAACAGAAGCTTCCATTTTACACTTCTCCGTTTCCAACAACATCACAGAAGACTGGAAATGTTCCAACCGCAAATGGATTTAAGATTTTTTGGGGTGTTCTATGTATCAAATAAACAAGAGAAAAAAATATATTTTTTTCCATAGGATACTTGCATATATAAAAATAAATATAAGGATGGAGAATCTCTTGTTCTGTTTTTCCTGCTTCTTTTTCAAAGAAAATTTAAAAAAAAAATAATAGTTTCTCATTTATTTATAACACAGTGTCATATGGAAATTATTTCAGTAGCTGCAGACTACAGTATACAGTATTTGCAATGTAATGTAATCCATCCATTTCTTATTATATCTCACTCTTTTAAAAAAAATGTACAGCCTTAAAGTTGAGTATTAGTTTGTTTTGGAACTCATTAGCCTGAACTAGTTGTTTATTCTGGATACTGCAAAACTGTGATCTCACATTTGTGATGTGAGATTGACATTTTGACAACTAAGCAGAACATCATAACTTTTCCACCACAATTGAGGTTTTAAAATAAAACCAGATTCCCCTTAGAATAAATTTATTTGAGGAAAAATGTAACAGTTTTTAAATTTTTCCACAGAAGAATAAATGAAATGACTAGCCTTTTAACTGCTAATTAAAAAAAAAAAATTACAAGAACAACAACAGCAACAAAAGAAATCAAAAGAGCTAGGAAGAGATAAATATTTTCTGGTTTTACTAACACCAGAAAACACAATATTATTGCAGCCCTTCATAACTTAAAGGGGCCATATAAGAAAGATGGGGACAGACTTTTTAGCAGGGACTGGTTTAATACGACAAGGGGTAATGGTTTTAAACTAAGAGAGGATTGATTTAGACTAGATATAAGGAAGAAAGTTTTCATGATAAGGGTGGCGAAACACTGGAACAGATTGCCCAGAGAGGTGGTACATGACCCCATCCCTGGAAACATTCAAAGTCAGGTTGGACTGGCCTCTGAGAAACCTGGTCTAGATAAATTGTCCCTACTCAGTGCAGGAGGGTCAGTAGAGGACCTTTAATTGTCCCTTCCAACCCACTCTATTCTATGATCCTGGGATTGTTTTTGTTTTTACTTTCTCAGCAATTGTCAGAGAGGAAAAAGCCACTGCTCCTGGATCCTTTGGAATGCAGCCCTCCTAACAGCTGAATGTATGAGTGGAGTCTCCCAAAGCCGTGCCTGGCCAAAAGCAGCCATCCAGGGAGTCAGATGCAATGGAGTCCTTTAAATGATCAGCAAGCAGACTGGTAGTACGTTGACCCTGACCTCAGTGACAAAGCTTGAGCACTTTGTTTAGCTGTGAGGCAGCCTGGAATGAAATGCCAAACTGTTATGTACCTCGAGTATGCAAATCCCTTGGAACAGTATCATAGACATAGATATGGCAGCAGAGAACATTTTGCTGCAGGATGAACCAGTGCATTCATTAATGAGAAGGAATTACAGGACCGTGAGAAAAACAATGTCAACAAAACTCAACTGGCTTTTGCTTAAAGCCTTGAGAGTGGTAACTCTCACCCCAGCCTGAACTGCTGAATGTTGTCTGCATGAAAAAAAGGCTGCTTGACCTACTTTTATCTTCTGGATGAAAAACAGAGTTTTATGTTTGCTGGCGGTCGTTGCCTTTCCCAAATAGCAGTAATCAAGTGACTTTTTTTCCTTCTAAAAATAGCTGTGCCAAATCTGTCCTGGATGATGAAGGTTGAATTACAACATATCCTGAGGAAATTATGAGTTTTCCACTGACCGTTGATTGGGAAAAGCCACAAGTCACTTAGTCACCATGTGGTACAAGGTGAGCATGAAAAGTAAGAACAAATAGGTTCACTAGGACACCCCTATCTATGGGAATAAGAACATATTTGTAAAATTTTATAAAAACCACATGTTGAGCATTTTATGACATTTTCTCTTTTTAGTTAGAACACAGTATGGTGAGTGGCAATGAGTGCTGGGAGCACCCTGTGCATATGGCAGGTAACCTCAAAAAGGAGTTCAGTTGTAAAATACTTCATTTATGACTTAGCCATTGTAGCTATTATTAATTTTCTTAATTTACCTTCATATTCTCTATATTTGTTTGGGGTTTTTTTATGATTTTTTTTTATTTTGAAAAGCAAAAGGTCCTGTTGCAGTAGTGATGGCATAACACAACAGACAGTTTATATTCCTAAGAGTACAGTATCATTCAGCTGTCTCTTTCTGCATGATCTATTCAAACATCAATAAAACAGTATGAAAGTTTCAAGACTATTTAAGAATCTCTGATATGTCACAATGCTCATTAATACTTTGGAACGACTCAAAGCTCAGTGTTTCATTGGGAAGCTCAATGGAGTGGGATAAGCTAACATACTGATGGACTGTAGATGAACTTCTACAAGCATTGAAAGAAAAGCTTCAAAGTCATATTTAATTTCAACTTCCAGTCCAAACCAGAAAAAGTTTATCTGGAAATCATATCGTCATTTACGTCGTTTAATATACAGCATTGTTTAGGAGTTTCAGCAATACTATTCCTTGGAAAGTCTAATAATGGGCTGGTAAAGCTTTACAGAAAAAGAGAGTTTGTTCCTCCAAATACTTTACTGCCTTCAGAACAAAATGAGTCATAATGTGAAACAAAATCAAAACACAGAAGAGAGGAGAAGCTGGTAAAAAAAAAAAAAAAAAAAAAAAAGAAAGAATAAGAACAGGATCAAAATAATAACAGTACTATTTTATTCAGGACATATTAGCTTATCACATGCACAGCTTTGGACAAAAAATAATTTCCACTAGGTAAAAAAATAAGAAAGAAACCCAAACCCAGCAATAGAAATAAAACTGTAGAATACTGTAGTTATGGCAATGAGCTTTGACCTACTTTTTATGACTCTGCATCCTTGTACCTGAAGTCTCCTGGCACTGCAGGAGAAGTGCAGACTTATTATTAGATTCACCATTTATTGAAGCTAAACACCAAGCCTTTAAGGTGGCTAAGAAAAAATAAAGACAATAAAGCCAAGGTAAATAATTTCCTCCACTGGGCAGTTTATACTATATTTTATTACCTTTTTTAACATGGCAAAATAAACACGTGATGTGGAAGTGATTTGAGGAAAAATGCAGTTACACAACTGCAGATCTCTATCCACTGAAAGACATCCAAGAAAAGTCTTACTGAATTTAATCAACATTAAAAGATAAAAATAATGATATAGTTAATTCAATACAATCCCTGGATTTTAGTCTATTCCTATATTTAATTTGTTACCAGCCAATTCCTAAATATTGCAAGTAAAGCAGGTGAAGCAGAAGACCACCTTGGATGAACAGGAATCTTCTCTTGGAAACAAGGTGAAAAACAAAGGTGTATGCCCAGTGGAAGAAAGGTCACATGATATGGGAAGAATACAGAGATGCTGCCTGCAACTGTGAGGGAAAAATTCGTGCAGCCAAAGCTCAACTGGAGTTGAAGCTGCCAGAAATGTGGGAGACAATGAAAAGAGGTTTCTCAAATACATTAATAGCAAAAGGCAATATAGCAATACTGTGAGCCCATTACAGAAGGGGGATTGTCACCTCAAAAACAGGGGGAGAGACAAGGCAGAGGTGTTTAATACTTTCTTGGCCTCTGTCTTCAAGACAGATGATGACAGACCAAGGGGGTCTCAGTGCCCTGAGCTGGAAGACCATGACTGCAAGAATGATCAACTCCCAGTAGACCCTGAAATTGTGCAGGATCTGCTGCCCCAGCTGGACCCCTGCAAATCTATGGGGCCTGGTAAGATTCAACCCAGAATCCTATAAGAGCTGGCTGATGCCATCACAAAGCCTCTCTTGATGATTTTTGAGTGGTCTTGGGAATCGAGAGAGGCCCCAAGCAACTGGAAGCCAGAGAACATTGTCCCAGTTTTCAAGAAAGGGAAGAAGGAGGGCCCAGGGAACTACAGGTTTGTCAGGAGGGCCCAGGGAACTACAGGCTTGTCAGTCTCAGTTCAGTGCTTGGTAAAATCATGGAAAAGATTATTCTGGGAGCTATTGAAAAACACTAACAGGACAGTGCTGCCATCACTCACAGCCACTTCATAAGGGTCAAGTCCTTCTTGTTGAACCTGATTTCCTTCTCTGACAGGGTGACCCACCTAGCTGATCTAGGAAATCCAGCAAATGGTAATATCTTTGTACTTCAGCAAAGCTTTTGGTAAGGTCTCTCACACTATCCTTCCAAACAAAATGTTCAGCATACATATGTTCTGGATAACCATGTTATGTGGTGAGTGAGCAATTGGCTCACCGGTCGGGTACAAAGAATTACAGCGAATGGGGTAACATCAGGCATGCCTAACAACTGTGCAGCCCCACAGGGCTTCATCCTCAGCCCTGTTCTCTTGAACGTCTTCATTAACAATTTGGGAGCAGGACTTGAAGGAATACTAAATAAGTTTGCTGAGGACACTAAATTGGGAGGAGCTCTTGATGTCCTCAGGAGCAAAGAGGCCCTGCAGAGAGACCTTGACAAATTAGACTGATGGGCACTCACCAACCATATGAATTTTAACAAGGGCAAGCGCCAGATTCTGCACCTGGTACAGGACAACCCTAGTTGTGAGTACAGTCTAGGGAACAAGCAGCTGGGGAGAAGCGCTGTGGAAAGGGTCCTGGGGTCCTGGTCAATGGCAAGCTGAATATGAGTCAGCAGTGCCCTGACAGCCAGGAGAACCAGCCGTGTCCTGGCGGGCATCAAGCAAGGCATCACCCGCTGGTCAAGGGAGGGGATTGTCCTGCTCTTCTCTTCACTGGTGTGGCCTCACCTTGAGTATTTTGTGCAGTTTTGGGCACCACAGTATAAGAAAGGTATTAAGCTGTAATAGAGCATCCAAAGGAGGGCAACTAAGATGGTGAAGGGCCTTGAGGGGAAGTCATATGAAGAATGGCTGAGGTCACTTGGTTTTTTCAGCCTGGAAAAGACTGAGTAGAGACCTCAATGTGGTCTTCACCATCATCAGGAGGGCAAGTGGAGGGGCAAAAACTGATCTCTTTACTCTCATAACCGGTGACAGGACTCAAGGAAATGGCATGAAGCTGAGTCAGAGCAGGTTTGGTTTAGTTTGGATGTCAGGAAAAGGTTTTTCACCCAGATGGTGACTGACAATTGGAACAGGGAAGTGATCACAGTACCAAGTGTGTCTGAGTTCAAGAAGCATTTGGACAACACTCTCAAGCACATGGTTGGATTCTTGGGCTGTCCTGTGCAAGGACGGGAGTTGGACTCGATGATCCTGACGGGTCCCTTCTAACTCAGCATATTCTATAATTCTGTGATTCATAGAAAGAGACTACCTTTATTCTTGAAATTCAAGGTTTTATCTAGCTCTTAGTCATAGACTTTATGTATGGTGTCTCTTCATTTTAAAAGTGCAGTGTGGAAAATCAGAAAAGCATATCAGAGCTCTCTGCAACAATTACAAAAGATACTGCAAGGGTTATCTGTCCATTCCTACAGCTCTTTGTGTATGAGAATGTTTTCTGATTCACAACAGACTCTTTTCCTGCCATGTACACTTTAAGGATTTGTTGTATATAAAAACTAAAACTTTAATTGCAGGCTGTCCCAATTCAGAAGTCAAAAGAGAAGTTCAGATGGAAATGTTTAGCTCAGATTCTTCAATCTTATGTTGCTGAACCAAATAGCTCACCATTTTTTACCCTGGGGTATAGACTTTGCTTCCTCATAGACCTTTCTCCTCAAAAAAAGACATTATAAAACTATGATACAGTTCCTCCTTGCCAAGGGATTTGGCACATTATATCACAATTAAAAAAGTACAATAAACCCATGCGGCAATAAAAATTCTGTAGGATCTTCTATAAACTAAGCTAACAAGCAATAAAACAAATCGAGTTTAAGTGTAAGAAAGGGTTTGGCTGCATATATATAGTCATCTGCATGTTCATACTGTTGAAATAGTAAATGTTCTTTAAAGGCCAATATTGCTGCTTAATTCAGTGTTTGAGATCAGCATATATGTTGGAAGGATTTTTGAACTGCCTGTAACCAATATAGCTTCCCTTAGGCAGAAAAAAATATCCCCAGATAAATGTAATGATTGTGTTAGAAGCTGAACTGATTCTTTTCCTTAACACATCAGGAAAGCACTATAATAGAGAATGGACATAAGGCTACATAAACAGATACTTAGAAGTCCCATTTCAAAAAGAAAGCAGGCATACAAAAAAAGGCACGTTTCAATGATCCTTTAAGCCTGAAAAAAATCCTCCTCTTTAGAGTAATTGTATCAATGCCTCTTCACCTTTCTCTTTGACTTGTGAAACTTCTTTTTGTGATGCTAGCATTACATCGTAGGGATAAACTGGAGCCAGTGTCAGGATTTAGAAATGCTTGTCACCAGCTTGAGGGTGGCATTGGGCTGGCTGAGCTGGCAGAGCATCTGAACTCAAATCTGATCCCTGACGTGCTTCCAGTTCTCTAACCGCAAGCTGACTGCTGGCACCAACAACCTGAGAATTGGCTACTGGGCACGAAAAGATCAAGGAGAGAGAAGTAACATTTATTTTTTATTTTTTTGATATTGCCCTTTCAGCCAAGATAAAGATTTGTATAACTTCATAGCTCATTGTTTTGGAATAGAGTAGAAACAGCCTCAGCTCTTTCTCTTGAACTTAATTCTATATTAAGGGCTAATGGTTACTTCCATATTCAGGGCTAATGATTACTTAAAAATACACCTAAGATTCAAATATGGTACACTATTAATACTCTATCAATTTTTTTTTAGAGCTAATATCTAAAAAATACTGTCATCAATGGTACCAAATAAGACCTGAAATCTTTTAATATCACCTGAAAAGCAGGGTAACAAACACATAGGTTGGAAAATATCTATGCTTTATTCATACCATTGGATTTTATCATCCTAATATTACAGTTACATAATTTATGCTCCTTTTATGCCTTTTGAGCAGAGAGGACTCCAAAATGTCTGCGTTTAACCAGCTTAATTGGGTAGATGCCCAGTTTTTCAATGAAGGCAGTAAGTACTGTTTCTGCTGTCAGTTTTTTATGTCTGGAACACACCTGTGCAGCTTATTTTGCCTTCAGAGGCACAAACCATCCTTGTAAGTCAGCAACTGTCTACACTGGAGTATGAAATGTTGTTACTTTTAGGAGCTGAAAACTTCTGCAAGCAAACTACTAACTTCCACCTAATAACAAAGAGAAATGATTTTGTTTTTTCTTTCTCAATTCTCTTGATAGTAAAAATATGCTAAGAATACATGCTCTGTCAGAAATGCCCCAAATACCCTTATTGAAGCAAGGATCTGGGCAAGGATTATAGGTAGCCTGCTCTCCTCTCTGTCAGTGAGCTCAAAATTGGGTGAAAACCAAGCTTTCAGCGAACAATCTTCACATCAGCAGAGATAGCTCTGAGCTGTTTTGAATTTTATTCCAGTTGTGCAGGAGAGCAGGTCTCCTATGTAACCATCACCATTCTGTTAAGCAAAACCAGCCTCAATCCAAACCACGTGGCACTGTGTTGTTATTAGTTTTGTGACTCTGGATGTCTGTTTGGCAATATATTCACAGGCATACCTATGTATGTATATTCACAGGCATACCTATTACTTAACCAAGAATTCATAGTGCTAAAAAGACTCATGAACATCTACAGCTACCAGCTTGAGATGAGCTCATCTAACTACACTAGCAGATGCCACTATGTAAAGAATTACATGGTCATGATGGCTACCTGTATTTTCAATTACAATGCCACTTGTAACATCCTATGTTGTCTGTGACAGCTAGTCTACTCCTCAGGCAGACTTACAAAGGTGAGGAAAAGAACAGGGTGTTGAACCTGAGTGGTCTTGATGAAAAGCACTAATTTCTTTTCCCATTTTTTTAAATTCTGTGTCTTCAGCAGTTTGGTATGTAGTCCTAAAGCGCAAAACTGGTAGGAGTATTGAAAGATAGCTTTGGTTCTGTATCTTCAGGAACTTCAGGACATTTTTTTGAGATGATGAAGTAAAAGGAGACTAAAAAATTACCCTCATGTACAGGAGTGAGAACATTAACTCGTGCCAGCTACTGTAATTTCTGTGTGTGTGCTCCTACCCAAAGGTAAATAAAAAATTCTCCCTTCTAGGGACTTTTCACTTACTTTAAATTCAAATGACATGCCAACTGGGTTTTGAGAAGATAATATCATAGCATTAATATGTGGGATAAAATTTGTAAGGGCAATTTTAATTTAACATGACATATTTTTGTGTTCACATTGCTGAGTGTCAAAACTAGCAGAAAATAGGAGAGTATGATCTTCTCAAAGCAGTACTTCCCTCACTTCACCCCCACCAAAAAATCCAACAAAAAACTAAGACCTATCTGATTTCAGACTACTTTTCATTAATGTTGAAGTCTTTCTGCAAAAAGACACAGCTTCTGTTTTACAGAGTCCAATCCTATCTTGAGCTTTGAGATTTATTGAGTTTGGGAAAATATCATGGGAACAAACATTATATATTTAAACTGTCCTCTGTTCAGCCCTAATTTAAGTGATCCTTATCATCATCTAGTACAGCTATTCTTATATTCTTGAGAATGACAGACAGAGCAAGTAACAGGAGATGGACAAAAAGAAAAGAAAAAGAAGTTAAAAAAAAATATCTAGAGCAATTACCATGAACAGAATGAAAAGAAAAGAAAGTAACAAAGGAAATGCATTAGTGAGTTGGATATTGAGGGAAAAATCATAAGCTTGAATAGATGAATTCATTGTACTCTTGAAGGAAGAATAGGTAAAGATAAGGAGCCAAATTTAGCAGTGAGAATATTGGGAAGAGGTGGCCTCTGATGGGAAGATGAAGAGATTGAAGGAAATTGAGGAAAGGAAGAACAAGTCAGGGAAGCTTGGTCAGCACAAGGCATGGAGATCAGGAGAATGTACAAAGTGTGAAACTGCTTGCACCAAATGACCTAAGATCTAAGAGCAGACTTAGGAGACCAATAAAAAATTATGCTGGAATGACGAGATTAATAACTAGGATTTTAATTGTATTCTTTCTCTGTTATGGTATTTTGAGTAATCTTTCATGCCAAAAAAAATTCAGAGACTTCACTTTTGACTAGAGGCCATTGTGATTTGCTGAACCATACCAAGAATGAAATCATAATATATGATCAATAAAATCTATTGGTTTTGAAACTTTTTTGTTTTCAACCCTGTAGGGTTAATAAAGTATAATGTCTCTTTCTCTTCCAAAATATTATAGCTAAGGGAAGTAGAATAAATTTTCTTTTTCCCAGTATCCCAATTTCTTTCAGGAACTATCAAAATTAGGAAATGAGATCCCAAAACACAGTGATTAAACAGCATCTCATTTTTCTAAGCAGTCTGTGCACAGATGGACCATAGTAATATGTGGAAGACTATAGTACAGGAATTCAAATCTAGAAATAGAATGTTATTGTACATATTGCATATTATCTAAAATACTTGAACACCTTCAATGGCATTTCTTAATGCCTTAATGTTGTTGAAGCTGGTACCTGGGAATATTTGGTGTCTGATACCACCATGGTCCTTTATTAATAATTCTCTTAAATTCTTCTTTAAGGATTGGGGTTTGGATGTGTTTTGGTTTTGTTGGCTTTTATTTTGGGGGTTTTTGGTGCTCGTGGTGGTGGTTGGTTTGGTTTGGTTTGGGCTTTTTGTTAGTTTTTTTTATTTGCTTGTTTATTTGTTTGTTTGACTCACCAAAGCTAGTAGGAGTTAGCTTGGTATGATATTATTTGATTGGCATTTTTTCCTGAGACTGAAAACTCTCTTAAGCTGCAGTGGGAGGCAAGTCTTCCTGGATTGTGCAGGTAGATTTGTGATAAAATCATCTTTGGCATTTATACAAGCTGTATATAGTAATATCTTCCATCTTTAATTAATCATGAAAAATTACTCCTTATCCAACTTAATTTTTTACCACGGGCTTTGATGCTTCCAAATTTCTATTAATTGCATGATCTGCTTCTAGATTTCTGAAAAAAGTGTCTGCAAATAATATCAAATTCAGTTGTTTTTCCTTTGGCTATATGAAAGCTTTTATTTCCCTAGTGGGTCATCTCTATTTTTTTTTTATTTACTAGACCAGGTTAGAAATAGATATTTAACTATTTTTCTGCATAAAGGTGCTCTACTCTCTTGTTTCTAGTTATCTTTAAATCCACTCAAGGTGGTTTTGTGAATATGCTCCCAAGGGAGTTTCAAAATCTCACTATTAGAATCTACAAAATCAGTACTAAAAGTCATTATAAGTATCTCATAGTCCTTTAAAAGAACCTGTCAAGTGTAGGTAGCTGACTAAAACACAGGTCAATCATTAGTCTTAGCTTCCTAACCAGATATGCAAAGCACAGAACAACCTATCTATTTACCTTTTGGTTATGAAGGAGCTTACAATATCATTCCTGCTCTAAAGACTTGCTACATATTCCAGTTTCTCTAATTGCTTGTGTTACTGTGTATCCTATAATTTACTGCAGTACAGAACTAGAGAAGCTGCAGCAGTTCTCACCATACCTGTTCTTGCACCCTTCATATCTTCATACTACCAAGGCACATTGGTCTCCTGAATGATGCTTTAGCTTGTCACAGAACTCCCTTGATTCCTACCTGAACTTGCTTCTACACTTTGTGCTAATTACAGTGCAAGGCCTACTGGGCCTTTTGGGGCACTCCTGTATAGAACACACACAATGTGTTTGAAAAACTTGAATATCTGTGAGCTGCCTGTGTAACATAAATGGCTTGGTTAATTCTGCCAATTCCCTTTTTATCATTATACAGTGTTGCACATTGGACCATTTGCTACACTTAAACATATTTACCAGATGTGTCATTTACTGGGAAAATCCAGGAAAAAAACATTTATAAATGTTTATATAACTGTTTATATTCTAAAGCCTTGAGAGTAGAAAAATTGAGAAAAATCTTACAAGCAAGAAAATAAGTTGGTACAATATCTTGACAGAATAGAAAACTGTATGGAGGTAAACCAAAAATACCATGTCTCTTTCTTATCCCATTGATTTAGAAAGAAAGGCACAGAACATTACCCTTGGAGTGAACTCTTGACTTTTGGGTGGTCACTCACACTTTTCTTTGCTTCAGTGCAGCATTTTCAGTCATTTTTCTCTGGAAGCTAAGCTACATTTTCATGGCTTTTCAGACTCAGTAATGCACTTGAAGTGAATGTCCCAGTGTCATGGTTTCACTACAGCCAGCAACAAAGCACCACACAGCCACTCACTCACTCCCCTCAGCAGGACTGGGGAGAGAATTGAAATGATAATGCTAGAAAACTCGTGAGTTGAGGTAAAGACAATTGAGCAGGGAAAGCAAAAGCTGCACACAGAACGAAACAAAACAAAGAATTAATTCACTGCTTCCTATGGGCAGGAGGGTGTTCAGCCCTACCCGGGACAGCAGGGCCCCATCACATGTGATAGTTACTCGGGAAGAAAAACACCGTCACTTCAAATGTCCCCCCATCCTTCCATCCTTCCCCCATGTTATATGTTGAACAGGATGTCATATGGTATGGAATATCCCTTTGGTCAGTTTGGGTCAGCTGTAACAAATACAGCAACAACAAAAACATCTGTATATTATCAGCACTCTGTTCAGTACAAATCCAAAACATAGCCCCTTACTAGCCACTGTGAAGAAAATTTACTCCATTCAAAACAGCACACCTAGTCACATCTAATTCTGTTCTATGACTTGTACTGTGATGCGGTCTTGAAACAGACAGACTGGATTTCTTACAGATGAAATAAAACTAAAAGGTGGAGCTCAGGAGCATATATTACATGCTTTACCTGGTCTTTTAGGTCATGGAACCAAACCAACACTAATTTGAAGTAAATTCCCCTTAAAACACGAGTAATATAGACATTAGGCACAAACTGTTTCACACTGTAAATTCACTCTGTTAGGTCCACACTACTTCAACCAGACACAACCTCAGTCTTGAGTATTCACATGGGAACAAAAAAATGCTTTGTCCCTGCTCAGAACTAAATTATGAGACAAACATATCCTTGTTCTTTAGTTAGTTTCTTTCTGCATACATTGATTAAACAAAACTGTGATGTCTTAATCAAAAAGATGCATCAGATTAAAAAGGGAAAATTAAAGGCTTAGCAGAATCACAAGAAATAACAACACTCTCTTGGAATATCATACTCTATGATACATACCAATAATTAGGGTTGGAATGTCACTTAAGAAGAGCAACTCAAAGCTCAGATATTAAATCAGCAGGCTGTGAGAGTAAGACTATGATCACCATTCACACAGAACTTCTCTATAATCCTTGGTAAGTATATCTGATTCTTCTTACTTTATATGATTCTTTTTCCTTTTTTAAACTTACTTTAAAACTATCAGTTAAGATTTTAACCTCAGTTATTTTGCAGTTTTGTCTCCTAATATGCCTGTGTTTTGACTGTTACCAATTGCATGATCACATAAGCAGGGATTCAGATGCTCAAATGTCTTACTACACCTTAGAAAGAATTTTGAAACAGACATCCTTCACTGTTTCTGAAAACAGCAGCCAGCCCAAATCCTCTCCTGATATTTACAATAGTATCTTCAGTCCCTGAGGAATAATCAGTTCCCTTCAGAATGGATTAGTACCAGAAAGACGGAAACCAAATGAAGAAAAATTATGCAAAATAAAGTGAAAAAAATTAAAACAAATAAGCAAGAGCCTTGAAGCAGAACCACATTTTTCTCATGAAACTAAAATACCTCTTTCAGTATGTCTGCAATAAAGCTTTCAAAAATTCAGCCTATGGTATCACCAGTTGCACAAATTAGTTCTTATGAAAGGATGAAACTTGTCTTGAAGCTAAATACCATGTACAGGATATTATCAGACACTGCAAATGCTAATTGCATGTGGAAGACTGACTAAAATCATCTAAGAAAAGTATTATATGAATTCAGCACATTGCTGTAGTAATGTAGCATTTCATTTTCTATAAAAATCAGAAAAAGTGCAACCATCACAGATAATTTGCAGTACACCTTTTCTTATGGGAAGAGACAGAGAGATAGTCTGTTGAGTCACTAAGGTTGTAGCCCCACGGTTTTCTTGGAAATATTAACATTTAAAAGAAAAATATTTATTGAAATGAGGATGTTTAAGATCTGACAGTTAACGTTTCTTGAAATATAAACAAGCTAAGAACCCAAACATATACCCATGTTCAGAATAGGACTGAATGTCAAAAGCAAATAGATAGACAAGGTGTCTCAGAAAAGGAGATTGTGGAGGCAGAAGGTGCTTTCAGAAACATACATCAAAGTCAGCCGAAGGATATATTCAGCTCCTAATTTTAGGACAGTTATTTCATAGGACCATATTTTAGGCCTTCATTTTCCAATTTAAAGTCACCTTCTCTCCCTAAAGACCTTTTAAAAATTTTGTGAAAACTCAGATTAAGGAGCTGAATGTATATACTTTAGGAAAGTCTGTACTCACTTTATCAGGTGTGTGACCCTATATTGCAAATATAGAATCATAGCATCATAGAATATGCTGAATTGGAAGAGACCCATCAGGATCATTGAGTCCAAGTGTTGGCCCTGCACAGGACATCCCAGGAATCCAACCATGTGCCTGAGGGCATTTTCCAAATGTTTTTGAATTCAGACATAAATGGTGATGTGACCACTTCCCTGGGAAGTCTGTTCCAGTGCTCGATTACCCTCTGGCTGAAAAACCTTTTCCTGTTATCTAACTTAAACCTCCCCTAACTTAGCTTCCTTGAGTCTTGTCACTGGTCACAAGAGTGAAGAGACTGGAACCTGCCCCTCTGCTTCCCCTCCTGCAGATGTGAAGAACACCAGGTACCTTTCTGCAGTGTTACTCTCCAGCCTATTATTCTCTAACCTGTGCTCACAACTAGAGTTGTCCTGTGCCACGGCACTGAGACCCGCTTGGTCTGTTATTTTCTTGAAGACAGAGGCCAAGAAAGTATTAAACATCTCTCTCCCTGTTTGTGTAACTGGGTGATGTTACTTCTACACTGCCTTTTGCCGACTCCATTTGAGTTTTGGCACATGAATTTTCCCCCTACAGCAGCAAGCAGCATCTCTAAATTCTTCCTGTATCATCTGACCTTTCTTCCACTGGGCGTACACCTTCTTTTTTCACCTTATTTCCAAGAGAAGATTCCTGTTCAGCCAAGCCTTTCAGGTGTTGTTTTTTGTAGCCAACACCTCATGAAGCAGATTGAGGGATGCCATTAGTGCTAGTTACCTCAAGTTTTGGCACAGTATCCCATTGCGCATCTCTGGTAAGCCTGGTATGTTCCCAACAGAAACAGACTTTAAGGATCCATGCATTTCATAATAACACTCCTGAGCAATGTGAACTTCCTCATTCATATAAATGGGATGTTCAACTCCAAGAACATGTTGCCAGCAGATCCTACAAGATGGAAGAAGTTAATTAGATATTCCGAACTCACAAGGTCCATGTGAATTGTCCTCTGTGTGCTCAGGACATCTTCCAGATTCCTAAAACTTGAAGTGGAAACAGCAAACATTATTTGTAAACCCACTATTTATGTTTAGAAAGTTTTTATTTCCTAATTTGGAATTTAACCCTTACTTATCAGCCAATAGGGAACCCTGTTAAAAAGTCTGTCAGTGAGAAACATATGTAGATAAGATTATGTTCTATGTTATTCCACCACTGAAGTTAAATCCTGATCATACACTTCTGGTAAGGATGAAATTTGAAAAATGTAAGGTACCCTTTCTGGATAGTATTGCATGATAATGTGGTTAAGACCTTCTCACCTTCACATATTCATAAAATATATTCATATAGTTCCAAGTAGATCATGTCTTATTAAATGATACCTGAAAGAAGCAGTATGAACAGAAATTAATTTTCAACACTAGAGTGACAGAAGTGTTCTTCCACATACTGTATGATAAGATATCATGCACTCACCACAGTATTGTCACTCTTTTAGGTCTGATGTATTAATCAATTTTTAAGGCTAGATTAATTCAAATGGTTATAGCATGGTCCCTCTGGCCTGTGCTGATACACCCCAAGAATGAGAGGACTCTGTTTCATAGGAAGCTAATATAAAGATTATTTTCATAATTATTACTTCGACTGTTTTGTTAGTTTATGAACATCTCTCCACTGGCTCCTGCTCCTTTATCACACTGAGCACAAAAGTGCTCTATTTCACTTTCAGTGATTCTCATAGCTATCTTAACAATTTCCTCTCATTCATCTTGGAAAGGTTGACTTGTTTCTGACTGACTCAAGATTTCAACCATTCTCAAACACTTCACGGATTTTCAAAGAAATTTTATGATTTCTTATGTTGATTCCCAAGCAGAGGTGCAGGGTATAAATATGTACAAACATTTATCTCCTTCTCTTCTCTCAAGGCCTTTCTTAAAAGCATGACATAGTTAATAAATTTGACAACATAGCATCTTCTGTTAGTCATGTAATTAATATTCTTAAATAATTTCCCTTGTTCTTGCCAGTCTGACCACATAAAATCTTGTGTTCAAACCATACACTTATTCAGGCAGGAACTGTCATATTTTCCTGTGTTGGTACATTGCTGAACTCATACAAGGATTAGTAAATGCCGAGGAATTGACAAACTATATACTCTTATTATTACAGAGTTAGGCTCTAAGAGGGGATGTTGTAAGATGATGTAAGACAAGGAAAATTCCTTAGCATTATTTGTCTTTCTAAGAAAGTTATAAATATCCTGGCATTTAAGAGGTCAACTCTATCAGCAGCACTGACATTAAAAAGTCCCAAACATTATATATATATTATATATATATATATATATATATATATATATATATAAATATAAATATAAAAAGTCCCTTGTATCAGCTAAAATTCAAACTCAGTAGAAATAACCATTGCCCGGAATTTAATGTCAATGCCATCTGAGTCAGGCCTTACCTTTTAAAATAATAGAAAGATAATAAGGTCTACAGTACTTAGAAAGAATGAAGAATTTAAAGCAATCCAGCAATCATTCTGTAATGATGGAAGTATGCTTGCAAAACCAGATCCTGACAGACTTGAAAGGAAGAACAGGAGCAGAGATCATCATTTAGAAAGCATTTTGGACTGCTAAAATTATTTAAATTATATTTTAATTGTATTTCAAGTGCATATATATACATGTATGATACTTTGGATTATAGAACATTTCAAGGCTTTCTTGGTGTTAATATACATTGTACAACTACAAGAGTTTGAATGAACCTAGATAACATCTTTTCAGTCAACTGAGGAAGGATGCCAAATATATTTGTCTCATCTAGTCCGTCTTCCCCCTCCTGTTTTTTCCACCTGGCACTATATTCTTTTACACTGTGCATGCTTGCTTGTCGGTATTGCATCCCCCAGCAGCAAAGAATTGGCATGTTTTATTTTATTATAATTTCATACTAAGGTTGCTCAGATGTTGAATAGTCGATCTCTGTACTAAAGATTAAGTTTCTGTTATTTATTTTTGTCTGGGTATTTTTTTTATTTTTTTCTCTGGTTGAAACATAAAAACAAACAAACATGGAAACAATACCAGAAATTATTTTTACAGAATATTTTGTAGAAGCAGTACCCTTTTTTCTTTGCAAGACATTACCAAGGTAAGCAATGACAGTTGCTCAGAGATTCTTTTCAATATTAAATTTCTAGTCTGTTATTTTGACAAAGTACAGACATAGTTACAGGTTCATTTGATTTGACAAAGCATGGAATTTTTGATTCAGCAACTGATCAAATTCAGAAGCAAGTTAGAAAGTGAATGACTGAAGCCTCTAAAATCCTTATAGTACTATTTGTAAACCCCTCATGGTTAAATACAACACATTTCAGTTTAAACCTCTGTTTAATGTCCTTATATTTAGTTCTGTGTCTAGGTGTTTGCCACTTACTGGTATGCTTCAGCACACCTTAAATGTTTTTCTGAAGCTGTGTCCAAATGAACCCCATGCTGTGGAAAACCCCTTCAGTTACAGAGAGTACAGTCCTGCAAGCACACCTCAAACACCAGGTGAAAAATAGTACCTTATTGCAGCAAACTTCTTTTTTGAGTTATTTTCATGGAGACAGAATTAAGACAGTTTCATGTGGGAATTCTTGAAGATTTATTCCAAGGTGAGCTAGCTGATAGTATACCATTCTCCACTTATTGACATTCCAATACCAAAAGTAGAAAAAAATAAAGTTGCTAGGTGATGGCAGCATATTTATACTAGAACTCTGCAGAAGGTGGGAATGCTGCACAAAATTTTCCACTTCCTCTTTTGCTCGTAACTGGAGTTTGCAGAAAGACATAGGCTGAAAATGTAGAAAGTTCTATGGGATGCACATTTTTTAATGAAGTTCTGTTTCAGGGAATAAAATGGAAAATTGTTTACATTTCAAGAAGAGGAAGCAGGGGTACTGAAAAGCTGGCTAGGTGTGTTACCAGCAGTAACACAGTGTCAGTGAAAAGTAGCCTTGTGCAAGGGGCAAGTGATCAGCCTAGGCGGTTTTTTTGTTTAAGAGCCCGTTTGATGGAGAGAGAGTAAGATGAATTCTTTGGCATTTTCTGACTAAGAAACTCGTGATGTCAGAGAATTAAATGGTTTCTCCTGAGATAAGTTGTCCTGGAACTTAAAAGGACTCCTTTGGAAAACTAATTATCATTACCACATTGCCTGAAGAAAATAAGCATTTATACTGAGTAGTTCAAATCATAAAGAATACTTTTAAACATTTTTCCTGAAAAATAATGAGTATGATTAGTTTGGGGTCAGTTTACCTTTTTTTGTTGTTGTTGCTAAAAAGACAGAAAGTTTATTACCGATGGGTTTGGTTCATAACTTAGATGTTAATTTGTAAGATAGTTTAGGATATTGCCTGAAGAAAAGATCAGTAGCCTCAATATTAAGCGATTGCTGTGATTAATTAAAGAAAAACACATTACTAATCTTATCAAAGAGAGGGGAAGGTTCATTCAGCTTTTTCTTCAGTCTGAGAGGGAGTTTAATGTTTTCCCAAAGGAAAAAGGATAAAGTATGGAATGAAAGGAAAATGTCTGAAGCATACTTTGTGTAACACTAGTCCTTTGCCTCTATGGAAATTTCTGTGACTCTATTTGCCTGCAAATATAACAATTATCAAACTCAAAAGAAGCAGAATGGAAGTAATTACATATTCCATTTAAGCAGGCATACAGAGGGCTAGATAGGAGCAATTTACAGAAAAGAACACTGTTTGCCATTTTTATTGCTTGCAAAATGCCAGGAGAGTTTCAAAGTAATAACATTTATTAAAAAAAAAAAAAAAAAAAGAAAAAGAAAAAAAGAGAGAGAGGACAGGAAATAAGAGTTTTGCCTCAGAAAAGATCGAGCTTAAAACATCTTTGCCTTTTCATCTTGATACATAGTCCTTCTGTCTGCTTTAGCACTGCAAAAATTGTATTTATTTGTTTGTTTATAAGAGCTGGGATGTTTTTTCTGCTTTTGAAAGTTTTATCAGCAAGGTTTTTAGTTTTCTTTCTTTAAAATTGCTTTGATTTTTCACATCCCAAGAAGATGTGCTTTGTCCTGTGTGCAATTGAGGTTATTTTTCATGGAAATTTCTGGAATATAAAATATTTTTTCCATGGTTCACAATTCTCTTTGTTACATCTTTAACCAAAAGTTCATTTCTCTTTCAAATTCTCGCTATTGTTATGGAGTAAACCAGCTTTCTACATTTGGACAGCCTTAAGAGGTAAAAGAGAACTAAATATTACCAATACAGCCATCTTTGTTTTCTAGAAAAACTTCAATTCCACATTTTTAGACTTCCAGCACATTCATTATTGTGTTTTGCAAGCTGTGTGTTTTGGAGGAGCTGGAGTTTCAATAGATTGCAAAATCCATTTCTTATGATGTTGGCAGCAAATATTGAACTTTCTTACCTGAAAAAGAGAAAACTTTCTGAGATTTACCTTACTTTTAACACAAGAGTAGCTTATGTTTACTGAAAACAGAGTCTGCACAAAGTAATGTGATGTGTTCTGTCAAGGAAACAGAAGTAATTCATGTTTCACTCAGGACCATAAAACAACATTCAAGTAGCAATCAGGTATTTGGCTCAGATCTCTGAAACACTCTTGAGCATTTTCCATCTCTAATATCTAGATCGGCTCAATATCCAAATCCGGTGAGCTTTGTACCACCTTATAATGTCCTTTCCCTGCCACCATGCAAGGAGAGAAGCAGGGTTGCAGCTACTTGGCCCTTCATCTGAGACACCTTCCACCTCTCTAGTCTAGAACTCTTGTCCTTACATTGCCTTCTTTCTATTCCCAGGCCTTTACCCCTGGTGTGTACAGATGCACAGGCACAGAGGCACTGAAGACTCCTATTTCCCCAAAACCTAGCTATGATCTGCACAGATCATTTTACCTTGTGGCAACAAGCAGCTGCAGCAGACAAGGCTCAGAGCCAGGACCTCATGTCCTTTGATCTCCCAGGCTTTCCACCGTCTCCTCTACCAGACACAGCTTGTTGGTGGGGCTTGCAGTCTGCCTGCCAGCTGCACCTGGCCCATCATGGTGGTGCTGTAGATAGGGAAGGGGCCTCACTGCCAGCCAGGGCCTCCCAGCTGAGGAGTCTGGATGAGCTTGTTTCATGAGCTGCTGCTTTGAACTCCCATCTCTTTGCTGCCTCCCACATCTGGAGCCTGAGGTGAAGGAAGATGAAAGCCTGCTGGGGAGTGCTGAGGCTTGTGAGGCATGCTGGGAATGCTCCCAGCCTGTGAGCAGGGCTCCCGACTTGGCCATTCCCCAGCTCAGGCTGTTACAGCTCACGGTTAGAGGAGCTATCCCTGTACCCTGCACACTACCAGGGGTGCATTCGGTGTATGCTAGAGTGTTTGTACGTAAACCAAGGGTTGTTAACAGGTGTTTGCATTTATAATTACAAACAGTGGCTCTTAAAATATTCAAAGATCATGCCTGCATCGATCTGAATAGTTTTCAGAGATACTGATGATGATGAAACAATGTAAGAGTCGAAGTATTTAACATTTACAAAGCTCGCTTGATAACTTACACACTGTATGCTCCCATTGACTTCCACAAGCTTTGAATCAAGCCTTTAAAACATCAAAAGAAAGAAAAAAAGGAGAACAATTTCCAACAAATACTGCTTTCCAATTTTGCTAGGCTTTGTACTAAATCTATTAAGAGAAAGGGCAAGTCAATGTGAAATGCAGCACCTGACCTGTTACACTGAAGATGAGTGCTGTCTCCAGCTCAGGCAAGCTTGCCAGCACTATTCTCATTGCGCTTAGAAAAACTTAAGCATTTGCTGGACTAGCTTTTCAAAATAAGGATGATTTTCTGAATGGAAAAGCTCAGATGCACATTGTTCATTAATAGCAAAGCATAAATTATAAAGTGTATTTTTTTCTACCCTGTAAATTTTTTTGCCTTTATGGTTTGTGACATCATAACATTCCCACAACGTTAGTAGTAGAGGAGGAAGAGAAAACTGCCTTTGGAAATGTATAACCGTGTAAATCTTAGTCTCCCTGGTCTTTTTAGAATAGCAAACAATGATGCATAATTAATAGTAATTTTGCTAGAAGTGACTTTATCACCATACTCATAAATACCCACAAGGCAGACACTGTCCCAGGAGAGATAACTTCCTTTCAATGGTGTGATAAAATGTTCTCATCATGGACAGTATTTATTGCCTGTGTCTCTTGAGAGATGATTAAAACAGGAGAACAGCAAATAAGCTTACACAAAGCATCCCCGCTATGCTCATTTCACAGGCTTGCTTCCATTTGTTTAAAACAAAGTGTATTAAAATGGGATCTGAAAATGATTATTTTTCCCATTTCTTCTTTCGTGCTGGGTTTTTATTGTTGTCTTGGAGAAAAATGACTAGAGAAATAATCAAAGCCTTAATATCTTTTAAAAACTTCTAGACTGAGCTACAATCCCTGTGAAAATAAACTGTGTACAATCTCATCACTTATCACTTATTTTCCTCTAGCTAGCTTTCATGCCCCTTTGTGAACACAAACAGAAAAGTGTTTCATTACATTCCCTTTTCTTACAAGCTAATTCAGTAGAAATTAAAATAAATTAATTACATTGAAATTATACATTATTTACTTTGCTTGTTAAATAAAGAATAAGAGCCATGATGAAGTCATGTTTGTTTTTTTAGGTAAACAAAAGGACTTATATGATTGATTGTTAGCCTTTCAGAAGGGCAGGTGACATTTCCTGCAACACTAGCTGCAGCTTGTAATCCTCTTTTGGCAAGCCAAGGAGAATTACAGTTTGAACAATTTTCACAGTTACACAGTCAGCTGGGATGAAATGTTGCAGATAGGTTCACTTCAGCCAAATTGGTGAAAAACTCTCATTGCAAATTTTTCCTTTGCTTTTTGAAGTTGGTCTCTCAGTGATTTGATTCATACGACCTAAAAATAAATCTGGTAACTGCAAAGAAGAAAATTTATCTGTGTTGTCATGGTGTCAGTTTTTCTATCTTTATGTTCAGAGACAACTTAAGATCCTAAAATGTTTCAGTTTCTTGCTTCTTTATTAAAAGACCTTGCTTTTTGCTTTGTGGGGTGTTTGTTTTTGTTTTTGTTTTTGTTTTTTTAATGTAGACATCTTTTTGCATTAATGATGTAGTAATTGTTCAGTATTTCTTTTTATTATATTTTTTAAAGCTTGCATGAGTTCATCAGCTGCCTTCTTCAGCAAATACAATGCCAAGTTGTATAGAAGGGTCAAAACACCATTGACTATGAATATCTGACAGTGCCTTCAAGATTCAACTTCTAATCAAAACATGTTCCCAAAAGAAGAATATAAGAATCATCAAAGACAGAATAAAAATTATCAAGTAAGCTTTTGAAAAAGCGGTAGTAAAGTAGTCATATCACACAATAAAACTAAATTATTAAAACTGCAAATTTTAGTGAGATTGCATGTTGCATTAAAATTCTTTTTTTCTTAATTTTTTTTCTAAAATACTCTTTTTTAATGATTCTATCTGATCTTTTGTCATGGGTTTACAAGGGTCCCCCCTCCCTGGAGGACTGTAAGTGGTTTGTCCAGGTGAATTTCCAGGACAAAACCAATCAGAAGTTTTGGTAACGC
>JAWWES010000133.1:42061326-42081464 GCA_035583135.1 Lophotriccus pileatus | reverse complement strand
TATTGTAGTAGATATAGTTGTTTAGTTTTTATTGTGTAGTAATAAATCCTAATATTATTTCTCCCCAATCGGATTTGTTTTTTTCTGCATAAACCTTCTCTCAACTTAGAATAATTTAGAGCAATCATGTTGGGGGCTGTGGTAAAAAAAATTGTCACCTAGACAAACCCACGACATCTTTAGACATTTTGAGGACCAGCCTTTCACATGGGAAGTTATGTATATTCAAACACAATAGGACTTGATATGTGAGAGGAGTTCACATACAGGCTGGTCTCTGCAACCCAGACTTGATGGAAACCAAGACCTAATGGGGAGGTTGCACAAGTCATCTCACAACAGACAAAAGAGTCATCATCAAAAGGACATAGTTACAATCATACGAAGTTGAAAGTTGTTTTATCTTGTGCTGTGACCATGTCAACAAGGCAGGACAATATTGCAGAATCACAGAATGGGTCAGGTTGGAAGGCATCACAGTGGGTCGTTTGACCAAACCTCCTTTTTCAAGATGGGTCATCCTGGAGCACATGGCACAGAATTGTGTCCAGATGGTTCTTGAATATCTCCAGTGGGGGAGACTCCACAACCTATCTGGGCAGTCTGTTATAGTGCTCAATCACCCTCACAGTAAAGAAACTCCTCCTCATATTCAGGTGGAACTTCCTGTGCATCAGATTGCCTCTTCTCCTATTGCTTGGCACCACTGAGAAAAGCCTGGTTTCACCCTTTTGACATCCAGACATTTGTAGGCATTCATGAGGTCCCTTCCAGTCCCTTTATTATTTTTGTTGCCCTCTGTTGGACCTCCAGGAGCTCCATGTCTCTCTTGTATTGACGAGATCAGAACTGGACACAACTCTCCAGACATGCCTTCACTTTGGCTGTCTGGAAGGAGAGAATCACCTCTCTCAACCTGCTGGCAATGCCCTTCCTAATGCACCCCAGGATACTGTTGACCTTGGCCACAAGGGCACACTGCTGGCTCACAGATAGCATGTTGTCTGCCAGGACCCCCAGGGCCTTCTCCACAGATCTGCTTCCCAGCACGTTGGCCCCAGGCCTATGCTCATGCATAGGGTTATTCTTCCCAAGGTGCAGGACCTTGCATTTGCCTTTGTTGAATTTCAGATGGTTCTTCTCTGCCAACCTGTCAAGATCCTTCTGCAGGGCTATACAACACTCTGGAGTATCAGCCCTCCTCCCAGATTTGTGTTCAGCCAACTTGCTGAGGAGGCATCTGCCCCTTCATCCAGGTCATTGATGAACAAGTGAAACAATACTGGGCCCAGTATTGAACCTTGGGGAACCTTGGATTTATGGATGTGAAGTCTGCCTAGGAGTTTTCTAATCCAATCCTCCTCAACCAAGGGAAAGTTTTCCTTCCAACATTCCTTTATCTTTGTCTCTTGGGTCAGAGGTTACTGAGGACTGGTCTTGTCACTGAAGACCAAAGGAGTAAGAAACTCTGAACAAATCCTGAAGGAACCTTTTCAAACAAGGTTGCTTCTTTTCTGTCTTCCCTTCTTTCAAATTCCAGTACCCTCACTCAGATTTATGTTCCTAACAGCTGCTTTGTTATAGAGTGAATGTTAGATACTGTTCAACACAACACATTAAAACTTTTTCTACTTCTTGTAGTACTACAAAATTGCTGCACAAACAGAAAGTTTATAGCTTTCATAGCTCCCCTCCTTTAAATATTGTTTTTAATTTCATTTTCAAGCATTTTTAAGAGTTTAGTGTGCTTTTTTTCCATGTTAAACTTGTCTTGAGTTAACTTTATAAAGAAGATGTCTCAGAATCATTTTACTGTCTTGCAATTTCATTTTGAAGTATATTACACATGTATTAAAAATACAATACTTGATTGTGAGAACTATTGTGTCAAGTTCCAGTCTTAGAATGAATTTTACAGCTAGGTTATAAACCCCAGAGAAGAGAAGTTTTTGATGGAAATGCTTCTAACTCTGCCCACTGAACTGCTGTCTGAATGATTTTCTACACAGTGTAAAGGCTACTTTACAGTTTTTTATTTTTCCTCTGTAAAGACAAAAAAGATCCATTTCAGAAGGTGGAACTTTTGAATAAAGGCAAAATTGTTCTTTTAGTATCTCATTATGAAGCTGTCTTTAGTTTATTCAAATATTAATTTCTTCCTAAGAATCATATTGCCTTTCTGAGCATCACATTTTGCCTATTGAAATTGGCTTCAGGAAAAGCAAAGGTTTTACATAAAGGGACAGAGTAACATAAATAATCAACTGTATCAATGCATTTCCTAAGACTTAAACATACTGTGTGGTCTCAAAGACTCATCAGTGTTCCTTTCTCAACTAGTTTGATAAAACCATCTTGGAGGATTTTTATTTCCTTTTTTTTTTTGCTTGACTGAACACAGAGACAAGCAACTCTGTATCAGAATTCATTATGTATTTTGTCCTTTTTTTTAGGGAAAAAATCATGCATAGAGTTAGGGAATCTTTGATAGTAAAACTAATGACACTTCACTGATGATAAGCTTAATTAATTTCAAAAACTTTCACTGAATTTCTGTTGCTTTAGGTTTATAAGTTTTCTTCAGTATACAAAATATTTATTAATACACAAGGCCTGTATATTTCTTATAATTTAAAAATCTATTTAATGCCTGAACTTCATACCTAGCTCCCGACTACAGGTTTTATCAATTTTAATCTTCTGGAGAATTTATGTGCTACATAAACCAGCATTAGGGATAATAAATCAAAATAGAACACCTTGGAATGTAATTTTCCAAACCACTTATTAAAATTTGCTTTATGAGATATATAGGACATACAATTTCTGTAGAACCAGATTGAAATTGTAATAAGTAATTCTACTCTTTCCTGTTTATCCACGGATTAATCTTTACATTTTTACATATGATGACTACAAATATTTTAGGCGTTATAGAGCAGATACACATTAGACCAGTCCCTTTGATCAGTGTGAGAGTCTAGGAAAGATTTTCATCATCAGTCATACATCTAGTATAATAATCCTGCATACATATATCTTGCCTATAAATATTAACTAGCAGAAACTATTTATGTATTAGTTTACTATTTGATAAAAAATGTTGTTAATTTAGATGACAAAAAGGTTTCTGTACATATCTTTACTCACTCAACATAATTAGCAGTTTGCAAATCAGACTCGTGAAATTCGTTTATGCTAAATGAATATACTGCAATCCATCATAAAATGTGTAAGCAGTGATGAAAATATATGACATTTTCAGAAGAGCTTACCATTGATGTACTGATACAGTTTAAAGCAATATACATTGTATCAATGAGATTAGTAAGTTTTTAACACTTATTTGATAGAAGCATAAATATATAGGCTGGTGCTACAGTCTTCCCTGCATTTCTTCGGTTACTAATAGGTGTGGAAGTCATTTCACTATGCTACATACATACGTCCTATTATATGAAGATAATGTAAATAATAACATGCATACAATATAGAGATGCAGTATGTTAATCATCTAAAAGTTTGGTGATTATATAGCCTGGCCTTTTATACCGTTTCTCTGATGTAGAATTTAACTTAATTACCAACTGACACAGGTTCTCTTAATTTCATTTCAACATGATTTAAGAATTAAACCTGCAGTTTTTTGCACATTCTGCATTTCTATTTCTCTTTGAATGTATTGAAAACTAGAGTATTCTAAAACGTTACTGTACTGAGCATTTTTTAAGACAATGCTTTGACTCATCAGTACACACTAAACATGGAAAAAGAAAAAGTTAGCTGATCGTTCAACTACAAGTGCCTATTGATATGGGTTTCCTTCCATTTGTCTTTGTTACACATTTTGATTCTGTCAAAGTCAGTAGGGGTGGGATGAATCTCTTTTTTTAGTTGAAGGGTTAAGTGTTGTTTTAAATCCTTGTTTGGAACTAAAGCTGGAAACCAACACAGTGTAAATGGTCTTCTATTACAAGTATTTTCTTCAGATTTCATGTTAGGCTTAAGCCAGTGCCTTTTTCTCTGCAAAAACACTACCTTATGTAACTCAAAATGTCTCATATGCTTAGTAAGATTTTGTCATTATTGCTTAAAGGTTTATACAAACTTTCAGTTTCTTGCAGTTGAATTCTCATTTCTGGAAGCTGCATTTTTTACATTTTATGTTAATAGCACAAGGTTAAACTAGGAGCTAGTTGCTAGTAATCACACAGTCCTTTTTCTTTAAGAACAGAGAAAATGGCAATTTACCAGGAACTGGAGAGCTCTGCTAATATTTCCTCAAGTATTTTTTTTCCACGACTGTGAGCAAATTTGTTTGCCAATTCCTTATGGAGTCATCCTTTACAAACTGCAAACCAGCATAGTTATTTGTACTGCTTATCTTAGGTTGCATAGGCATTTGGGTGTGATCAGGTGCAGAGAGTCATATTCCCTTACTGTAAACTAGCATCCTGCCTGAAGCTTTAAAAACCTCTAGCTGAACTGCTGTTGTGGGAGCACATGCTTGAGCAAGACCAGCCCTGTATGAATGGGGCTTTGGAACCTACCCTGGTTCATGCTCTACAGAAGGAGACCTAGGGCACATCTGGTCTCATTTTGCATCAAAAATATCTTTCAGATCACAGAAGATGGGCTGGTTCTGTTCCTTTTTCTTTAAGACAACATATATGCAATTTCAGTAGTCAAATATACTAGGTAGTATGTTGATTACTTTGGCTGCTAGTTCTTATTTTGAAGAAGAAAGTAACTTACAAGATTAAAGTTTATCCATCATGTAAGTTTGGTCAACTTTTTAAAGAAAAAAAAAACCTTAATTTGCATAAATTCATTCACTATGTCAATATTCATAGATGAATTCAGAATTAAATGTGCTCACAAAATTGTGCAGCTTTCTTTTTATTTTGCTCTTCGTTTAAAAAAATGGTGATTTTTTTTTTAGTTAAGCTCCAAGTTAAGAGAAAAGTAACAAGTAAATTAACTGTATTCAACTTGAATATGTAAAAAGCCTGTTTATGAGGGCTTGGTGCTCTCAGGTGCTCCTGAGCCTCCTTACTATCCAGTGTACCAGGAACAGAAGACTATACTTGACCCTCGTTATTTTCAATTAACTTTATGTACTGCTTTACAGAACAGTTGTGATTGATAAAGTTTCATTTTATGGTTATTTTTTTATTTTTCATCTGACAAGAAATTTGTCTTGATTGGTAACACCACTTCTAATGCCTGAATGAAGATCTCTCAGAAGAACTCTAACACTGACCTAGTGACACACCGCATCTTGTATGAAATTAAAGCTCAATTTTATTTAGTAATACCGGCTTATTTTTTAGACTTCCAACACAGACCGAGGATGAGTGCATTTTCTTGTCCTCTTTGCAGTCTTCATCTAACATGCAAGTCTTAATAATAATTTGACCAGTGTTCATTGTGCAGAAATCAACCATCTGTGAGCACTTCTGTTGACCTCATCCCTACAGTCAAGCCTAATACATCTTGGAAGAGAGCACAGAATTGCCTTAAAACCCTCATTTGCACTGCCATCATCACAGTTCTACACCATGAAAGTCTTCCATAATGCATAGCATTCAAATAGTTTGAGGGCTCTTCTGAACTGCTCTGGCTTATGGTAAGATAAGGCAAAAGTTCTGGAAATCTAGTCTTGCTGCCATGAACTTCTTCAGCGTACTTCTTTTTTAGAAACTATACCTGGTACTTGGGATATTTGATCCTTCTACTTCAATTCTGTTACTCAGAGTTTTGATGGTCTGTCATCAAATATATAGTATGAGCACTTGAAACTTGAATATTAGTTTTCCATATATAAACACCGAAGATCTGAGTACTGGGCTTTTAGTTTACTTCTTTTATTTTAAATCTTGCTTTCAGTACAGTGTTTGTACACTTAGCTAAACATTCCACTCACTCCATTACTATAATAATATAAAAGTAATTCAAATATCAGTGTAGCTTTTATATTAATATGTTTCCAGGATGTATAACTGTAGCCTTTCAGGAAACACTGCTGAGTGACACTGACCCTAAATTTCCTAGTCTACACCTTTCATTAATATTACAGAGTTATTGAGTTTTCCCTTTCCAAGGGTTTGGGGGTTGGATTTACTTGGTTCTGATTTTTCAGGCCCTATAAAGTGGTTTCACAGTTTTTATACATATAAAGTTTTTCTGTTGACAGAAATGAGCAATGCTTTTCCTAATGGGTATTTATCACATGTACACTGGATATGCTGGTTGCATACCTAACACAGACTGAATAAAATCAGGTTTCTTCTTAAAACTGGTCAGATATGATCAAAATGGTGCTTCTGAGGTGCATTGGATTTCTGATTAGCTGTCAATTTGGCCATATGCATGCCTCTCTCTGTTACTCTTTTGTATAAACATCATTTATAGTTGCTGCTCATGAGAAAAAAAAAAGTCTGCTCCTCAGAGGGATATCTCTGCATGCAGGCACATTGCACATGGACATTTTTTCCTTTTGAAACAGTCTTATCCTTCTGTGTATTAAGTTACAGGCATTTGATAAATATAGATGTCATACATCAGAAGTAATGCAAAGCCTGTAAGAAAGTTGTCAAAATTAACAAGTCCATACTTCCAGCGTTGCTATCACATCTTCTGATGTGAGTGAATATGAAACATGGAAGATTCTTAGGCAGGGAAGAGTTGCATTCAGTTTTCATTTAGTTGGCAAAATACTCCGGCAATGATTATAATCCAGATTGATCTCAGTATTCTGCAGAGGGGAAAAACCTCCAACGAACAAGAACAAAACAGAAGTAACTGTGCAGCTGTAGGTCAGGTAGCAAAGATCCCCTTTACAAAAGAGGGGAAAAAAAGCATAACATTTGTGACATAAATATTTCACATTTGCAACTTCCAGAGGTATTTATGAAAATGTCAACAGTCTCAGAAAGCTGATAGTTATATAAATTTAGCTAAAATATCCTACTCTATTTTGTTGTCAATATTCCAGTTGTTTAGAAAGAGCAAACAACACTACTACTGGGAAACATTGTTACATAAATGATGTATGAGGTAACAGACACAAGTAAATTACTTTTTCCCAGTAGAGACGCACAAGTAATGGATACAGTCAAACAAGATAAGCTAAAAAGCCTAAACAATTGAGCTAATTGTATGCCTGTAAACAGGAACACACATAATTTTGGATTTTTTTTCATAGAACATATAATTTTGGTTCTTTTATTTTTACTCGACTATTTGTGAGTAAAACTTGGCCACTTTGTGATTCTGCAAGGGAAAATGGTGGTTTTGCATTGTGTGGCAAGCTGTAGCAAGCTAGCCTGTGATGGTTTAGGATGATATTTCATTGAGTGATTGTTTGAATATAAGAAAATATGGAAATTAGGAAAACAAAAAAGGAATCTAAAGAGAAGAAATAGTTTCTGCATATCTTCAAAGATCAAAATAACCCACTACCGCAGACAGATTTTATAAGATTGACTTTTTCCTGAGAGCAAAGAGGAATTTTATAAAAATACACAGGAATATGAATGTTGTTAATTATTTCTCGACACTAGGCAAGGTATCTCTTTTTTTTAATATAATTAAAAATCAATGTTACTATTTTTAAAAGGTGAAAATTACTGACATTATTTGCCTTTCATAGTTTTGTTTTCTTTATTACAGAAAGCCAGAGAAATAATTGCAAAATATTTAGAACAGATTGAGCTGAGTATGACATTAATATTCTCTTAAGCTTTCAATTATTTTTATAAATATTTCTGAATACATAAGAACTATACAGTCACCCCAAGAAACTCAAAGTACATTTTATTTTGACAGGAAGAACATTGCAAGCTGTTTGCCATGACCCGATAGTATGAATGAAAAGACGTGTTGGTTTGTTGAGTTTCCGTCTACACCTTCATTCTCTATTTCTGTTAATTTGTAAAGCTTGAGGACATAAGTGTTTTTCTGGATCTTACTCTTCTGGACATACAGATAGTTCTGAGCGTACCCTAATTTATCAGAGATTATTAAGCACTAAAGAATTAATAAAATGTCAATATAATTTCTAAAGCCACAGATTTTTGCATTACACAATAATCTTCTTTTAAAAAAAAAAAAAAAGAAAAGAAAAAAAAACACCAAAAATACAACTTTCTGTATTTATATATTATAACTGTATTTCTTGATGTATAATTTGATATCCACGTTGTATCTCACATGCCTGTACATTCAGCTGACATGTCAGGCTGTGTTAGTATAATATTCATCTGCAACAAAACACCATGCTAGGTACAAAAAGAAAGGAAGGCATCACCAACCAAATCCCTTATATAACACAAGGTAAGCAGCAAAGTATGGAAGTGCAGAACAGAAAATCTTAATAATTAATAATGAGACCTAATATTTAAGCTTAGTATTTAAAAGAAGAAATAGTAAATATAATTTTGGAGTTTTGCTGTTTATTTTATACTTTTTGACATGCTTGGATTTTTTGAAGTATAAATCCATCAATAACTTTACAAAAACACATTTTGAACTTTTTTGAAAACTTCCATCTTTCCTACAGCATCCAACACTAGCATCTACTAGCTATTTTAAAATCCATTTAACACAGTAATTGATCTTCCATTTTCAGGTGGAAAAAAAAAAAAGCAATTGGAAATCCTATTTTTCAGTTATTCCTGAGAGAGATGCAGTACAAGCAGGCAGATTTAGCCAGTCAGGAACTTGGAATACACTTGAAAGCAAGCCAACTATTAACTCATATTAACCTAAAGACCTGGGTGGCAAAGATTCATAGAAATGAGAAAATCTCTGTGATTTTGGGAAAATAAAAAAATATCGACTCATATCTTAAGTGGAATTTCTCAGCTGCATGACAGCAGTAATGTCACATAACTGTTCTGTAGTGGTAAACGAAAGTAACTTCTCAGGCTGAAGCTACAAGAAATTTTTAATTTGTTGTTGTTACTGTTGTCGTTTGTTATTACGGTGTGGCCCTGGAAAGCCAGTAAGGATTAAACTAGAGGATTAGACAATCTGTTTCCTAGCAGTGGATTAAAAATCCAAGTGCCTCGAATTGCAATGTGTTATATTTCACAGATGCCACACAGCCAGACAGACTTTTTAGATGGACATTATCTTAATCATCTAGTAAGAAAATGCAAAACATGGCAAAATTTCTTATCCTCCACCTCAAGACTGCAAACATATTTTCAGACATTGTCAAGAATTTCAGGTCATGATCTTATCATATGAGTAGATGTCTCCACCTACTTTAAGAAAAAATTCATCATATAGTCTTGACTATTTTCCCTGCAAAATTAAAAAAAAAAAAAAAAAATTTTTAGAAAAAAATCTTTTCTTTCAGGGTGACAGTGCCCTTACAATTATGCAACAAGTCATTTAGTGCAGGCCTCTGTCTGGCATGTTAAGGCATATGTTTAATTCCCTCTTCTACTTCAGGACAGGTTAATCTATTGTTGTCTTTTGCTTGTGCACTGCTGTAATTGCTTTTGGCTATTTTGAGTTGAACTGGTCTCCTGACTCTTCTTTTTGAAGTTGTTCCACAATTCAAAATGCAACCAAACAACCAAGCAAACAGACAAGCAAGAACTTCTTCCAAGACGGAAAGAAAGATGGAGAACGACATCAAAGTGCAGTGATGAGGGTTCCCATCTAGATGGAGGGGATGAAGATCTATTTATGTATTTTCACTGTCTGAGAGACTAGACTTGAAAGCTTCCCCTAATCCATTATTTCCAAGGCAAACCCTGGCTTTGGATTCCAGCTAGGTACCAGTCTGCTTTTCCTTGGTGTCCAGTTTGAGACTTCTGCAGCCTGCTCAGAAGCAGGTTTAATATTTAACACTCAGGTACATATGGAGTTTAGGCATCTTATGAGCTTAGTGCCTAGTGCTCTTTTAAAGCCTGAAGTTTTAATCATATGGGTCTCAATCCTGCCTAAATACTTCCAAAGAACCTACCTCATTTTAGTGGAGCTAGATTTTCTACTGCAATCCTGAATCTTCCACCCCCCACCAATACAGCTCTGTGCTTGAAAGCCATGATAAAGATGATTATATCAAAATCTACATTCAGCAGAAGACGTAGAACACAGTGATTTTGTTTAGAACTCCTTCTGTCTTTTTACCTCCTCTACATGTGTCTAATGCTATAGGAGATGTCACATTTGAACAGTACCTGGACTTCTTTGCCTTAAAAATGTCTTTCTGACCCATAAAGAATGCAGCAGGATTGGTACATAAAGTCACTGAGTTTTGCATATTGGAGAAAGCATCTGGGAGGGAGAAGGGGAGAGGCCTTAAAAACCCTCTGGTACTCATATTAATTCTTGGTTTTGTATTAACTAAAAAGGTTAAAGTCAAGTGTCCTTAGCTGAAGAACTTCTTGGTTTAGCATTTAATAACATAATTTAAAATGTGCATATGCTGAACACTATTTGATAGCAAAAATGACATTCCCAGACAGTGCAGTGAAGTATAAAGGATAAGGCTCAGTAGGAGTTTGTGTATGTCCTGTGAGCAACTGATAAAATACCCATTTCTTGCAAGTGTTCTCACCCTTTCTACTCTCCAAGCCCTCCAGCTATAAAGCTGAAGTCTGATTTAATAGCTTTTCTTGCAGCAGAAAATAAGTGTTTAAAGTATTTATTATGCTTTCTAGAACTGCTATTTTGTTTCCGTCATTTAGTCAAGTTCTTCACATTCTGACAGCAAGACCAAACAGGTGCTCGAAAACTTTTCCTTTCATATGAATAAAAACAATACAATTTTATCCTTCACACCAAAAAAAAAAAAAAAGAAAAAAAAAAAAGAAAAAAAAAAGAAAAAGAAAGGAAAAAAAAAAAAAACAAATAAAAAATAAAAAAGAAAAAAATAGAAAGAGGGGAACTCATTAGCCTGAACTAGTTGCTGACAAAGGAAGGGTGAATTTATAAACTCCTCCACTGTAAAACAACTAAACAAAATTCTGGAAAGAACTAGGAAAGAGTTTTTTTTCCAAAACAATCTTTCAATTATTCTTTATTAACACCATTTCCATGCACAGCATCCTACGTAACATGCGAAGTAAAGTGTTCACCCTTTCTGCTAAAGAAGCAGAACAATTCCTATTAATATAAATGCCAAGAACTGAAATTGTTTCCAGGGTCCGAGTATTCTGAAGATTATCTCCTTGGTCCTCAGAAACACTGTTCATATAGAAAACCTGCGGATCACAACTTACTCCTATTTCTTACTACAGACTATGAAACAATAGTCAATTTTACTCCATTCCTTCTACACTAGTTCAAACAAAGTGAACTGTCTCAATGATATGACTTCTAAGCACTCAAAAAGTAGAAATACTGATAGAAGGCACTCACTGGAGCATTTTAACAATAACATAAGAAAATATCTGCTTGTATTTAAGCGGAAATATCTTCAATTTTTGAAATAAAGGTAGAAAGTGGGGCTCAAAAAAATGAAATATTGCCACGACTATCTGAAGACAACCTACCTTTCTTTGGGGTTTTGTGGGGTTTTGTTTGTTTTGGTTTACTTATTTATATGGTTGGTGGTTGTTGGTGTTGTTTTGTGTTAGTAGGCAAGTAATTTCGTCTTTTTTACCTTTCCCTTCAATCCTGAGACACCAAACTCTTGAGCTGAAGTCATCTCTTATTAAGTTCCTCCTGATACTGACTTTTTCAACCAGGGGGTGTTTCAACTTTTAACAGGTGTTTAAGAATTCTACTGCAATAATAACTGATTAAAGCTTATCTCGTGTAGATATAGCCAAGACTTATGTGGTATGGTACTCATCAAGAAGAGGATGCTGCTTGTATGTTAATTCCTTGATTTATTTCATCCAAGGTTTATTTTTTTTTACCATGAGATGAAGCTGAAAAAATTATTTGAAAGAAATCACATTTAATTAGATTGTCAGTTGGCTGTCATAGGTAAATCAGTCCTTATATTCATAAATTCATGGAAAAGAAGAGACTTCCTTTATCAGCCATAGATTACAAATATCAAGAGAATTCCCTGAAACAAATCTAGTCAGAACTAAAACAACTTTTGGAAAAAAAAACATTATCTTGAGACAAAGATTTGAAAAAACACTGGAAGCCCTTTTTAATTTTTTTCTTCTTTTATTTCAAAGAAGAAAACAAAGAAGAAAGGCTTATTTTTGAAACAAATTTTTTGATCCTGTCAGCCTTGTTAAAATTTGTTACACGGGCAAAGACCTGTTTCTGTTCTGTATGCTAGTATTCCCAATCTGTGATAAAATTACCCAACCCCCATTTATTCCTTTGAGAGGCCTGCATTGTTCACTAAAGGCATATTTAATTAAGCATAATTTGCAATCCTTTGATCACTTTCATGGTTCTTCTTTGAATTACAAAATTATTTTGATACACTTCTTAGCTGCAGAAATCTGAACTGAACACCAAGATCCAACAATAAAAAGCAGTGCCAAATGCATAGCATCTGCTATATGATATTATTTAAATTCACCAAGCAATTAATTTATCAGCATATCAAAGCAAAAAATCATGAGCATAGTCACTAAGTTTTTTCTCAAATCACAATATTAAACCATGTACAAAACTTCACATCTACCTTTAAGAAGAGGCATGCTTTTTTCTTGTATCCCAAAAAATTCTGATAATTCTTTATTAGAGGTTCTATGCTTCCTTAGTTTCTACTTTCTCTTTTTGCCATCTGCAGGTGTGTTCAATAATGACTTCTATTTGATTTTGTTTTTTTTCCTCAGACCACTTTTTGGTGGAAATGTTGAATAGCATACAATGAAGTTCTGATCTCAGGGACATGCTAGAAGCAGCAGATTTCATTTGATGAATATTTTTTTTTTTTATGTTTGTCCTGGTTTCAGTGGGTTTCAATTAGTTTTTTTATTACTAGCTGGTGCAGATTTAGTACAAGAATAATATTGATAACACACTGATGTTTTGTTTGTTGCTAAGTAGTGCTTGTCCTAAGTCAAGGACTTTTCAATATCCCATGTTCTGCCAGCAAGAAGGTGCACAGGAAGGAGGAAGCATGTCGAGGACTGCTGACCTGAACTGGCCGAAGTCATATTCCATACCATACCATTCCATTCCATTCCATTCCATTCCATTCCATTCCATCACAGAACATCACACCCTGTACATAAAGGGAGGGCAGTTGGCCAGGAGCCGCTGATGGCTGCTCAAGCATGAGCTGGGCATCAGTCAGCAAGTGGTGAGCGACTGTGTTGTGCATCTCTTGTTCCTCTTGGGTTTTATTCCCCTCTCATTTTCATTACTACTACTAGTAGTATTAATATATTACATAATATTTTGTTTAAATTATTAAATGGTTCTTACCTCAACCCACAAGGTTAACTCTTTTTTTTCTGATTCTCCTCCCCACTGGGGTGGGGTGGGAAGTGAGCAAGCAACTGCATGTTACTTAGTTGCCAGCTGGGGTTAAAACATGATGATATTCTCAGGTCTAAGATATATTTTTAAATCTTTTTAATATGCACTTAATTAAAATATTGTGTAATATGAAGCTGCATGAAAATCCAAGTGCATTTTAACACTAATATCTTTATTAACAAAGCCTCTGATTTCAAGTTGATTTTAACAAGTTCCATTTTTCTCAAACTCATGCCAATTGGCTTTGATTCTGTGGCCTCAAGCCTATTCTCACCGATCTATGAGTTACATCGCTTAAAATGGATATCACATGAGCAGATGTATAATCTACGATAATGCTTCCTTTCCAGAATTCCTTTAGAAATCTCAGTACAACAAGATGCCTAGATCTAAGAGGTGGGAATTTTCTGTGTATTACCCCCTCCCACATTTACATTTATAAAACACATATAAAAAGAATAAACACAAAATTTTCTTCCAATAAGCCAAAGATAGTAAGATATTCTAAACTTCATACTTTTCTCAATGGGGAGAAAATGAAGAAATGAACAGTACATGACAGATCCCTGTAATTTAGCTTAATCATCACTTCAGTGAATGCAGCTGGGAAGCTACAGAGACTGTTACTCTTAGAATCAGATATTTTCTAGTAGTTAAACATTAAGTTTACCCTTATCTGTGGTCTTGCAAGATTAATAGAAAATCAACAATTCTGATCTATACAATTCCTTGCTTAGCTAAGATCAAGTTATCTGCTTGATTTTTCTAGTTAAAATATCCAAATTTTCTACAGTTTGTGGATTTAGTCTCTTTACAAAGTTAAGTTTTAAATCACTCAGTTGACTTATTTTTAGAATCCAAAATACCATTTTAGACAGAATGATTTTCTAATTTTTAAAAACATGCTAAAATATTCCTGAGATCTCCTCCCTGTATTCGCACCTTCCTTTCCACACCTTATAGAACTCCAAGCTTTCTCCTTTAAAAAAAAATATGAATTTCTGATTGAAACATTTTTGAAACTACATCCTTACTGAGTTTTTTGTGTTCATTTAACCATTCTTGAAGTTACTATGATAGAGGCAATGAACACATGGATCCAATGATGTTACATAATTTGTACCTTGTTAATTACTTCCCTGACACTTCAATGTACAGCTGTGCACAGTAAAAATATAAACCATGCTACCAAGTTTTAACTACAGTTATTACTACTGAGTTCTGTATATGAAACCAGAGATGTTCCAAAGCAGACATGTTAGTTACCCAGAGAGCTGTTGCGAGTAAAATGCAATGCAACGCAGCACAAAGTAAAAGTGTCACTTATAGAGCAGAGGTCATACAAAGAGAAGATTCTAGCATTGCTGGATGCCTTAAGACATGCTACATTGTCCTTGAAAAAAAAAATTAACAGATGTATATCCTCATTTGAGGGGAAAATCAAGAAAGTGACGATTGCAGAGGTACTTGCTCAAATGAAGATTATTTTTATCCGGTCATTTGATTTCAAATTTGTGCCTCTTACTTCCTCCTCTTCACTCAAGTTCCAGACTGATTAGGGTAAAGACAGGTTTTTGCTCTCAAAATCTTGAACATCAGACAGCTATTTTGAGGTATTTCTAACTATATCCCTACTTTTTTCTATGGAGAGAAGGGTAACAATATAAAAGTTTTCTTCCTTCCCCCAGTTATGTTGCCAGACTAGTATTTACTGTAATCTGCAATTTCCATCACTTAGCATTTTGTATGCCAAGTCACTGCCTTTTAGGTTAATGTGGAGTGTGAATGCCCATGAGTGCAAAATTACTGCAAACTTTTTGCATGACAGTGGTAAAGAGGGAGAGGAGGTAACAGCTGAACAGTTTGATACAGAAACTTAAGCTCTCTCACTCTACTGGTGGGAAGAACTACTACTCTTAAGAATATAGCTATGTTACTGAATTTTTCACTTATTTCATCTTTGAGACCTCTGCATATAGAGCAGTATTACTGAGGAACTACTTCTATTTGGGCTAAGAAATTAAGGCCAGCAGCAGTGGGAGAGTTAGTTTTCACTTCAATAGCTCAGGAACCCAAGGGGCTGACATGCCCTTCTGTCTTTTGAGATTTATGATAGTTTTGTGACATGGCACTTCTATAAAAATCCTTTCATCTTTTTTTTCCTATTTGATTATATCATAACAAAAGATGCTCACATCTATAATTATATAAAGCATATCCACTCCCTTTGGAATAATTTGTTTCAGCATACAAGCCTAATATGCACACAAATCACATTAATGACTGATTGCTAATCCTGCACCTGCTGTGTTTAAAAGCAAGGGGGGGAAAGGGCAATACTCTGACCCTGATATCAATAATATTCTACAAGTATTAGAATGTCACTTACCTATATATTTCTGCATCACCAGGGACCAAGGTAATGCCAAACTATCTGTCTACTATACAATTTCTTAAGTACCCAGAATATGGATAGGACTGGCTATAAATACAGCATTAACTAAAACACAAGCATGTAATATTTCTTCTGTGACTGTGCATGAAGATAAGCAAATCTATGTATCCCCATCTTGAACCTAATGTCTGTATGCATCTTAGGGTTGTAGCAAGAAAACAATTACAGTATTTGCCTCTATCTTTACTCTCAGCGAGAAGGAGCCACTCTCTCATGTCTCACACATGATTTTGCTACTTCATTAATTAAAGCACGGTTCATACAAGAGCTGGTTTAACTTTCAGCTAATAAATAGGGTGTATGAAAAATTAACTGGTGAGTTGGTGAGCTGTCAATTCTTTGGACCAGGAAATGGAAACAGGAAAACTTTTTCAGATTTCAAGAAATAGAACTGACTACCACATTAGCCCAAGAGTGTATCTGGGTTTGGTGAAGCAGGAATGTTTAGATTAAAATGAACATGTTAATATGAGCAAGATTGATTAAAAGTTTATAACATTTTAAAGAAAAAAGAATTGAAATAAAGGTCGATTTTAGAGTATATCTATAGAGCCTATATCTATAGAGCATTGCAATTCTACCCAAATTTTCATTAAGCATGTTAGCCTAGGATCCAAAAACACCGTGTGTGTCATCTTAAAACTTTGAAAGACTGATTTAGTTCCCTTTACAGTATTTTGTAAGATAAAGTAGATCATGCTGAGCTCCATATTGCTAGGTTTCTTCCACTGCTCAGGCTTACATATGTAGCAGTACATTATTCCAACACTGCAAATTGCAATGTAATAATTTTACTAATCACTGAAAAAGTGGTCAGACTTATCCCTTCACATTCAAAAGGTAGGCAGCTTCCATAAATACAACCAGAATATTACTTTCTACTTCTGCTATGGCAAAGGCAATGCTTGCACAAAGTAAGCCAGAATCTTTCATGGCTTACTTATTGCTCTGAGAACAAAGTTCTGTTGCCAAGAACCATACAGCTGTTTTTTATTTCAGAAGACTAGTGATTTTCCCTGAAGTTTATCTTCCATATTTTATCTGTAGTGGCTTATAGTTACAGTAAAAACAACTATAGATCTATCTGTCTAACTCTCTCTCTCTCTCTCTCTCTCTCTCTAGATATATATATGGGTGTTAACACATAGGACTACATATAGGCTATAAGGATAGCTATGTAGGATTTATAGGCTATAAATACAGCATTTTAAGTTAATAAATTTCAGTTTGCAAGTTAACGAATGTCAGCTAATTTTACACATTGCATTATACTGGTTTGGGTTCCTCAACTTTCAATAAGACTACTTAAATAACGTCTGTATAAAAATTTATTTTATTTTTATTTGTTCATGAATAGTCAAATATTTGTACAGTAAATTGTTTCCTCATTCAGTATTATTCAGCATAACCACTTGTAGGGTTTTGGTGGTGGTGGGGGGGTGCGCTTGCTTTAACTCCACTCCATGCACAGGTTTTATTTTTATGTAATCTTTGAATGATTTGTTCAAGGGAAACCAGTCCAGAGTTCAATAGAGTCAAGGCACAAAATGATTTGCAGTGTTTCCACTATATACATTCATTTTCCCTAGAGAAATGTGCAATAATAAAGAAGCAGTAGCCTTGAATCTATTCAGTCATATTATTCAAGTAAATTTTTATATTACTTCCTCATGTTGTTGTTGTTTATTCTTTTATTTTAGCCCTTAATGAAATAAATAAATCCCTTAAAGTTTCATGAACTTCAGGTATGTGTCTAAGGCTTTTGAATACGTGTTGTACAGAGGATAACTCTTCTGTAGTGCCTGCAGATAGATCCTAAGGGCTGTCAAGTTCCCAAATCAGGGACTGCTAAGACTATAAACACACTGGAATAGAATTCAGCTCACAGTAAAACTATTTAGGACCTTAGTAATTTTTGCAGCCTATATTATGTTCAGCACTGACACAATTTTGCTGTTATCAGAGAACTACCCTGGGGAGTTTTAAATAGTTCAGATCAGTAGCTGTGGTGTAATTTCTTCTCCCAAGAACAAAAAGGATAGTGGTACCTTTCAAAATTGTTTAATTATTTTATGTGACTACTCTATGAAACAGGTTCAGGTTAAGTACCTTTTATATTAAAGGGATCAAAAGGAAATTTTCATTATTTGCACAGACACAGAAATTGGAGAAAGAATAGATTTCTGTGAGGGGCAATTTTTTAGAAATTATAAAATGGATAACTAACACATAAAGTGAAACTATGGGTCTGGTGTAGAGCTGGAATGAAATTATGAGTGTGATTTATAAACCGCTGAAATAAAGGTTCATAATAGAAATGCTGACACAGCATTAGCAAGAGCGTATGTATTATCATCATTAGCAAGAGCGTAAGTATTATCATCATGAGGAAAAACTGTATGTGCCATATGAAATTAAAAAACAATATTAGCAACATATTTCTGAATATATCTAAACTCCTCCACAGCTAAGCCCATCCCCTATATGTGTCTTCTGTACATAGTACAAAAATATTCATTGTTTGTGAAATTTTTGCATGTATTAGGAGAGTATCTTCAGCTGCTGAATTAATCCCCCACTCATTAGTAAAGTCCATCAATGGAGTATCTGAAGTCTTTGTCTGCCATTATTTTTTGAGAATTCATGCTGCACTTCTCACTGTCATGATATTTTAGCACTATGGTCTGAAATCAATTGAAATTATCTATTTATCTCTTTTTCTATCCTTTTATCTATCTAACTTAAAGGTCAGCACTTCACAACACTTCATATCTGAAACAAAATAATATACATTGCAAAAATGACAGATTTTTTTCAAAGTGTATATCACCTTGCAAACTTTCATCACAATAATAATTTTTACTCTTTGGTATCCATCTTTAGTATTTTTTCCACTTTCTGTAACTTCCTTTACAATTATAAAGAAGACATGTAACCTTTGTTATATATTTCTACCTAACAAAATCCTATTGAGAGCCTTGGTGTGGTATAACACAGAGTATGGGAAATCAAATATCATTATCAAATGTCTTTTTTTAATTATGGCAAGGATAATGAAGTGAGCTGTGTCTGACAAACCCATTGGAAACCATTAATGTGCTGTACAACAACTCATGCTTACACCACTGATGTTCAAAAGTTCAGACACTGAAGAAGACCTCTTCAAGGCTCTGAAGACCACGTTCTAGTTGTATATTGGGATACTTAATACCATTTATTTCCATGATAACATCTAAAATATAATTAGGTTCTCTAAACTAAGAGACTTCAAACAACAGAGATAAGAAAGTGCAGCACCTAAGAAAGTGCAGCACCTCAAATAAGTAGTTCAACAGGCTATTATTTCCATTGTCTCAGGTAAAAAGCTGCTCAAGACAACCTAGCTAAATGAACAGGATTTTATATGTCTAACCATCAAAAAAGGGAAACAAGAGTCCAGTTTTATTTGTATAGCTGAACTCTCTCTCTCTGAAATGAGTGAAAATCCAAGCTTCATTTTGTGGGCCAAGATATATGTGTGAGCATTCGTTAATGGAACAAAAGGATCTTTATACACTATACCTAAAATCTCGTGAGTACTGAAGAAAAAATATACTTACTCCGTGTACATGATTTCAGAAAAGTGGTTTGGGAATATGAATGGTTTGCATATGGTTATTGAAAAAGCCAAAATCGGCTGAGGTACTCCAATGCAGAGCCCAAATCTTGCTTCATATTCCTCACTCACTCACAATCCAAAAACAAGAAAGAAGTAAAAATCTACTGCTTGGAGACACTGAGGCATGGAAAAACCAAGACTGTGCTGGATAGAGATTTATAATGAACAATCTATAGTTTTATAATTCACAATAACAACCCAATACTTTGTTTATAATGCTTTATATTTCAGTATGTATCAGTAAAAGAGGAAATTAACACCAAAAATGTCATTTTCTTGCTTATCTTAATGTTATACGTCACTTTACTATGAAACTACTTGAATAACAGAGCTAGAGTAAAACCTTCCTTTGAAATTACGGGTGTAAAACTGTTTTGCAAAAATCAGGGATTGTTGAAAATTAGGAGTTTCAGTTTGTCATCTTCAGATATTATAATTTCAGAAATTTTTGTTGATGCATTTTACAGAGTTTAAAATCCACTGTTTAGAGGGCATGAAGATGGTGAAGGGCCTTGAGGGAAACCTGTATCAGGAGTGGCTGAGGTCACTTGGTCTGTTCAGCCTGGAGAAGAGGAGACTGAAGGGACACCTCATTGCAGTTAC
>JAWWES010000133.1:41999165-42047656 GCA_035583135.1 Lophotriccus pileatus | reverse complement strand
CCCCACCAAAACTAAATGCAATATTGCTATTACAGTAGAAGCAAGTATCAGAAGCAGGACAAAGTTACAGTTTTGCTTAACTTAGATCTTTCTGTGTCATTATACATGCACCTTTTTCCAAAACTCAGAATCCAGTTTTGAAGCAGAACCTTATCTGGAAGCAATTGGCATTGCTGTTGATGTTAATGTTAAATGAATTTAGGAAAAGTAAGTCAATTCTGATGCCACTTGACCCAAATCTCAATAGAATCTATAAAACATGAAAAATATTCAAAATGCCTTAAATAACCAGCAAAAAAAGTATTACAATTTATTTAAACCTTTATATTTCACCAGTTGTTTAGCCTCTTCAATGATCTTCTTACTAAAGGGAAAAAGAGTGTGCAAAAGACATGCTTATATGATTTCTAGAAGAGAGTAAAATGAAGCTATAATTTTACTTTGTAAATTGTACACTGTAGGTATAGCAGCTTCTAGTCAGTCACTGGGAGATAACCATCTGGATGTGCCTTTTTGAAAACATTTGTTAACTGTGATACAGATAGTTTTAAGTGTTTCAGTTCAAAATCATCATCATAAAGATAAGCACAAGTCAAAAGCATAGACTTCTGAAAGACACATTCTCGGGGAAAAGATTTCTATGGGTGCATCAATTCTCCTAAAACTTAAATGTAATGCCCAGAATAGTCACATTGCATTTTTTACTCAGGACTGCACAAATTATATTTTTTTTTAGTAATAAATTTTTATTATTTGCCATTTTCCAAAAAAGTTACCTGACATTTCATTTAAAAATTTTTCTGTTTAAGAAAAAAGATTTTTAATTATTTAAATTATTCCCATGAGAGAGCAAGAAATTAATTGTGGAACACTTCATATGTTCTACTAAAAGTAGGAGTCACTTAGAAATTCATCTGGGTTTTTTATAATACGTTATTTGATACACCTGCAGTATCTTCTCACATCCAAATTTCATAGTTTTCCAGCTCAGATGAAAAACTTGTGTCAAATTTGTGCCGCAGTCATTTTGACTTCAACGTAACTTTTGTATTGTTACAAAGTTCACATTCTTACTGAGGAGGAAAACAGGGTGGAGGAAAACAAGACTGCCATCAAACTTTTATACAGAATTTATTTTTTTAGACTGATTGCTGATTGCTCCTGGACTCATGTATGCAAATCAGACAATTACAAAATGATAATGTAAATGTAAATAAACACAGTAGGAGAACCTCTTTGACAATGATCAGAAGAATCTTCTTCAGTGTTAGAAATCAGAAGATAATGAACTAATAAAGCTATCTTTCAATCTTTCACCTTCACAAATTAACTCAGGGAGTTTCCTCTGCAAAAAGATGCATGTGTAAAACAAAAATCTATGGGAATGCTTGAAAGCTCTTTCCTGAGGATTTTGAATGAAATACATAGATTCACAGAAGGCTTTTCAAAACACTGCACACCGTCATGAAGAGTCTCTGTGAGTAACATATTTCTTGGCCAACTCTGTGCTCTTTTCTTTCCTGACACATTCTCCTGAGATGAGAATATTACATGAAAAAAAAAAAAAAAAACCTGAATACAAAGACACAGGGTAAAATCCTATTATTTAAACAATTGGAGTAGCTAGGGAAGGTTGGTTCTGAGACTCAAGCTTGAACGAAGAACACAAGAGAAAAAGAAGAAGCCTGGGAACTTTGCTTACTGTTATCGGAAATAACAGCTGATCTTCATCAAACAAAACTGTCTTGGAAGAAAAAGGCCTTTCATTATAAAATTGTAAGACTGATATCCCACAAGTTCCCCAAATGACTGAACAGAATTCACCAGAACTCCATCTCCCTTTCTCACATATGTTCAGTTACCTTTTCCAGTAAGCAAAGAAGAAACTTGTAGATATTGCACTTGCATACATTGATGCATTCAGTTTTACCAGATTTGTGTATGTGTAATAGGTAGATTGCAACACTTGATCAAAATATTCAAATTTTGAAATTAATCCAGTGAAAGACTTAAGCTTTAAAATATATATGGTTAATTACTGACTTTAGTTTACTTCCACCTGACATATCCTGTGCCACTAGAAGTAACTGAAACTAGTGTAATCATAACTTACAATGGTAGCTTTTGAATTGCCATACAGGATTCAAGCAGAATCCAAAATCATTAAGTTAATAGAGCAACAATATGATATTTATATTGTACTGACATTTCTTTAAAGGCACCTCTCTTGATCATTGATTAAATTTTTGTTTCACCAGGCAACAAAATAATAATGCAGAGATTTAACTTAGGGAAACAAAGGTACAAGATTTACTACAGTTTGAGACTGAAGGTTCTCTATTGCCTAAGCACTTTTCATGCTGCCATTTTTTCAATGGACTACTCTGACAGAAAAGGTCACAAAGTTTTATGCTGCAAAATAAAGAATAAAATAGGGAGAAATACAATTGTTTTGGTTGAAAGGTTCAGAAAGGTCTAGACACGTTGGACAGTTGGACACTGATTTTATTTTACTACAGGGTCACACATTGCAATGACGGCAAAGTCGATTCAGTACTGCAGCTGATTCAATTTCCTGTGCCTTGCATGGGAAGCAAACTATCTTTCCAAAAAGAGAGTATATTTTCAATAATCTTTCAAATCATTTGTCTGTAACAACTGCTTAGAAGGCTGACATTGAAATCCATTTGCTTATCAAAATGTTTTCTTCTCCACAGTGTGCAAAGCTTCATGCTGGTTATTGTAAACTTGCCATTGATTTTTCCAAACAGTTGAAGAGAGCTGGGGTAAAAGAAAGGTCACATTCTGAAGAAAAATGGATAGCTGAAAGGTCTAATAAGTAAAATAGATGACAGATAGTATTTTTGTAGATTGCAAGTTTTTCATTTTCAAGGCATGTTGAACAGTGTTCATTTCACTTCATCATAGTCCACAATGATACCAAAAAAATGTCTTTAATTCAAAGTAAAGGAAAAATACAGGAGTTTTTGGTCTTGAAAAGCTGACCATTCATTTCAACAATTGCAGCACAAGACTGTTTTTACTCAGAAGTGTTTTCAATGTTATTTTTTAAAATATAAAAATTATGATGCTTATTTCAGACTACTAAGGAAAATAGTTTTTGTCCCTATATAATTTCTTTACATTCCAAATAAATGAAAGAAGTATCGTACTATGGAAATTCGGCATGAGTTGACCTTGGAGATGAGAGTTAGGTAACTATGTTCTCCAAATGTCTTCATCACATAAAAAAAGTTAGTAAATAATCATACAGTAGAAGTTTTCAGAGCTGAATCAAAGAGGTAAAGCTTCAATTCTAGAATGAATGGCTTGTTCTAGAGAAGCAAAGTTACCTGTAACTTCAAGTGAAATTATCAGTGGTGTTAAACATATTATCTGTGAGCAGTGCAACATTCCTCACTGAAATTTTATGTCTTTTTTGTCTGAATTGCATTTTATTATGGTTTCCTTTTTTTGAGTAATTTACATAGAAGAATGATTGCTGCTCCTGCAGAAAAATAGGCATTTTTTAACTGCTAATACATGCAATTGAAATGACAGTTAATTCATCAAAGAATTTTCACACCTATTTCCATGGGATTCACTTATGCATGACACTATTGCAAAAACCATTTTCATAACATAAAAGGACAACACTGGCTATTGTTAGACCAATTAAAACTTTTTTTTTCTTTTATTGATAGGAAGAAAGAAACAAAGTAGTCATACAAGCTTAGAGAAACCTGTTTTTCATTAAGACTGTGTCCTGGAAGAAAAGAAAAAAGAAAAGAATGAAAGGAAAGGAGAAAAAATGAAAAGAAAATAATCTCCTTACAATAAATTAAAAAAAAAAAAAAAAAAGAAGGAATTAATAGAGTTTTTCAAAACACATCAGGAAGAATTATTTTTTTTCTTTTTTCCATAGTTCAGGAACTGTAGTTCTAAATAATTGGAGGTACACCTAATATCTGCTTTATGTAATACAAAATTTTCTCATCATTGCAATATTTTGACCGAGTTTCAGTTGTTGCATAAGAAATCACAAACCTAAATTGCATTATAGGACATAGTTTTAAAACAAAGTAAATAAAAGGGAGTGGATCCATAGGCAATAAATGTGTGTAGCTAATAATACAAATTCACCAAAGAAACTAGGAAAATGTCTGTACTTAATAAAGTTTACACTACTTCATACTCATTTTAAAGAGTAAATTCTGACAAAGAAGAAAAAAAATAATTTATCAGTACCTAAGTAGAAAGTAACATATATTAGAACATTAACTTTTCTCATAAATACAACCAAGACCACTTAATGAAAATATAGATTTGCTTTGATGAGGAAATGTCACTGGAAATAGTTATATGAGTTTATAGTTTTATCTACAAAAATAAAAAATGCAATATTAACAACAAAAATTATTTGCTATGGATAGGCTGTATATCAGATAAAAAAACATCACTGAAAAGGCCAAAAATATATTTTCCCAAAGACTTCATACTTGGGTATGCCAAAACTGAAGAGACAATTTGTGAGACAATTCAATAATTCACTTGAGAAAGAATGGAAAAATCAGATCTTTCATACTTCAAATGAAATACTTGAAAAATTACCTCATGTTGATTTGTCAACAAGATATAGACATGACTGAATATTTAATTTTGAAATGAAAAATGAATGAAAATTTAATTTTGTGCCAGAGTTGGAAAAGCAGAGAGCAAATTCTGGTGTTCTTGGTTTGTCATGGCACGGCAGCACAGCCTTGCTGACTGCACATCTCACCAGGAACCACCATTTATTGCACTGATGTCCCTTTCAATATTGAGAAAAACATATGCCTCACTATCAAATGTTTCTGATGAGTGTCTGATACAACAATGAAGTAGTCAGTCTCAAAACACTGTTCTCTTAACTATAACACTTGTGTGGTTCACTGCCTGTGCTGACTTTCTTAGCAGAAGGGATCCAAGAGAAGAAGCAAATACCAAATGAAGCAGATTTCAATAGCAGAGCCATGGTTTTCCTCCTGACAAAAAGCAGTTTGCTTGTGCTCATCAGTCCTCATCACCCTAAAACTACCTGGAAAAGCTGTTTTGCCACTTAAGTAAACCACCACAAGCTGAACAAAGTGCAGGGGCTACTGCCATGAAACCTGGAGGATTCTACCTTTCCCTGCAGATTCAGCCATGATGTGCACACTCTCAGGAAAGTGACACCCTAAAGAACTATTTTGCTTATGTCTGAAGTTAGCTCTGGTTTTTGAACACAAATGTGTAAGGAATACCTAACATTGATAATGCAGGAATAACCACACTGGTTTTCACCTTCAAACTACAGAGAATGTAACAGCTGTTTAAAGTGGTATACCTCTATTAAAAATACAATAAATATACAGGAGTGTGGAGAAAGATTGATAACATAGTGGCTTAGTGAGCTGGATTAACCTGAAGGGCTCAAATCCAAGTGCCAATCAGTTTGATTAATAATGCAGCAAAGGCTACTCATTGAAGTTACTCAATGGCAGCCCATTTTCTGATGCTTTTTCTGTAAAATAAGAAGTAAATTTCCAGTCTGGAGCTTGTAAACTGCCTAGTTATAACATGGGGAGTTGATTAGGTTATAAACTGAAGTCGCACTTAATATGTGATTTGAATCATTAAGAAAGATTGGAAGAATCACTTCCAATCAACTGGTACAAGGGTTTACCCACATTATTTTCTTCTTTGCGAAGATTATTGTTTCTCAGAGAATATTGTTTCCTTCAGAGAATTTATGCTCATTGCTGTTTATACTTTGATACCTTTACTCAGGATGTTATAATTCTACCAGTTGTGCAATTCCCAAAAATGTCTGGATGATACCAAACAGCTGTAAAGTGCTGTGAATATTTGTCACAATGACATTTTCTTCATAGCTGCTCTGAGCAAATTAATTGATGAAGAAAAATAGCTAAAAAGTGGATTGAAGTTTTTTGACTAAAAATACTGGTTTGGTCATGAAACAAAGTACCAGATAAATCTGAAAATTCAATTACACTAGGAATATAACTTCTCCATATTCAGTAGCAACTATAATGTATTCAAGTAGACTACGTAAAACAGAAACTGAAAAAGATTCCTATATGAGGTGTCAGCATTGTCATGCAACTGAACTGAACCCTTTTGAAAAGATGTTGTTTATTGCCCCTCTTTCTATGGTGGTTTTAATTGACATCACCAACTAATGTAAATGTATCTTTTTTTTTTTTTTGAACCATGTTTAAAAGGAATTCAAATACTGAAAAAAATGCAGGAAAATATTAGTATTGTTTAAAGAACCAATTCATATTATTTTACCCATACCATATTTTAAATATAATTACTATTAGAATCATAGAATCATAGAATTGCTTAAGTTGGAAAAGATCTTTAAGATAATCTGGTCTAATCCAGTACTGCCAAGTCCCCCTCTAAACCATGCCCCAAGTGCCAAATCTGCAGATCCTTTAAGTACATCCAGGTTTGTCGACTTGATTTCTTCCTTGAGCAGTTTATTCTAATGCTTGACAACCCTTTCTGTGAATAAATTCTTCCTAATATACAATAAAAAACTCCCCTGGAAAAACTGTCCAGGGGACAGTCTTCTGGACTTATTCCAGCATCTTGCTGTCTTTCTTCTAGTGAGGTGGCCAAAACTATTTGAGGTGCAGCCTCATCAGTGCTTAATACAGTGTTCCCAGGTGGCCAAGAAGGCCAATGTCACCCTGGCTTGTATCAGGAATAGTGTGGCCAGAAGGACTATGGAAGTGATTGCCCCCCTGCACTCGGCACTGGTGAGGCCCCACCTTGAGTATTGTGTCCAGTTCTGGGACCCTCAGTTTAAGAAAGACATTGAGATGCTGGAGCAAGTCCAGAGAAGGACAACAAAGCTGGTGAAGGGTAAGCCCTATGAGGAACGGCTGAGGGAACTGGGGTTGTTAAACCAGGAGAAGAGGATGCTCAGGGCTGACCTTATTGCTCTCCACAGCTACCTGAAAGGAGGTTGTAGTAAGGTGGGGGTTGGCTTCTTCTCCCAGGACAACAGGACATAGCCTCAAGCTGCAGCAGGGGACATTTAGACTGGACATTAGGAGGGAATTTCTTCACAGAAAGGGTTGTCAAGAATTAGAATGAGCTGCCAGAGGAGGTGGTAGAATCACAACCCCTGAAGGTGTTTAAGAAAAAACCATACGTGGCACTTAGTGCCATGGTCTAGTTGACATGGTGGTCAGTCACAAGTTGGACTTGATGATCTCTTTTCCAACCTAATTGACTCTGTGATTCAGTTATATGCTATCTATATGCCTGCGTGCACGTGTGTGTGTGTGTGTGTGTTTGCCTAGCAATTTTAGTTATACGTGATGGCTAAAGCTAACTATTAAAAATTACATTTTCACTTCAGTGGCAAACACTGGGAAAAAAATACCAGAGCCATTCTACACCTGGATCTAACATGTGCAGTATCTGCTTTGTTAATATCTAGTCTCTCTCAGTTTTCATCTGTCGTATTTGGATCTCTTTACAGTCTTTGTATGCTTCCTACTTGAACATTTCATGATCACTACCAGGAATTATTTTATTTCTAATTTCCTAATTCAGCCCAGAATGAAAGAATATAATTTATACACATTTATATACGAAAGTTCAGAAAATGTGCATAAAATTTTAATGTAAGTTAAACTAAGCAAATATAAGGTATGTTCACAGAATACTTTTATTTTTCAAACTGGCATGCATATGGAACACAGACCTGAAAAGCCAACTAAAGTTAATGAAAATCCATATGTTCACTCAATGACTTTGGCTCAGACTGAACATGACTGAGTCTATTGCTTATTTCCAGCTGCTTGACTATAGTGGCCAAAGCTAACTTTAGATAGATACTTTGCATACATCTATGCTATTATTTTTCCATGTAAGCAATCTTACCTTTTGCTTCAGGGATACCAGGCAGTCATAAAATAGGGCACAGATTGTCACTACAATATAAAAATAGGAGAATTAATAGCCTGTGCAAAGAAGGAAGTGGTTTATCAAACAGCTTTGTCATTTGAATGAAAAAAATATGATAAATAAAATCTATGTGGTACACTGAATTATGCCATAAAGTAAGCTAACAAGCTGTTTACAATGCAATTATATAGAATCATTTTTGTGGTCTGCTGCTTTGAAAACTCAGACTAATTTTGCTTGGTGAAACTCAATAGTCGTTTTGTAGAGTGTTTATAAGGTTTCTAATTTTTGCTGGGCTCTGAAGCACAAATACATAGTAATTCATTAGGTAATCTGGTGTATCTATCCACGTATATACTCTGAGTCTGAGCAAAATGGAACCTAACTTTATGTAGCTAAAGCTGATATTACCTCACATTTACTGTCTGGCAATTCACTCGTGCTTCCTACACAATACATTGTGTGCCTGGAGTAACTCTCCTAAGTGCCTGTATCTTTGAAAGCAACAATTTTTGCTAAACCTTTTTCTTACATTTGCTTTTATAAAGCATCTTGATGTATCTAACGTTTTCAGTGGCTGAGGTGCTCATCTCCATTTCTTCAAGTAAGAGCATATCTATATGGTGAAATCAAAGAATAACTACTGCAGGATAATTAGGGTGGAGATTTTAAAAAGATAAATTTTTCTATGTTGAAAAACAACATTACAGTTGGTGCTGTCATCACTGAGGAAGATCAAAGGAGGTCAAATTCCCAAGAGAGGGAATGCTTGTTTTTGTTAAAAAAATTGCTGCCTTTTAGAACATCCTAAAATGTGTGAGAGGGTGAGGGCCAAAGGTGTTTTTTCTTGTGTGTTTTTTGTGGATTTTTTTCCCCTAATTATATCACTTATTCCAATCAATTATTCCAGTCAATTATTACCTCTCCCTCCAATCTTTGCACTTACAAATTTATGTTGACCACATGTGTGGACATCCTTATTGCCCCCTAGCAATGTCTTTGTTGTTTGTAATCAAACTGGATTAACCTAATGGTACAAAAGCACTGGATACTGATGGCATGGGAGATGCAATGGGAGAAATAATTATAAAAATAAACTGTTATAGACAAGATGTTCAATAATACTTATGTTGATAACTGTTGCTAAGTAAGCAAGTCATAACATCTACTTATTCTAGTCACGGAGAGTGATTGCAATGGATTCAACCAATGGATTCAAAATTCAGAAGGACTCGCATATTTTCTTGGTTTGTAAGCCACCTGGATATTTTGCTATGTTACACTGATGGTCACAAAATACAGTCTTAATTACAACAGAGAAGGCTGGGATTAAGAATTTTCAGGTAGAAACTTGTAAACTGATGTTAATATAGAGAGATTTTACTCTACATAATGTGATTTTCATGTTACAAACAGAACTGCTTGCATTTATATTCTGAACCAAAAAAAATTTGTCTTAAATACAAAAATAAACCTTCTCTCCCATACTGTTCATTTCAAGTTGCTATCAAAATTTTCTGTTCTGACTAGCCTTCTACTACAAAATTAAAGAAATTAAAGCATTCTCATCCTCACAGTTAGGGAAATTTACTTTGCTGATCTCTCCCAAAAGAAACAGATATGGCTGAAAAGTCTTTCTCTCCAAGACATAAAAATTTATTTTAAAAATTGTATAGCTGGGATTCTGAAAAACAAACAACAACAAACAGACAAAACCTCCAAACAAAACAACAACACCAGCCCCCAAAAAAACCAACCAAACAAATAAAATAAAATTTAAAAAAAAAAAAGAACCACAAACTTATTTTTTGGCTATTTAATCATCAGAAGCCCTTAAGCATTGTCTCAAGACAGTGCAGCTTCTATCTCAGCTTTCCTCTTGGACAAAATAATTTTCCTTTTAAGACTGGAACTGTATTATAGACAGGAAAGGCAGGGATATATTCTCCTTTAAAATCTAAACAATGGGATCTGGACCACAGGCTGCTACTTGCTTTTCTTCTAACTAGAAGACTATTGTTATTGTATATCACTGGGGTGTAACGCTGCAATTCTTTAGGTACCTCAATTTTGAATTTCCACAGTTTAGGATATATTAAATCATTTAAGTGTAATACCAGCTCCAGGTGTCATCAAATTGTACATAAATGAGTATAATAACTGCCACTACCAGTATTCCTACCTTAAAACATTGTAATTCTTTTGTTGTAGATTTTTGTTTGAAAAAATGTACTCTTTTATTGCTTACATGACAGTGAATTGTTAACTTTTTTTATTCAGAGGTAAATCACAATAACTTTGTTGCACAGAACTTTTATATCAGACCAGACTCAGTAGATGATCCATTTAACAGGGCTGTTTTATAGAAATAAGGTCAAACACACAGATAGTAGTCTTTATCAAAGCGTTTTCATGCATATTTGTTCCTTGACACTTATGTCACTTGATACAAGTGCGGGTCAGACAAGGAAAATTATCTTGGTTGATTTGGTTTTTTTCCTCTGCTTTCCAAAGAATGGAATAGCTATTAATATTATTCAGTAAAGAATTTCCATTAAAAGAAAATATCTTCTATTCCAAATGACACATATGAGTATAGGGTAATTTTACATCCATATGGAGTTTGAACTTCATTCCTTGGCAGTTGCCTGCATGGAATTTCTCCTGATGATTTTCTTCTGCTGGAAACACTTCTTTCTCTAAGAGTTTGTTTTTCTCCTTTTGGAAAAAAATAGGTTATGGGGAAAAAAATTAAGTTTTTTGGAAGCAATGAAACAATTAAAAAAGCACAAACAAAAGAAAAATATACAAATTATACAAATTAAGAGAATAAGAAACATTTAAAAGGAAAATTACAAGGAAATTGTAACAGTACAATTAAAACCAGTGAAGAACTTATTTTGATTACAAATTTCAAAAAGAAAGAATATTTCCTCAGTTCAACTTTGTTGGTATTTATGCTCTAAAAGGCCTTCTAGGAAAATAATCTTATCAAACTTTTTCATTTCTATTTGCAAAAACCTAAATATAATTTTTTTCATAAGTGTATTTTAAATATTTTAAGTAATATGAAATAGAGCTGTAATTTATTAATATTCATGTAATCTACTGTTTTGAACTGAAAAGGATTGGCAAATTCTGGAGCTATAGTTAAACACCTTCTGTTAGAAAAAAACTCAAACTGGAAGACATTTAGTCTTATGTTTAGTTTTTGCCTCTGAGACAGACAGTGCAGTATTAAATGAGTTATTTTTCACCATTCCATCTCTTCAAAGTGGGAAATCAAGCTATTTTCTGCTTCCTTTTGGGTTTGAGTTTTTTAGTTAGTTGGTTGGTTGGTTGTTTTGGGGTGTTTTTTTGTTTGGTTTGGTGTTAGTTTTCCCTTTAATGGGGAGAGAGTGTTGGGCAGAGGCAGTGTGTGTTTCTTTGTGTGGGTTTTTTCCCCTGTAATTCATTCCATTTTTCAAGGATGACCACTTCTTTCATATATTCATACTACACTGTCAAGAATACTAAATCTATACTGTAAAAAGCTGACAGATTCCTTTTCTTTGTATCTGCCCTAGTCATCACTTAATTGCAGTAATGTGAGAAAGGTCAGGCTGCTATCCCTTCCACGGAGTATTTCCAGTGAAAACTGGAATGCAGGGAAAAAGCAGACACTGCCTGCTTTAAAAGGTTCCCTTTGAGGACTGAGACCTCGAAGTACTCTGCATGGCATTCTCACACAAAATTTTAAACACAGCTGTCTGAGTTTCTCCTTCTGCTGTTTAACAATTACATTGAAGGAGAGAATGAGAAGGTACATAGAGGACACTTCAGCTGTTATGTTTTGAATGCATTCAGCTTTTCACTGATAAGAATGCTGAAAGTGTGCACTGGACACACATCCAATTGGTCTTTTGCTTTTGCTTGGACTTTTGCTTTGAATGTTATGCTAATGCTAAGATGAACGTTGGTGAATTATGTTTCTTTTCTTGTCTCCCGTTAGCAGATTAAAGAAAGAACTTTAATACCTGCTGCTGGAAGGGCAGTGAAGGGGGGTACAGGCAATCCCACGGATTTCTGGAACGCAGTGGGGACAATTTTTGGCACAGAAACTGGACAGAACTAGGAGAGGTACTCTGCTTTTACAAATAAATAAGGAAGACCTAATCAAGGATGTGATAACCGTAGTCTGACTGACATTGGATAATCAGTACTATTTAAGATCCTGAGCAAAAAATGAGGAAAAACACTGGCACAGCTGAGTCCCTGAGTTCCAGAATAACACATTTTTGGCTCATTCAAGGAAATAGGTAGGCAATGCAGAAGAAGTAAGGCTAAGAAATGCTCTCAGGAATCCCAGCTCCCTCTACCTAGTGACAGGTTCTGGGGAAGTGCAACCCACAGTAAAGGTGAGTTTTAGGTATTATTTAAGTGTTTTAGGTATTGCTTAAGTGAAGTGCGCATAAGCAAGTGTGAGAAGTTGGAAAGTCTCTGAGGATCCTAAAGGATCTGGGTGATGTTGAGAGGCTGCTTGGTAATGCCTTTAAAGTGTATTGCAACAAAAGAATGGGGGGAAAAAAAAATATTAGCTACACCCATCTTCAAAAAAAGAAAGGAGTAGGGTTTAGGTAACTACAGACTGAATTGCAAAGCAAAACCTTCTAAATGTCATACAGAAAAGAAATGTGCTTAGGAACAGCCATCTTGGCCTTACCGAGAGTAAACGGTTCTTGACCACAGTAATTTCCTTCTATGAAAAAATGAAAAGCTCTGGAGAAAAAAGAGCAGTGATGTTGTTATTATTGACCTCAGTAAGCCTTTTAGAATGAGACCTTTGGCTCACATCTAACAGAGGACCAGCCATATGTTATACTCCTCAACGTTCAACGCTGTGGAACATTTCCATCGATGGTCTGTCTGGCAGTGACTACTGCCTAGCCAGGGACATCTCAGAGGGACCTCAAGCTGAAGCAATTGCTACAAAGAACTTCAGACTTTTCAAAGAAGTCAAATGCAAAACCTTGCACCTGGGATCAAACAACCCAATGCAATGGTGCAAACTGGGAATTGATTAAGTGGGGAAGCAGCTCTGCTGAAAAAAGCAAGAGGCTGGTTAGGTGGCTTCAAGAGGTCCCCTCGAGCCTAACTTATTCCATGTTTTTATGGTTGCATAGAATGGCAGCCAATATCACCTTCTTGTATGACTTCAGAGAACCAGAATTTGTAAAGGGAAAAGAGGGATTAAGACTCAGTGCTTTTTCTCTTTTTCTCCTTTATTTTTGGTAAAAATCAGAATGATGATTTGTTCTCTGTACAGTTCTTTTTAATTACCCTTTTTGCCTACAGAAAGATAAAGTTAAAAGGATGATTTCAAATAGTCATACAAAAAGCCAAAGCTTTCATTTCTTCTCTGTTGAAAGAAACAGAACCCTAAGAAGGTTTAAAAAGTGGTTCCTATAAGAATACTTTTCCTTTTCCTGGAGGTTTGGATATAACTAAAAGTCAAATGAGCTTTTAGTAAAATACACCCCAAGAAAGTAACAAAAGAAAGAATTGGGCAAAAGACTTGGGTGAAATGTCAGTAGTTTAACCAACATAATAGAATCACATCAGTGATTGCTTTCTGAGCATAATACAGCTGAATACATAAGATTTAAGTTTAGTTTAAAGGACAAAGCTCCATACTATGGGTAGTATTGGCACAGGTCAGCTTAAATTCTTACTGGGAAGAATGAGATAAATTTACTACTGTTTCTGTATATTTGTATTCCATGAAAAGAAATTGACTGAAAGTCATCCATTTTGTGGATGCTGGGAAAGCTGGAAGAAAACTAGGATTAGTTTTACTGATAAATACCTACTGATGAAAAATTACACTGACAGTGACTTCAAAAAAAATCCCATATCCAATTTTGAAGAGGTTTATTAATTGCCTTACCTTTAAAACAGATTTTTTGTTTTTTTAACAAAGGTAAATAGATGGTCTTGAGTCAAACATCATCCTATCAGAGCAAAAGGCATTACTTATTTATTAATGAATAATAGATAAAAATCTATGATTGATAAAATAGCATCTGATCAAAAAACAAAATAAAAATGGTGGTTTACAATGAACTATTACATATTTTTCTGAGACAATCTCTGAAAGCCTCTTAGCTTTGTTTTTATAAACTGTACTGTATGAAGGAGTGGAAAACAGATCATAAAGAAAAGATACGCATTGGAAAAAAAAGATGTGGACAGAGCATTAGCTGGATTGAGCTCAGAGCTTTTATGTCCTGCAATTTTGAGAATGCGCTGGCACAGTGCCCCCACTACTGAACTCCTGAACATGCAGAGACCATATGGGTTTTTGACAGAAGCAGCATGACATCTGTTCAATTTCCTTTCTCTTCTAAAGCCTAAAGTATTCATATACAGAGCACTGTTTACCTATCCAACTGAAAGTTAATGCTTTTAATACATGGGAAAAAAGTAAAATGATTTGTGGTATGTGAGTCTGTACAAAATATGGCTTGATGTGAATTTTGTGCATTGAAGAAATTATGAAGAATTACTTATAATGTTATAGAGTCGGGGTAACTGTGATTACTTTGGATAACTTTATAGTTGCAAATTAAGAAACAAGGAAATATTTTCAGCAAGAGTGTGGGAGAATTTCCTTTTTATTATACATTTTGGAAACAAACACCTGAGTTTTAAAACAAGCCTAATAGTGTATAATTTCTGTTTTGTATTTTTAGAATGCTTTGAAGATTAGACACACCTTATGAATTATCATGTGGGCCTGTAACAGCTGTAATTTTAACAGTTATCCTCTTCATCAAAAGGCTTTTCACTTAAAAAATACTCCTACAATGAAGGTACAGATAGGCTGTGATGTACAAAGCAAATATGTTGCTCCTCGATAGTTTTTAAAACAAATTTTGCCAGTCCTTCTGACAAAATATGGCCATTTTTCAATATAATTCATCTTTGCTGTCTTCTCATAATATGGTCTTTTAATTATCCAAGAAGGCCTGAAGGTCTACCTGAAAGGAGGTTGTATCCAGGTAGGGTCAGCCTCTGCTCCCAGCTAACAAGTGACATGGTCTCAAGTTGCACCAGGGGAGGTTTAGATTAGCTATGAAGAAAAATTTCTTTACGGAAAGGGTTGTAAAGCGTTGGAATAGGCTGCCCAAGGAAATGGTGGAATTACCATCTCTGGAAGTCTTCAAAAAACTGTGTTGATATGGCACTTGAGGGCATGGTTTAGTGGTTAACATGGTGGGGGTGTTAGTTTGATGTTGGACTTGTCTTTTCCATCCCTAACGATTCTATATTTCTATGATTTTATGATTTTTATGTTAGTCAGTACACAAATTATGTATTATTGATATTTACTCACCTACTTCTTCAAAGATAATATGAATTATCTTTGTAAATGATGCAGTTTTAACACTTACGCTTGAAATCTTCTACCTAGTGATTTTAATGGAATTCGGTACAATATGCTCTAATCTAATATGATCTAATCTGTTTGAAAAAAATGACAACTTTGAACTTTAATCATAAATCAGATCCTGTATATTATTTAACCAAGAAGAGCTCTTTTTTTTATGATGTAGTTAACGCCAAAATATTTTTTTAATTAATTAAGCAAAAACTCTTAAAGGCTCTCTCAAAGCTTATTTACAAAAGAGTTTCGTAAGTTCCATATGTGTAGGCACAGAATGATCATTTTGTGTTTTGTATAGAGAGACACAACTCTTAATAGCTTTGTAGATTTTAAAATATTGTCGTATTTTGTTGTTCTTCTCTGTGATGGTAGTCAAGGATTTGCTGACTGGAGCTGAGTGTAACCTTAAAATTTGCAACCATAATATAAATTAATTTTTCCCGCAGCATACAAGATTAGCAATGTCTATTTGATACCCCTCACACCATCAAATGAGGTTAAATAACCATTAAAACTATTTGGTAATAGAGTTTCCTGGGAAAAGTTTTCAATTCATAGCTAGAAATTATTTTTATTCCTGAAAAGTAATTTTTCTGTCCATTTCAAATACAGATGAAGATAAATGCTGAAAAGGACATAGAAGTAATTTGCTTTTGGGTACATACAATTGGGTTTTGTATTTTTAAAATTACAAATTCAGCAGGTTCCTAAATGTTATTTTATAGGACTGTAAACCCATATATAGTATTATACAAGTAAAAGCACAGAAAGGCTAAAAATTTGATTTAATAAACCTTACTTTACTGATCCCATTCACTTATATATAAATACAAAACTCACCAGGATGTTTATAAACAAAATTACCATTTTCCTTGAGTAAATTTTTATTGAAAAATGGGGGTTTGGTTTTCTTAGAAGTTTTAATCAATTAATTTTTTCAAGGCATAACTCCAGACACTTTCCCTTATATGTTGAAATATTCTTAGAAGTGCATAAACATTGACAAAAGGACCAGAAAACAAGGTGAACTTTTCATGTATGCATACATTTTACAGTGAGCCTCTGCCAGTTAATCTAGTGACAGTCATCAGTATGAGAAAGGGACAGAAGAAAAAAAAAGAAATTTTGGTGGACTCAATAAAATAATCAATCACTACCTCTTACAAGACAAAAAATAGAAGTCTATTTAAAATTCACTATGTACTTTGATAATAAGGGGTTTTTTCATTAAAACATATAAGCATTAATATTTTCATCCATAGACAATGTAAATAAAAGCATTTGGGTATGTGACAGCTGTGCCTGCTAGATAAGAGAAGCATTTTGAAACAGTGGAGAAGTAATTTTCCTGTGACTTATTTATATTCATCACTGCTGTAAAAATGGAGGCGGGGGGACAAAAATCAATCCCAGCATTTGGGTGGAAAAGCTAAATAATTATTTTGTGAACATTGTGAATTGGTGTGGTGACACCCTTATTCTGGTTCATTTCCCACATTTTTAAGATACTAATCAACACAGTGAAGAACCTTCAAGTGGCTCTGAAATGTACTTCGTTCTTAGATTTCAAATGTTGTAGAGAAGCTAAAGGATGGTAGGATGCTAAAATCTGTTTTGTGTCTGCTGTGCCTGATGACATAGAAAGGCCAAAGAGTTTTCATGACATGTCAGTTGATTTAACTTCACAAACATGTAATAATCTCCTGCCTGTCAAAGAGAACAATAGTTCCCTTTAATTTCTATGGATATAGCATGATGCACTGCCTCACTTCTGAAACTTCCTCTAGGTTGTAGGTAGCTCTGCTAGAAAATACTGCATATTTCAGATATGAAAATAGCAAACTGTGGATTCACTGGAAGTTATAGTTTCACCAAATCTCTTCTGCTTCCCAAATCCTACAGAGAACAGTTACAAAAGAGAAAGAAAGGTCTTCATTTCAGTAGCAATGAAGAGATGAAATATAAAATATTTCAATCTTCTGAAAGAGCATAGGCTTAATTTCCCAGAAATACCTTGTGCTGAATTCTTTATGTCTGCGAAACCAACACATAATTTGTTTCTAATGCTATGAAATGACTACTCTCAGAATTAAGCTCTGCAAATAGGTTGGCTACAAGTTATTACATCCATGTGATCTTTACAAGAGGTTTTTTTGTGTATCCTGGTAAATCCATGAACATATTTTGAATTAGGAGGAATGATTGTGTGTTCTAAAAACAGCAGATGGTCGAAAATTCACTATGGAGAAAAGTAAGTTCTAGTGCTATCAGTGGAAATAAACTCTACTTAAACTGACATACTAATGTAGTCTACAGCTTTCTTTTTACCTGTGCAAAACCCATCTTAAAATATAATTCCTTCTATGGGGAAAGCGTCAGAGAGCTGTAGTTGTTCAGCCTGGAGAAGAGAAGGCACCAGGGAGACCTTATAGCCTTAGACCTTCCAACACCTAAAGGGAGACTCACAGGAAAGCCAGAGAGGGACTTTTTACAAAGGCATGTATTGACAGGACAAGGGGGAGTGGCTTTAAACTGAAAGAGAGTAGGTTTACATTGGATATACAGAAGACATTCTTGACTGTAAGGGTGGTGGGGCACTAGCACAAATTTCCCAGAGAAGTTGTGGATTTCCCATCCCTGGAAATGTTCAAGACCAGGTTGGGTGGAGCTTTGAGCAACCTGGTCTAGTGAAAGGTGTCCCTGACCATGCCGGGAGGGGCAAACCCTTCTATGATCCTATGGTGACTTCCAGGGAAGCAATTAATTTCTCCTTCAACTGATACTGTCTGGAGATTTTTAAAAAAAAAAAAAAAAAAAAAAAAAAAAAAACAAAAAAAAAAAAGGTTTGACAGAAAATTGTAACTTTTTAAATTGTTTTTATGAGACTTTAAATAACACTGTAGAAAGATGCTCTCAAATATATTATCCTCTGCATTTCCAAATAGAGCTGAGTGTTTCAGAACAATTTTCTTGAGGACAAAACCTCTATTTAAATCACTATATGCACTGACAATTATTTGCAAAGGTTTATATGCAATATAATTAGCAACTATGGATAACCACATATTTTAAATCGCATGGCAAGTGTATGTCTTATGATTGCCACGTGGCCTATTCCATAATCCAGATATTTTCTTCCCTGCTCTCTCTTCTCTTCATTTTTTAATCTTCTTTCCCTCTGGCTGGTGCCAGTAGACCTTAGTCTTGCCTGGTCATAGCAGGTTACTCTGTCAGGAAGTCCTTGTGCTCAGCTCTCATCCATAATCCTATGCCTGGCACTCTTCATTTGATAGTGCCCAAATAGCCACCTTTAACAGACTAGTGCTCTCAGAGTGACTGTCCAGCCTCTCATGTGTGCTTATGGTGCAGCAAGTCCTACGGCTCATCTAATCTACTACCTATGTGCTCACCTTCAGCCTGGGAGGTCAGGCTCTGAAGAGCTCTCCTCCTCCCTCTTTCAAATGCACATGTATCTATGTGGGTCTGCGTGTGCGTGTGTGCGAGCACGCACATGAAGAGGAAAGAGAAGTTCTGTATTAGAAATTTGTACTGTGATAACTAATTCTCCCAAACAACAAATACTGAATTCTTTCCACCTTTACAAGTTCCCAGTACTGATAAGTCTAAGAGTAGCATTGAAAAACTGGGTGTGCACATAATTTTCTGTTATAGATGGCAGTCTCTCAGTGTGGCATAAGTTGACAGAAGTGTGCACACAACAAAACAAGAGGTGCCACACAGTTTTGGTTCTCCAAAGTTCAGTGTTTTTTTCTTTTTTTCCCCTGTTGCTGAAAAAAAGCTATTTTGAGATGCAAAAGAGAGTACATACGTTATGGGTGTTTTGTTTAGAAAATCTAACATGCCATAAGAATGTTTGTCAATTCTATCATGGTTTTCTCTCACATACTGGTGTTTGGTGGCTGTAGCTGAAGCAAATTGTCAATCACAGTTGCTAAAATTGTTACTCTGAGGACATGTAAAGACAGTGGAATAGTCAATATGTCCATTTTGGTGAGAATTCCTTCAACAGTAGGCTTATTAAGATTTTCCCCAGTTTATTTAAAGTCTGGGTTTGGTGTCATTCCTCTCCACTCCTCCCCCCTCTTTCTCCTACTGAACATAGTTGCTCCTCAATGTGTGTGTCAATCCATTCTTGAAAAAAATGTGTCTGCAAGCAGGAGAAGTAAATAAATGTAGTCTCAGATGTTTTCACCATATAACACTGAGAGTAGAATAATCTTAAAGAGAATTTTTTGGGTGAGATAAGAGTCATTCCACATTTTCACAAACTTGAAATAATTTTGCAGGCCAGCCCTGCATGGTGTTGCTGTGAAAAGTCCGGTAAGAACTAGGCAGCAAACTGATAGGTCAACAGATGGATTCTGAAATTCTTTTACTGCTGTGTGGATGCTTCCTAGCTTCTCCAGAAGGCAGAGCTTTCAGACATGACATAACAGTACTGACTAATCAGTGTTTCCATATGGTGCAGATATTTAAGAGAAAAAATAATTTTGATAGGAAAAGCAATTTGAAATGTGTGTATATATATATATATGTATAAATGAGTACATATAACTACATATGCAATGGAAAAAAAGAGAAGTCTGGAAATTTTGGAAAAGATATACATATAGCATCTCATCACATAGAAGGTTTTCACTTGAGCTGGCAGCAAAATGAGTGTCATCATGATATAGAATAAAGAAGCAATTCTTTCTCTAAGTTTCTCTTTCAGTTGCATCTGGAACATCTTTTTCAGGTTAGTATACATGCAAACAAGAAATTGCTTGGAATTCAAGAACAGTAAGAATCAAAATAAGTAGGTAAGTAAATAAAAAAATAGCCGACCTTTTTTATGACAATCCTGGAGTGATGTGGAATATTAAACTGTGCTTTCAACCCCTTGTGTGAGGGTGAATCCTACTTGAAAAAAAGTTATATTGACAAAAATACTCAATTTTACCTTTCTAATATTAATATTTTTAATATAATTTTTTTTACTTGCGGATATCTACATACATTGAAATCACATATGGTTCAGGCCATGTCTCAGCTGACAGATCTGGGGACTTTGAGACAGGTAATGGGAAGAGAAGTGTGTGTACTTTCTCTATTTTTATCTTACTTATTCTTAAGGGCACACAACCGGGTGTTTAACTCAAATTAAACCAAAGTGATTCCTGAATGAAATTTTTAAATGCTTCCAGATTCATAGCATGTCAAGTTGTAGAAAATTATTAAGCAGTAGTCAGTGCCTTTTTTTTTTTCCAAGTTAAAAGTCTAAATATGAGACAATGTATAGGTAAAAATTACTGATAGGTAAAAATTCTAAATAGCAGTTATCTTATCTGAGCATCAAGCTAATTCAAATTGAACTAGCAGTTAATGACAGCTAACTTTCCAGAAATTAAAGTCTTCTCATGCTGCTGCCACTAATTAAAAGTTGACAAGATAAAACAACATGAAGATATAGTAGGGACTCTTTAAGCATAATGAACTGGGATTATTGCATTACATAAATAGCTTTTAATATAAAATGATGTTATGACTACCTTGTCTGCTCATCAGTTTAATTAAATCACATGTTGTTATGAAGAAACTGGAGAACATTTATTTTATTATAAGCTGGACAGAACAGATTGAGAGGTAAATCCAGTTAAAAATTATAGAGTACACCGGTCACCATATTTTATGAGACTAGATCATAGCTGGGAGAGCACTTTGTTAAATGAGGAATGTCAGAATATCTATAAATTCATTACAGCTGAAATCAGAATGCAGGTACACTATTGTCTCAAGTAATTCTTACCCAAAATGCCATCAAAACCAAATTTTCATTGTTCTAACTCACAGTCAAGCAGTTCAGCCACAACAGCTGTAAAAGACATGGTTGCCACAGCCATAGATACAGCTCTCACCAGCTGTATGCCTAAGTTAGTTACAAACTCTTGACCAGAAACAAGAAATTGCTGCAGTAGCTGTATGGCTACAATATGTTAGGGCAATACTTTATAATTCTGCTACTTCTGTACATTTATGTACATTATGTATTCAAATTTATGTACAATACTCAGATTCAGTGCTGCTTCCTGTGATACTCTTCTCCTCAAATACAGAAGCATCCTGATAACTTGTATTAACTTGTATGTTAAAACAAAAAATAAAGGGATCGAATGTGATTGGTTTTTTGCATGCAGTGCAAAAAGATGGATAGTAATCAGTATTTATTTTCCCTAATACTGCAGTGAAGAAAACAAACAAACAAAAAGAAAAGGAAAAACACTGAACCAATTTTCTTCGGTACTTGCAAGTGTGAAGCATTGTACACCCGAAAGCTGATGACCATGTGTAAAATTGAATGATGAAAAGTAAAACAGAGCACTTGACCTTCAGCTGCTACTTTACTGTGATCTGCTTTTCATTTTTATTAGGAGGGAAGATGAGCTTTGTAGGGAAAATAATTCCTTGAATCTCACAGTTAAAAAAATTGCAAAACTCTATTGGCAATATATGAACTTAGAGAAAAATGAAATCTTTAACTTTTGTTTCATGTTAAGAGCTCTCTCTAAGCTGTAGCTGAATTCAGATTGCTTATTATCTTGCCACATTAAAAAGTTAAGTAATAATATGTTCTTTTGTGCAGCATTCTGATGAGCTTACTTTCATGACTTTTTCCAATAAACTAGCATAATCTCCACGAAGAAAGAGAAAGTCACATGTAAATCTCATTGTATTATTACAAAAGGCATACACATCCCTACCTCCACCCACTGTTCATTTATAAGATTCAGCTCTCAGCGAATTGCAGGATTATCTTTCTGTTGACTTCTGTTAACTTCCTCATGTGCAAGAGGCTCATAAAATCTTGGGCCTGGCTCATATTTGCATTTTAACTGTTATTCTGATTTTCAATATTGCTTTGAAATAATTTTATCTTGGCATAGATTTTTTTTAACTTCCTGTCTGCTACTCAAGCTTGGTTTTGGAATTACATTAAAGTATAACCTTTGAAAAATGAATTGAGATTAACAAGTGCTGCAAGTATTTAATAAATGTTCTCTCAGTGCCATAAAGCATTGGGGTTTTTTCAAGCTGTTAACCAGAGAGACAGTTATTGCTACTAATAATAGATAGAGTTTTGAGATAATTTATATTAAAAAAACCCACCAACCTATATCTGTAACCCTGATTTTGCAAAGAACGTCAAAAACAAACTAACTGCGTAGCTTTCCAGACCTGAAAATAACATCTGTTTGAAGAATATTTGTTAAATTATTTACTTGACACGTTCTGTACTTTTTCCCTGGCAAAATGCCTAAAAGAAACCCAGTACTTTTATCTCTGTCTACGTTCTCAAAACACTAATGCTTCCTCAGTATTAGAGAATACTATGTTTATTTAAATGTCTGGAGCAATCAATATAAATATTCATGCTACAGAGTAAGATTAAAGATGATCACAGATACTCAAAAAGGCGAATAAAATGTCAAGTTTTAGTTAAAGAACACTTCCTCTGACACAAAGACAGACCACAATAGGCAGTAGGGTGAAGATAAAAGTTTTTAGTTATGTTCACACCATGCATTAGCTCCCTACTTAAATAGTGACCACAACCTCACTATCTTTTGACTTCAGTGAGGCTACTACCATTTATCTCATCTAAAGTCAATTTGGTTACGTGGTTCTTTTGGTCATGGAAGTCAGTATTAATCCCTTTTGAGATGAAAGTAGATTACAGAGGATCTTAAGGAATGTTACTTAAGTAAAGAAAGAAAATTTCCTTAAGTAAATTCTTTAAGGAATCTACTTCTTAAGAAAAATCTTCTCAGAGAAAGGGAATAATGAGAAACCATTGATGAGCCTTTTGTTGACAGTAGATGCAAAATCTCCATATACAGTCTACATGAATAATATGAAATCATGTGAAAACATTATATCACTTATGACAAGCTACAATTTGTTACAAACATATTTAATGAATGACTGAAGACATATAATGTAAAATAATAGGAGACTTTAAAAGTACAAAGAAAACAAAACAAAACAAACTTCCTTTGTAGGTTCCAATGCCCAGACATAGCAAACAAAGGTAATTGTTGAAGAAATGGAAAATAACCTGGAAATAAACAGAGAATAACATTGAGAAGAGACCAGAAAACAGTGTAGGAAAATTGTTGTGGTTTAAGCCCAGATGGAAATTAAGCATCATGCAGCAACTCACTCAAGCTCCCTCTCCCCTCCATAAGTCAGTGAAATAGAGAGGAGAATCAAAGTAAAATTTGTAGGTTAAGAAAGTTTATTAATAGGAAATAAAGTAAAAGCACAGTAATAATGGTAAAGGATAACGATAAGGGAAAAATCAAGTGATGCACAATACAATTGCTCACCACCCACTGACTGATGCCAGACCCCCATTCCTGAACCCAGATTGGCTCTGCTTTCAGAAAGCTCCTCCCAGTTTACATACTGGGCATGACATTCAATAATCTGGAATATCCCTTTTGTCAGTTCAGGTCACTTGTCCTGGCAATGATCCCTCCCAGTTTCTTTTGTGTCCCATCTCACTGGCAGAGCATCTTCCTCATTGTGTCTCAGAATCTTACCTCCCCTTATAAATAGAACAGTACTTTTGCAAACTCCTTGTGTGTGGCTGTTAGCCACAGAGCTTGGAAGATGTTGATTTAAAAATATTGTTAAAAAAAGGCTTGAAGGAAAATTACATGAAATATGTAACAAAATATCATTACTATCAATAAACTCCCTTGTCTCCACACACACAGTTGTAGAAATTACGTGAAACAAATTATCATCAGGCAGTTGAGCTAGAAAAACAATAGGGATGTGTCATGAAATGAAAAAAGCTAAGAAATTGAAATTCACATTTAACACATCATCATTCCATTATCACAGAGAACATAATATCTGCTAACTCTAATGGAGGTTCGAAATAACAGTACCCTCAGTTAATCTAAATTCTTCAACAGAGCTGTAGCAGTCTGTATTTTTGTTTGGCATAACTACATGCTACAGAAAGGGTTTTTTTAAGCACCTTATTTACCACAGAAATAGAGATTTCAGTTTTGAAACCATTCATGGCTCCTGCATAATCACACAAGGAAAACTGAAAATAACACTAGGGATGAAATCAAGTCAAAGTTGTCAACAGAAGACATCTTACAAATACTGTAAGATGATTTTGATATATCCATATTCAAAAATAAAAGGTGTTTTTTTTGGAAAAATATATCTATAAATAATGATACTGATTACACTAGTGAAAATCCCATAAAAAAACAGATGTTCAGAATCATTCCTAAATAAAGAAAGTGTCTTCTTTTGAAAAACATTGGCAGATTAAGTCTGATGCAAGCAGGAGGAGTTATCAGCTTTTGGATTAGACTCCTAACATATTTCCTCCTTTGAATCTGCAGTGTTGAGGGGAAAAAAGTAAAAGGGAGACTTGGATTAACACTCATATCTCTATTCCAGAAGTGTAAAGAATTAGGATTCCAAGGTGCAGTATGTTATTCCATCAGTGGAAATATTTCAGTGAGATACGTGCTGTCAGCATGGTATCTGGAACCAGAAGACTTGGATGCACTTTATATTTCTTTCTTGAGATTTAACAAAAGCAAATTGCCTCCTCTGGGGCATGCCTGAGCTAGTTAGGTAGTTCCCTTCCTGTCCACTGAACCCTGTGATGGCAGTACAATATTTAATCAGGTACACAACAGTCTCAACCAAGTGCAAGAGAGATCAGAAAAATAGGCACATAAGTCCCCTGTGAGGTGGGGCATGCACCAAAGCAATTTAAGACATACTGACAAGTTCAGAAGTGTAGAAAAATTAATTCAAAGTTACTTTCTGGATAGAGAATCCAGAATACCTCCTTCCCATCTGAGTCCATCCACCTGGATGGACACAGACAACTGCTTTTTTAAAAAATACGTTAGCCAAGTAACTGATTTGTTTAACCACATTTGTTAATATATACTAAAGAAAATAAGAAACACATTCTTCATTCCTATGTAGTAGTTCACTTTTCAAAAGAGTAATTCTCAGCTTTTTTAACTGATGACTTACATTTTTGTTGAGGAAGGAACTACCAATATGATCCACAGCAGTTTTCATTTTGCAACCATAGTAGGATGAAATTTGAAGAGGTCTTTACTATTTCTGTCAGTTTTGTTAGCTTGCTTGCATTCAAACATGTGCATTTTTACTCCTCTTTTCAAAGCTTTATTTATACCATGACAGTGGTTTTGCATTCCAGTCTCTGATACATTATAGCACACCTATTTTTACGAGAGGTTAACAAAAAAGCGTGTGTTAGAATACTTTGGAGTAAGAAATTTGCCTTTGTTGTCTTCTTTTTTAACAGATTCAAGCTGATCTCCTAAAGAGCACAGTTAACAGCTCAGCATGTATGGGATGGACAACTACAAAGACCGCTTACATATTTTACACTGAAGAATAATTTGTTAAAAGAATTCAAAGGACGTGATTCAAGACTGTTCATACCCTGTTAAGCAGCTTAAGCTTATCTGTTCAGTATAGTCTTGTCAGATGGCTGTGAACCTGCTTTTCTCTGCTGATCTCAATGTAACAAAAGTTTGTCCAAAAGTCAGGTTTTGTTACTTTCAGAGTACAGTTCTAGTCACAATTCTAAGAAGAATCCATGTAGATGAACATACTTATTTTCAACCCTGTGTCACATTGACCGGGTTTTGCAATGAAACATCAGCACTGTGTCTATTATCTTCCCTGCACAATTCGTTTCTCATATTTCTTTTTCTTCTTTCTTTTATTTATCTGACTAAGACACTTTTCTCTTAATATTTCTGGATGGCATGGTATGCAATCTTACATCTCAATTCCTATTCTGAAGTGTAATATTCATTTCTATCACTCTTTTCAGATTCAGTTCATGAACTAAACTGCAAACAGCACGATCAGAAACCCATTGTAAAAAAACATGTAAAAGAGTCAGGAAATCCGAAAGTCAATTTCAACATAACTGATAGACTGATTATTCTCTAATGAATTTGAACACTGTTTTACTAGTGACAATCTCTTACTAGTAGCCGGAGAGCCTAATTGAGTAAATTAATTGATCAAGATTTTTCAACCACATCATCAAATTGCTTGTAAAACGCCAAAGATTATACCTCAAATAATGAACTGACATCAAATCACATACTCAGATGAGCTGTTAAATGAAATGATTAAAATTCTGTAAGAAGGAGTGCATCTTGTTCAAATGAATACTTTCCATCTTGAAGGGAGATGGAAAAGGAGACATGAATTAAAACAAATTTACATTATCTTCAGCAGATTGAATCATATGGGAATCTTATCCTCGCTGGTCCTCGCTGTTTAACCAATGGGTTATCATGGATTGCCATAAGCAAGTGAATTTCGGACCACACTAAAAATAAATGTATCATTCTTCATCACTTATCTGAGAAACATGTCTATATCTAAGAGCAAGAAGACATCAGACAACTGTGTTTCCACATAGTGTACTATAATGTACAAAACTTGAGAACAGGTCAGGCCCCCATAGTTATTACCCTCCTAAAGACTCTGTAAGAATTTCTGAAGTGCTGCAGGAGCCAGCCATAAACATCAGGGGAGCTTAACACTGCCAGGACTATCACAGAAAACCAGCCAGCCCAACTCTGATCTCAGTTTCTTTGGAAAAAATCCAGTAAAAGACAATGGAGTTATGCTGGACATGCAGTGGTATAACTGAGATCTAAATCTCTCCTACAGAATTTAAGGGTGTCTCTTTAATGAGGTTTCAGACCTTTCTCTGTGACTGACTATACAGCTGCAAACAAAAAATTGTTTGTCTGCAATAAGTGTTACACTTGTTTCAGAATCTGATAGATATTTGAAACTTTGACACATAAGTGCATTTATTCAATAACAGCCTGTATTTTCCAGGGTGCTTTAATTAGTTATAAACATGGTATAATTTGAACTTGACCATCTGATAAAATGACACTATTTAAAAAATATTCCTTAATGTTAGTTTGCCAGAACAAATTTCTGTCCTGGAAATTTTTCTATAAATAAATTAAAGGTTCAAATGAATTAAAAGTCATATTTTGTGAAATTAAGTAATTAAACATGCATGAAAATGGAAAATTGGAAGGTGAAATCTAGACTAGTTTTTCAACCATGCTTATTTTTTCTTTCATAATATCCAATAGGATTAATTCTATTTACGTACTTTCTCTTCTACAAAACCTTTACTCTTTTTAAACAAAGCCATACATGGGTTGAAGGCAGATCTATTTGTCACGTATAAAACAGAAAATGTCTGTACTAATTGCTGAAAAGTGTCATTGTACAGTTACTGAATATGTTGGCTTAAAAGTAAACTGGTGGTAGAAACAAATGCAACTCAAGAGAGATTACAAGTCAGAGTTATAATTTACTGAAGAGATTAAAATAAATACAATGACACAGAGAAAACTGGTTTTAACCCAGAAAGACAGATATATAACCCCATACTCTGGGACAAGAACAGAACAGTGTTCATCAGCCCCTGTGCTGAGCACCATATGGTCCCCCTGAGGGCAAAATAAAAGGAAAGGAAGCCTGTTGGTCTGGATGATGGTCTCAGTCCTGTTGAAGTTTTGGTCCTCCTCTGGATACGATAAGTGGTGGTAGAAGCCCTGGGTAGCAGAAGCCCCACAGAATGAAGAAAGGAACCTCCTGAGTGAAGTCCCAGTGAGGTCTTTTATTGGGCTCAGGGTAGGTGGGAAAGCCTCTGCTACCTCCCCTGTGGTGGGGAGTTCTTCCCTGGATTATGGCCATCAGCACAGATTAATATCTTCAGGCCATGTGAGTGAATTGTTCTGAAGCATCCCCAAGGGGAGTTATCACAGATGAGTCATTTGTGTAAGGACTAAGAAAAGTGGCAGGTGCTGTAGATGTAACTCAAAGTTGCAATTAGCAGTAATCACAGTACTTCAGGACCACAAAATCTTCAGCAATTTGAGATCAAAATAACACTTGGGCACTGCAACAGTTACAATTAGGATCAACATATAGTAGTTCGACATGTAAGAAGGGAGTAAAATTATCTTTGGAAAACATTTGCATAATTTGGCTGGTACTTCTAGGCACTAACAAAAGCTACAATAAAACTTAATTGGAACTGAATTGAGAGACAAAACATGAAAAGATAGAAATGTAGAATGTACTTGGATTTATGCCTATGGGTTCTTTCAAAACTATGCCGACTTTCATGGATACTCAAGTTTAAGAAAAGCCTGTTGCAAATGTGCTCTAAAATAGAGGCTCTAGCGTTTCAAGAATCAATAATGTGGCCCATTCAGTGATGTGAACGCCTAATGTTTCTGTTTCAAATTTGTTTTTATTTTTATTCTCAACAAAATTTGTTTGAAGATCTTCTTTGTACAAATGTTTGTATGGTTCCCCTTTCTATGCAGTGGTTGTAGCATGTGGCTCTGGATTGTATTTCTGAATTGCCTGTCAACTTCACATATTCTTAAATACAAAGACCCCGTTCTATGTCTATTTTTGTTCTGTGAAGTAGGAAAGAAACTTTTAACCTCTGTTCTGAAGGCAGAATATGAGGCAATCATTTAGACTTTTTTCTTCCTTTTCTCCCTCATTATTTTAGTTTAGATTTTAGCTTTAGATTATGTTCTGTGTGAAAATAATACAAATCCAAAATTTCAAACAAGTTCACTTTCAAAACTTAGCTGTAGTACTATATATCACATTTTAAGCTGTAGTCAGTATAGTTCCATCAGCTAGAAGTAAAAGCATTCCCATTTTAACTTTCCTGTTAAAGCGCCAGTGTGAGTTAGAGAACTAAAGCTACTGGGCTTCTGCTGATTGATAAAAAGGGAAAGTTTGGCCTGTCCACTATAGACCCTTTCTCCCTCCTGTAAGAAATTGTCAGACAGAATACATGTCCTAATTAAGAGTAAGAAACTTGGGCAGCAAGAGTAAGTTAGAAACAGAGTGTTTTTAATTGTGAGGGGAGAGGGTAGGAAAGACTATTTTCCTCCAAAATCTGAACAAGGCTTCAAACTTTATTGATTTTTCTCACCTCGAGACTAGAATCACAAAGGAAATAAACCTTAGGTATTAATGCAATTAAACTATGCATAGGCTCTGCAGCAAACTATCTGCAAATTAAACCTCCCTCTCAATTACATATATATCTAAGAAAAAACTTAAAAGGTTCACTACCCAAGTGCATGTGCATTGAACAAAGAGATAGAGAACACTGCTGGGACATAAAATACATCATACTCTGTAAAAAGACTATCTTCTGAGAGCCCGCCAACCTCACTAATTTCATATATATACTTCCCTGCACCTTACTTCCAGTCCTGCAGTTCAGGAGAAATGCAAGACTTTTCTGTATTTGTAACCTTCAGGTTGAAAAGTTATTATAAACCCTGTCAAAATCTTGGTCTTTTTAAGCACTAAGAAACCAGCATATTAGCCTTACACTAGCCTAGTTAAAATACGCAGTAGTTCAGTAAATATATCCATTTTTTATCACTATCTAGTACTACTGAAATTTTTCAGAATTCATAACTGTGGGGGTTTTTATAGACGTTTCCTTTACCTCACCATTACCTTTTTTTCCTTTCATGTAACACAATTAGGAAACAAGAAAACCTAAACAAAGAGTTGTTTAACCTGGAAAATTTAGGAAGTCTCAATCCCCTAGTCTCTCTAGTACTAAATTAAGATATTTAAGTCTGGTCTTCTCAGAGAGATATTTGCCTCTACATTTCAGTAAGATCTTCTATTTTCCACATATATTGCCTTACTTGGTCCCAAGTCTTTAAGAAATAGTGTTTTTATTTAGTCTGTATTCAATTTTCACTTAACTAAAAGTCATGAAGTGTTTAAATACAGTATTTCCATATTAGTCATGCAACAGAATTTTGAGGAAAAAATATTATTCAAACATTTAAGAAGCAATTAGCCTATTATTCTTATTGCTATATTTATAAATTATTGTCTTTTTAATAATTCTCTCCAAAATATTCTATGTCAACCCCAAGTGCTGTTTCAGAAAATTGTAATAGTAACATAAATTTGCTGGTTTTAATGATCCAGGTCTGAGCTGTTTGAGCCCAGCTGACTTTTCTCTTTGTTTTTAATTGATTAACAGAGAAATGATATTCCAGCTGAGCCTTTGGTGGTCAATAGGATCCTGTATTTTGTTCTGTTAATATTCTGAACTATCTGAAATATTAACTTCATGTTCATCAAAGTTAGACAATGAGTCAGTCATGTATTCTGAGTTAAAACGAAGAATATTTCTGATGACTAAGTACCCCACAGGTTTCTATCCCTTCCTGTGTGGAAAAAAAAAAAAAAAAAATAGAAATCTTGGAATATATTTGAAAGAAAAGTGAACTATGAAAAGTTATTACCAATCTGGGATTGTTGCAAAGTAAATTCCATTACCTTGGGGCAAATCAAATATTCACAGACATAAATGTGAATTTATCCAAACTCTCATATTCGAGTACTTGCTCTACTGGTATGTTAAGTGGTCAGACTTAAAAGTTTTAATTTCTATTGTTTCATGCTCTGACCAGTAAATGCTCTATAAGATAGAGCATTTTAGTGTTTCCTAAAAAGACCAATATTAATTTCCTTCCTTTACTGTTGATATTACCATAACTTTGTGTATGGTGTGGTTTTTTAATAGTCATTTAACATTTAATTAAACTTTCTGTTGCCCTGCACTTTAGCTAGATAAAAATTAGAAATATACTAAAATAAACTAAAACTTTCCATCTGTTTGACTTTTTCACATTGCACCAGAGCTTTTTGGACAATTGTTATTCTGAAAACTACCCAAGCCAGGCAGACATCCGAAGGCGAGTATGTTGTATCCTAATTACCACAGAAATGTTTGCAATTTAAATATAAGAAATGGCTTATTATAGTGATCATGTCAAATGTAGTGGTGTCCAAAAATAAAATCCATATTTGGAGTCAGTTTGTCTGGTACAAATATGATTTTAACTTTCTAACAGTGATGGCTTCCATATGATGCTGGAGATGATCAAAATAAGAGGGATGGGGAAATAATTGGCTGGAACAGACATTTTCCTTTCTTCTTGATAGAAAATGTTTTAGCAGATGCCTATTCAAAAGGAACTCTTCCAATACTCTGGAAATGAAGCATATGAAGCTCACTATTTTAACTGCCAGAGATAAATACTATAAAAGAAAAAGAGTTTATTTTGACCAGTATTTAGCGGACAGATCTTTAAATCCTCACTGCAACTGCTTGCCTTAAAGTTAGAATATATCTAGAGGAAAAAGTCATACTATTTTAGCTATTATTTTGCATTGTAGAAATTGGGGGGTTGCCCTGCTCTTGGGCTGAAATATTTCTAGGGGGAGAAAAACTCAGAAACCCTTCCTTCTGAAATGGAAAGCATAGTTCTTCCATGGAACATGGGAATCACATTTAACTTGACAGTTTCCTTGACACGATGCCATAGCTACTACTATTGAGCCAAGAGAAGACTGTGGCCAGTGGAAAATTGAAAAGACTTTTCTCATCAAGTTGTACAGGAGTCTTGACAATGTAAAGTCAAAATAATAGTGCATTTGGCTTCTAAATATCTAGAAAGTACTTCCAGTTATTAAGTGTACTTGTGTAAGGAGTACACAGCTCTAAATGGACAATAATTTTTGTGAGTTTATCATTTAGCATCACTAGAGTGAGTAATTTAACTCACTTTTATTTCAAAGATGGAAAAGTATTCTGGGACAGTTCAAGATGACTGTTTTCCAGATTTGTTCCTTCCATATCAGAGATGAACTCGGTTTAATTATATTGCCGGTTTGTATCTTAGAGCATAACTGGAAGACGCAACAGTGGTCAGTGTTTCAGCTAAAGGTTGCTTTAGAATGAGCTATTTTGATTAAAAATAGGAATTATTAAGAACGCATTTTGTCCTCCAGTAGAATAAATGCTTCTAATAATCTCATGAAGATTCTCTATTAAATGAATGATCTTAGGTAAGTAATCTATGTAAAATGATGCTGAAAAGAGGTGTATTTCATAATAGGTAGCTTTATTTTGGTAAAGATAAGTACTCATAAAGAATTGATGACGACTGAAACAGCTAGCTTTCCTGACTGCCTTAGTAAAAGACCTAGTGATTCTTAGTACCTTCAATAGATCCAGTGAAGTCAAACCCAAATTGTTTCATACAAAGCACTTTAGGTTCAAGGAAACTACTATTTTTAAATTAAACTTTGTTTTGCAAAAAGAAAAAAAAAGAAAAATTACTACTAATTGAAACAAAAATAGTATCTGAAGAAAACTGGATAGTTCCACTTTAAACTGACAGTGAGTGATGAATGTAAGTCATATAATAAATATACTGTGACTAGTTTTTCAACATGTTGAACTTCTTGCAGTCACCATTTTAAAGTAAGATACACAAATGGGAGCAATTAAGGAATTATAAAAGTCCTCCAAATCTCCATTTCTAGCTTATGTTTATGTTTAAACATAATCCCTTAGGGAGTTGTGACAAAAGAACTAAAATCATCAGTTCAATAATCACAGAATTAATGGTAAAACTGATGGGTTTGCAAGATGAGCCGCATTCAGAGCACACTAGGTCTAACTCCATCAATTCATATTTTTTTCAAAGACAACCTGGACATCTAACTATTTTATGTGCTTCTTAAACATCAGTCCATATCTGAGACTTTCCACTTGAGTATATTTAGTGAATCAGGGCAGAGAAAGAAGATGATGAATCATATGAATGATGTGGAAAGGCAGCCCATCCAGACTTGAGCATGACCCTGAGGCTACTTTTGCTTTACAGTATAATGCCAGAGAGTGTCCATCTGAATACCTCAGTTGCTTCCTGGCCCCCTGAATTAATACTTTGAGACTATTAAGATGTATTTGATGGAAAGATAAACTAGCTCAGGACCCAAGTATTTTCATTAAAACAAACCAAAACAAAATATATACTATATTGTTTTATTTATTCGCAACACTGGTAGGTTTTCTGAAGGGGTTGACTTTCTGTTGAGGAAGATAGTAGTATGGACTGTGCAGACAATCTAAATACAAATGGTTGAGTATATATCGTTTCTTAAAAAGTGAGAAAAAGGAAGGATTGTTAAAGAAAATATTGTTAATATAATTGAGCAGTGGAATGTCAGTTATTTTCACTTATGAGATGTCCACCCTGGACTAGGAAAGGTATGTTTTTCTCTTAAATATCTTTTCTGTTCTTCTCTGGGAAATGCAGAATTTTAAGTCGGATGATGAACCTGTAAAAGCAACATACATGCATGCAGAAAAAAATTCAAGTTTCACAGAAAAGGTCTGGAATTCCACCTGTATATTTAAATATTTAGAATCTCAGATATTTAGCTGTTAAAAACCAGCAAAATCATTACTTACTCTGATGTAAATTAGCTGATTATATGTATTAAATTTTTAAATGAATAATGTATTTATGAACTTGGGACAGGTGCAGATCTTGTTAGTAGTGTTCTCTAGCAAATTGTTTTCCTGACATTCTGCTCCAAGCTCTATTCCTTCTGCCTAAAGGAATAATCAGTTTCAACTACAGGATTCCTTATATGATCTCTGAAATTATTGTATATGCTAAGGATTTTTTCCTCCCTGTTCTTGGAAACAGTGTTAATGCTTTTGCCTCTACTTACACATAACTTCACCTAGAACATCAACTGTCTCCTATGAATGACATCTTTTCTAACATAAAAAACAGCTGACTTTCCACATATGAATCTTGCCTTTCTCTTCACTGAAACTTAAACAAATTATGATTTTCGTGTTATTGACCTTGATAAAATGAGTCAAACCTCTTCTCATAAAACTTCATTCTTCCTGTGCATACAAGGAAAGACAGCTACATCATCTAAATACAATATACAGAAATTTCAATGTAAACATGCAGTGCCTGAGCGACTGAAGCAATAATATTCAGTGCAGAGAAGCTCATTTTTACAGATCCAATTATATTCATGCAGATTCTTGACATTCTCCTTGATTGACTTTGAAAATGGAACAGCATTAGGAAAACTGGAAGATCTTTTAGTGTATTTTTGTGGATAACATACTTAAAATTAGTGTAAGTCAAAACGGGGAATCATCTCAGGGGATGGAAAAAGGGCTGGAAGGAAAAGAACAGGAGAAAATAATCTATTAATATCTCTAAATACTGAGATATCACAAGAAGCCCTTCACCTGCTAGACCCAGGAGGCTGAAAAGGTATTCAGAAGTGTTACTTGCCTTTTCTCTTGCTTTCTAGCCTGACCTGGTACAGCTTTTCCTAGAATGGCTTTTGATCCTATCATCTCCACACTTGTAAGGTGATGTGTGATTGTGGTACAGTGTGCCTGAGATCTGAGAAGTACCTTCCCTTAAAGTACAAAAAAGTTAAACCAAAAATGAGTCTAAGCTGTGCTCAGCAACATGTTAAAGGATTAGAAACTCGGCCTGTTCAGCTGAACACCAATGTGTCTGTAATATATAGTAAGCTTGAATGATTTCTAAAGGTTGAGAATGTAACTAACATCATTCCAAGATGATATATAGTTACACAATTAACTCTGTTTTGTTACTAGTGCATATATGTCAAAAAATAAAAAACTAAACCCCAAACTCACTAATAATTATAAGCTTTATTTAACAATCCCACAGTTCTTAAAAAATTAGTAGGTGCTTCATAGTTAAGGGTATATTAGGACTCCAACTGCAGTGCTCATATAAAAGCATCCCAAAGAAGGAAAAAATGTGCAGAGATACTTTAGGTCATTTCTCATTATAGCACGGTATAACAAAAGCTGTCTTAAAACATCTCTCAACAAAAGATTGAACTATATTTCAAAACATAACAGAGATAAAGTCACTAATTATACACAGGAAATACGTTTGAGGTTTTTCTAAATGGCTTCTTCATCAATACATAAAATGCAGTAAATTAATACTTTTGAATCAATAGAACACCTTGATATTAGGTGATGAAATAAAATGCATTAAACTAACACAATGGAAGTCCTAGAAGAGGTAAAGTAACAATCCAGAAAATTACAATTTTGACTCATACAGTAATGAGGTCTGGAACTGGCATTGAACAGAGGAATAGAGCCTTTTGTCTCTAAGGGGCCTTGGCTTCACTTCACTTCTGTGGGTTCAAATAAAATAAAAATTAAAACAAACAAACAAACAAAAAAATACCAAACCCCACATCCAAGCTGGGTTATTTGCAGTGAACTCAAAAGTCAATAGCATCAAATCTGAAGAAGTTTTTAATCATGAGATGGCAAAACTTTGCTGTCCTGTCAGCTGCAAATAAGCACGTTTTCAGAGAAAAAGGGCATTTTAGACATATCTTAGAAAGCTGATGTTGTCAAACCTGTTTTCTGATGGGAATGTCAATGGGGGTTTAGCAATTCAGTGGCAGAGCTGAGCTCATCATGCCGCTGGGAATGGCTGCAAGAATTTTGAATAGGGAGAGCCGTTCCTCCCATACTGACTGCATCACTGCCGAGCAGTGTGTAAGGCTTACATGCTTCTACTGAAGTTCCCGTAACAGAATCACCTAGTGAGAGCAGCAGACACTCATTTGATTCATTTCCCAGCATTGAATTTAATAATTGCTGCAAATATGTCTATTTCTAGACATATTTCTAGACACTCTCTATCTATTCAGTCACCTGTTTACAGTACAGAAAGAAGCTCACTGGGGTAGGAGAAGTATTTATGTGGACTTTGTTTTGTATAACTGTGGCCTTGTTTTCTTCAGCGAAAATCCAGTAAAAATGGTCACATTATTCAGTGGCAGCATGTAGGAACTTGCTAAAACTACAAGAGTACTAAAAGATCACAGAGTAATGCATGTTGCTAAGAAATTTCATCAATCTTTTTGAAATAGTTCAGTAATGAAGAACAGAAACTAGTTTAAGCATGAAGAACATACAAAGAATATTAAAATTATTTCCCTAACTTTTTTGCATGCTTTGCTTATTATAGCTGTTGCTTACATTCAACGGAATGGTTATTTGATTTGATTTAACTCCAAAGAAGCGCAACCTGGTGCAACTAGAGTATGAAAATTAGTAAACACAACAGACTTCAATACAGTTTGACTATTAACCTGCTACACAGTTTTTCTTTCTGCGAGAGACAATATTCAAATTGTTGCAGTGAGCAGAGCAGGGAGAACAACAATATTTTGTTTTCATCAACATATAGGTTATCATTACAAAGAAGGGACAAAGAAAACTGAAGTTCCATCAAGGGAGCAAATCCTTATAAAGATCTGAGAGCTACATCAGAAATCTCATGATAGATAAAACAGTCAATTTAAGTGTGATTTTTGAGATTTTTCACTCTGCCCTCACTGTAAACAACACTTCCATTCCTCTGTCATTCCCCAGCAGCTTTACATGTGGATGAAAATAAGACATTTTTTACAAATTGTTGATCATAAACTTAGTTTAAAAATTCATGTTTAAAAAACTTTGTTCTGAGTGTGGGAAAATTGGGAGATTTTTCTCATCATGAATTCCCCATAGCTGAGGATGATAGCACCACAACAGCGGTGAGTCGAACACTGTGGTCACACCCTTGACTGTGCAGGGCTATGTATATCACTCATTTGAAGTTACTCACATTGTTCCATTGATCATGAAACATTTAGCTGTTGCTGTCACAGATTCTGAATGCCAGCTTCTACTCAAAAAGGCCCTTGTCATCCTTCATCTTGGTCCCTTGGAGAGACCTATTTGTGAATAAGGCTTCAGGTAGAAGTAAGTATACTTTTGTGGCACGTTTGAAGTGCAAGTGCATAAAAACATAACTTTTTTGCAATCTATTTCCTTGCCTAGGCTTTGTGGTATCATATACCACCTTCTGATCTTGTGGAAACCACAGAACTGTTAGGATATTTTCATTTTACCAAATGGTGAGCTGAAACATGGTAAAAGAAATATGAATCCCCTGTCAACCCTCCCTGCTCTGTGAGATGTGGTGAAAAAAGGTAATTTGTTCCTTAAAATAATGTAAAAATCTGCAGGTTTATATTTTCAAAATTTCATGAATGAATAGCTGCTGAGAACTCATGATTTTTTGTTTGCTTTAAAGTTTGCTTAAAAAGGAACCAATTTCTAAACACACAAACACATTCTGCCCAAATACCTTTGATCCTTCTATATCACTGTTCTGCACAAATAAACTGCTGTTTTCTCAGGTCTCCCACATAAAACATTATGACTTCATAAAATTCAAATATGATGTTCCTTAATGAACCTTCCCAAAGAAAGCAATAGTGTGATAAGCAGCTATCTTTTGTGCAAGGAAACACAACTTAAAACATGGAATCTAAACGTGGTTAGAAAAATTTAATAATGTAAGAGTTTTTTTCCCCAGTGACTTTAGCACTGTGATAGTTGCACATTCAAAGGAGAATGGTGCAAGGCAATTAGTCTCATTTTTTGTTTCTTTTCTTTTGAACACATTGTCCATGACATGTTCAAAGGTATGTTTTTTAAGGTCTGAACGGGTCATCTAGTTCCTCTGTGTCTATCTGTTCATCAAATGACCATGGTGTTAATCTTCAACACTGATTATTAGAGTCACAGAAAGCTTCTTATTAGTCTTAAGGCATTAGAACTAAAAAATCCCAACACTTTAAATCCCTGCAGTACTTGTTTTACTGTTGTTCTCAGAAGCTTAAAATCTTTTTCTGAGTTACAGAAACCCATTATTGACAAGGTGAGAGACAATATCACTTACACGGCCTTGATACAACTAATTATTCTGCTGTCTTTTCAGGATATTGATGCAAAACCACATTCCAACTACTATTCTGTGCAGAATAATATAAGACAAATAAAATCAATGTTATCTAACAAGTAAAGATAAGAAACGTCATAAACATAGCCTTTCACAAATGATTATGTATTCAGTTCAAGGGATTCATAGTAAGCTGTAATAACTGAAACAAATAGAATTTTGAAAAGATTAATAGAGAGGTGGTTACTGGAATGGGGAAAAACAGTGACTTCAAGGAAGTAATGTAAAAGCACATACTACTATCCTTAAAGGGCAAATTGAAAAGCATGTTTATAATTCAAGCTAATTAATAAGTTACTTAACTTTGAAAAGCAACAATAGGATCAATGTGTAAACAACTAAATAAACACAAAATAAAGTAGATCATTAATTCAATAAGTTAAGGGATCAGACACAGTATGCACAACCACAGTTGGCAAGTTTTAAAGAGAAACTGAGCCTAACATTCAGGTAACTTGTCACATTAACAAGCCTTTGTAGGCTCTAAAAAATATACATGGAGACTGTTACTGTCTGTCTTAACTACAGAGTAGGAAACTCTAGGAAAGAAGCTTATGCTGGACTAGTAAGAGGCAATCATCTCCAACTGAGAGAATTACAAAATATGCAATATATATAAAATGTGCCTCACCTTGAATTCAAGTGGTTAAAATTCTAAGACACTGGTGCTGAACTGTTTGGTTTGAAGTAAAGAAATAAACTTCTAGAGAGAAATGAAACTTGGATCAATTGTTCTAATTTTCATCGGTTAACTATTAATTGGGCCAGAAAGTGTTATTTTACATATCAGTGTTGTGCCACTGCCCTAGGAACAGAGACCCTGAATGACTGTACTGCAACTTAAATTCCAGCTAAGTTCTTGAGTGCCTGAGCAAATCTAGACCAAAATGATAATGTAAGAGAATATGCATTAGAAATGAAAGGTTCTGAAAGATGGCAGTAGCCTGTGAAATGCCAGGTCATTTTTCAGAGAAAGTTTTGTGACAAAGGAGAGTTTTCACCCTCTTTCCCTCTCCATCTTTGCTGGCAGGATCAGTAACAGAAGAAACCCAAACTTTAAATTAAGTGGTATTGCTGCCGCAGATCTGCTTGTTCCTAAAGCATCTGTCTTTCTTGCAATAAGAGCAGTAGAAATAAGAGAACATCCTGTCTTTTTTTTTTCTCACATTTGAAGTATAGTTGATTTGTATATGCAAGTTTTACGCAGTCTGAGGCCCTAACCCTGTATGTTTTTATGAAAAAGACAAAACACTGCGAATAGCACAATTTTATATGACTCATAACTCTATACTGACCATATTAACAATATATCTGTCAATCATATGTAAGTGAAATGTCCATGCAATGACAGAAGGATGGTTATCAGAGTCTCCAGATTGAACACATTGTAACATCTGCTACCAATTAAGTTCTGTGTCTCCTACAACTCCATTATAATTAATTTCTGAGTAGAAATAAGTTCCTATAGAGTTTGGTGATTCAGTATCCCTCTTTTTTAAACAATTTTGTTTTGTCGTCCAACAGTGGGAAGAGTTAATACATCTAAAAATAAATATGTATTTGAGTTTCAAATAACTGAAGACAGTCTTAAAAGACAATGCCCTGGTGAGTGAGGGGTGTGATGAATACCTTCCAGGAGAAGAGCTACATGCAGTAAAATGGCAAATGGCAATAAAGCAGTGGTAAATATGCCTGCATCTTACCCATTGCTGCCACTTCTATTACTGCACAGAAACACTGACTTTGGTTTTGTGGACGGGCTGAAAGGAGAGAAAAAAGTCAGTACAGGAGGGAAATGCACAGGGAAAAAGAATTCCTATGTAATTAGTCATGTATCTGACATTACCTATAGCTCTTCTGAGGCTTTGTCATAAATCTCAGTGCCAACAGCATCAGTCTTCAAAATGCAGTCAATTCATTCCGAAGTGTCATCAAGAAAGGTCAGGAACATGCTGATGTTGTAGGAAAGCCTGGATTATTTGCTTCTGTGCTTGAAGAGATGTAAATGGAAACAGCTACAGCAAAGATATTCTATAATTAGGTTTCATGTTGGGTTTGGAAGTTGCTTGTTATGGATCTTTTAATAGTAGATAACGTTACAGTTTGAAACTGTTCATTTTGATTTTCTGCTACTTTAATGAAAAAATTATAATTTTTCAAGTTCTGTGGGTTTTGTCATGTCATCATTTTTGTGCCAAACAACTTCTGGAATACCTCTTCTGACTGAAATTTTGTACCGCTGAGACTTTTCTTAGACATTTTTGTTTTTAAGGCAAATATCTTTGTACTGTCTGACTTGAAAATTTCTATCCAAATGTGGGGTAATTCTAACAGTTAGGAATCTGTCCCTATCACCTTTTTACATGAGGTAAGGAACTTCAGACTGACAAAGACAAATACATAATGGGATTCTTCCCTCACACTAGCTTGGACTGGTAGTTTAGTAAACTAATGAATTAGCAAATTAGTATGCTACTAAAGATAGGTATCAAAAAGTCTAATAAAGATTTTTGCTTACTAAAAAAACATTGAGACAAAGGAGTCTGCTGAAATATAAAGCCCAAGTGAAGAGAATATATATAGAGTATCCGTTTTCCCTGACTCCCAACACACAGGATGCTGATTTGCAGCCTGTGGATCTACTGATCAGCAAGAATCATGAGCCTGAGATTTCCAGGAAGAATAATGTTACCTGATTTTTGTTCCTGTGATGTTCAATGACTTTGGAAACAATTCTGAAGTCCAAAATTATTACATCATCTCTCATTCTGGAAGGACTGAGATGTTGAAACAGAAGGGATACACAGTTTTGAAATACACTCACTTCAGGCAAAAGTAGAAGTTCCAGCAGACTATTAGAGACTGCAATGCTATAGTTATTGTGTTAGATTGTACTGAGATTTACCAAATTACTTAATTAAATTTCTAATTTCTATGTTACAATATCAAAATGGAAGATCACAAATGGTTACAAAAATCCAAATGGAAGATTAAGGAAAAGGCAAAATGAATTGCAGATCAGATACCTTTTCACTCACAAAGACATAAAATGATCAATTTTTTTTCTTTCCTCTCCTTCCTCCATACTTGCATGGAGTAAATGCAGTGAAACCACATTCCTCAACCCCTTCCTGTCCTACCCCTCAGTCACACACATCTTTTTCAGCTTCATTAAAGGGAGGAACTCATCCTAGGCAGGAGTAAAGAACAAAGGATAAGTCTTATCAGACAAAATTGGATGCAGATATTATCAGGCCAATTCCTGAAATTTCTGTCAATTGGCTGCAGCACCACCCTGCACCTACATTCCCTAATTTGGTCAGATAAACTAACAAATATATTCTAAAAACATATCAATGATTGGTTTGTGAATTTGCTATTATAAATGTTATAATAATTTGCTGACCAATTGTTCCTGCATTGCATCTTTGTTTCTCTCCTTCTCACAACTTCTGCATTCATTTTCTATAACATGGAGAGATATTTTATAATTTAAAACATGGAAAAGGTGCACGAGTTAATGTAGTCTCTTATATAATTTTCCTTCCCACAATTAATTTACCTCATATTTTATTTCAAAATATTTTGGGATTATCTTGTTTGCAGTGTTTACTGAGCAGTATTCACATATTATTAAGGTAGTTGGCACCCTATTACTTTCTCAAGCAGAGGAAATTATTAGAGTGTATACTTTCTTGAAATGCTGAAGAGCTGAGAGCAGGTTTTCTCTGAAAATCTTGATTATTAGGATGTCTCTTTGGTTCCTTGTAAGGCACAGGTTCTTGGTAGCTGCCAGAAGCAGTATAATATATCTTGGAGATTAGAACTCTTACACCTCTAATCATTACAATAAGAACCATATATCTTCTGCCTTTCAAGGTGTAGGTCAGACATATATTGTTGTTTCAAGCTTAATGTCTTGTATTGTTCAAAGCCAAATCTCTACCAACACCCTGAAGGTACCAGGTCTGTAGTTTGTAGATAATATTTAAAACATTTTGAAAGTTCTTTTACTAACAAATACTATTTATTATGTTAGAAAAATAGATCTGACTGACTCACAGACACCCTTCTGGTTCATTATATATTTCTTATCCCTGTCCTTTTGAAATCCATTTTGAAGTGAAAGCTGTTTATTCCTCTTAGATGTTGCTGAGGCTGTCATAAGCATGCATAAGATGACAAGTGCTATATTTTACCCCAAAGTTAGCAAAAGCCCATGACTCAGAGACAGCTCAGGCTGTGGTTTTAATCCGTCTTTCCCTTTTCCAGATTTATTTGTTTATAAGTCTGTTACTGCACTAGGTGCACCAGCACTGAAGTACATGAGTAATTCCCTGCACTGATACATTGCTAGTTGTCTATTTGACTACATTAGGGATTCATTTAAGATGACAGCCCAGCTTCAGGTAAAACAAATCTGTTTTCATTCATCATGTGGTTGAGCTAGCTGCTATTTGATTACTCTTGAAAATTCCATAAGGTCATCTAACTTTAGAAAATTTAATTCAACTTTCTACAAAACTTAGAAACATTCTGGAAATACCTTAGGAAACACAGTGAGTTGGAGCCAGGATGTCCATGGGCTACAAATATTTTTTCAGAATTTACTAACTCTTTTCTCACTTACACAGCTTTGAGAAGTAGGTCCCACTGAAGGACTCATGAGTCCGTTCCCAGACTCCTGCAGTTTATAACCCAATGCCAAGGTAAAAAAGGGGTGTTGATTTCCCTTCATGCTAATATACTGGAGTATAGGCAAAAGTTCAGTAATACCTGTGTATCAAGTCAGCCATCCCTGCTAAGGGAGCAACAGCCTCCAGCACAGAAACAGATAAACAGATATTATGCAATTTAATGTAAGAAACATAATATACATAAACATCCAGAAATTGTGTCATGTCAGACAGTTCATCTGTTCCTTAAATGGAACTATGTATGTATTAATCAATAAAGAGGACAGATGTCTCTTCAATCCAGGAAGTACTATAGTGCTGCCTAAGTTGCCAAAATGTATGTAATTTTATTCCAGCTGGTATCTTAATGCAAATACACTTGAGCAGTTTCAAGTACTTGGATAGACATATGAATATCCAAGATAGAATAGAAACTAAGTATATTATATATATAAATATATATATAAACATATTGGGATACATGGAAATATTTCCATGGCTTAAAATATCTCTAATGGCTATATTTTTCCATTACAAAGACAAAATATTGAAGCATATGATGTATTTGAACACACTTAATGAGTTGTATATGAATAGGTACATGAAAATCTGTGAGACAAACAGTGTATGCAAAATCTCCAAGGAAAGTTCATCTGTTAATGCCAAGGTGCATATGAGAATGTGTGAGAAATAAAACTTCAGTGTATGGAGAGCTTCATTTTGTAAATTGTGAATCTCTACTTAGACCTATAGGCAATGTTTGTTTTAAAACATATACTATGCTGCAGTTTTTGATATATTAAAATAAAGTTCATTTGTCATCAGAACTGCACATCTCTGCTTTTCAGGAAACTTCAATTTTTAGGATTCTTCCACTTGAGTTTCATACGTTCCTTAGTTGGAGTTAATAGAGAGAGCGAATTTTCCTCTTAGTAGCTGGCACAGAGCTGTGGCTTGGATTTAGAATGAGACTTCTGTTGATAATACACTGATATTTGCCAAGTAATAGTTATCCCAAGTCAAGGACTTTTCAGTGTCCCATGCTCTGTCAGCAAGGAAGAGCACAAGAACCTGTGAGGGGGCATGACCAGGACAGCTGATCTGAACTGGCCAAAGGGATATTCCCGACCACAGAATGTCATGCTCAGTAGTGAACTGGGAGGGTATTGGATGGGACCTGCTCAGGGTCAGGATGGGCAATGATCAGCAGGTGGTGAAGCAACTGTATTGTGTATTGCTTGTCTTTCTTGGGGTTTATTCCTCTCCTTCTCCCCTTTTCATTAGAATTATTATTAATATTTTTGTTATTATTATTATATCTTACTGTATTTCAGTTATTTCAACCCATAGGTTTTAACTTCTTTCTGGTTCTCCTTCCCATCCAATAGGGGCAGAGAGTGAGCAAGCATCTGTGGTATTTATTTTCTATCTGGGGCTAAACTATGACAATATGCTAGACTCGTAAAATAAAGGAGAATTAAAATTAACACTGGAAAATAGGATATATTTTTTTGACTCAATTTAAGTCTTTTTTTAGAAGAAGCAAGCTTTAGTAAGCATTCAGCATGAATCATACTCTATGACGCAGATATTGTCTTTCTTTCCTATAGCATTTTATTTTAAAGCATTCTTTAAACAAATCTAATGTTCTATACTGGAACTGTACACATTTCTGCATGTGCATATAGGTATCTGTGTATTTCCATTATATAAAGCACACAACAGTTTGTTTCTTTACCACTGCAGAACCAGTATAGGTACACTGACTCAGAGGTGATAGCCTACTTGTGTGGGTCTGGAAGAAAATCTCGTTACTTATTTTAATAAATCTTCAGCAAAATAGTCATTATGAACAATTTCCTTTATTATTCCCAGGTCACGCTGCATTAGCACAATACAAGAGACTACATTAAGATTGCCATTGTGTGTACATCACTGAAATTAGAAGTGTGATAGATTTATCTCACACTCAAGTAGCTGAAACTTCAGTAGAAAATTGTACCTTGGAGAAGATCTTGAAAGACACTTTTCCCTCAATTTGTTATATCACGCAGAAGCTCATACTATTGAGTGCTATTCACTGAAACTTCATACACTTAGTAAAGCAGACTGCTTGGTTCAGGCAGACTAATCAGACTTCTTACCCAGAATAGAATTATCCAAAAATACTTTGTATAATAAGATAAGAAATAATAATCCACAGCTGGCGCAGAGGCGTACTCACAGTGGGCCTAGAGTCACTGCGTGGGGCTGTCAGATCCAGTGCAATAACAGTGGTAGAGCAGAACAGAACACAGTACTCTGCATCTTGCTGTGGGCCAAGGGGAGCACACCACAGATGTAGACCTAGGGGGAATCCAAGTATTTATTGCTATTCCAAGTTTTAACACCTTAGAAGTCCAAATTGTGTAATACTGACACCCATAATCCAAATTTAAATCGAATAGCTTTGTTAATAATATAGGTAAATTTGTTACATGAAAACACTATTCTACTAAAATTGTATATTGTCCCTTCTGATGACCTCTTGAATCCTAAGGATAAAAGTTTAATTTTCAAGGAAAACAGAATATGCCATGCGGGGTAATTGGCATTGGGCTGTCTTTGGAGGGAGGATTATGATATTTATGAAGAGATAATTTCTTCCTCCTCCCTGTCAGGAGAAGCATGAGATCAATGATGTATTTCTTCTCAAAGTTGGGTGCAAGTGTTATTATTTTCCTACATTTTCTTGAAATTCATTGCTTTCTTTTCATTGCTTCCCAGCTAAAGTTTTAAAGATCCCCCTCAGCATCCCTCAGCCCGTTACCACAGGCATCTGTTGTTTTTTGCACAGTGGTTCCCTGGGATCCTCAGGGCTTTACCACAGACAGTTCCTATTGCTCAAGCTAAAACAGGTCAGGCAGCAGGCACTGACTACTAAACCAAGCTACAACCAGCTCAGTCTAAGACAAGTGCAGAAATGTGCTAAGACTCTGCACTGCCTTTCCACAGTAATGGTACAATTTAATTTGCTGTCCAACCCATAGACTGTTCTCTTTTCACAGAAAAAGAATGCCATTCATTCATTTCAATACCAGTGTTACTGATCAGGAATACTTGAGCAATCCAAGGGTGATTATAGGGCTCTGTGGTGTTAAGACAGAAGGCATAGGAAGTCAGACTGTGGTCTCTTCAACTCTGCCAATGACTGGGAAAGGGGTAGATGGCCGTGGACACATCCTATAAGTTAACACCTAGCTGTGTAGCTCTTGTTGCAGGCAGAGCCTTGTGTTTTAGGTTCAAATGACTCTCCAAAAACAAAGACAGTAGAAGCAGCCTTAGACAACCAGTGTTCTCTTTACACTGACCTTGAATAGCAAGTTCTGTTCTCACATCTCTCAGACCTCCAGTGACAGGTTATGGGTGAATGAAATACCAAAAGCAGCAGAGGAATATCAAAGATAGTAACCACCCAAGTCAATTTGACATACTGAATTTGATACTGGATGGGATGCACCTGTGATTGCTAAGGGAGGTGGTCAGTGTCAGCGACAGGCCAGTCCCTGTTATCTTCTCTCCGGGCACGATGATTAGGAAGGTTCTCCTTATTGACATGGAAAAAAAAATAAAACATCTTGTCCATCATGAAGAACACAAGAGGGAAGATCCCGGGAACTAGAAGCCAATCAAACCTCAGATACTAGAAAAATCAAGTTTCCTTGGTTAAACACAGGACCCTGTTGGCTTTTCCAATTTAAAAAAAAAAAAAAAAAAAAAAAAAAAAGGAATAGTTTGCTTTTGTGAGGATCAAAAATAATTAAAAATGAGAAAGGAGAGCACACCTCATAATGCAAGGCCGGTAGGGTGGGGGGGAACATCTACAACTGTGGAGGGTTTCGATGAGTCAAATGACCAACACACAAGGAATGTGAAGGTTGATACAAAGAAAATTTTTATACACTTTTCCACCTGATGCATTTAGAAAAACAGAGCACACAGCTAAGCAAATTCAGTTCCCCTTTTAAAAGACAGTTTGCCTAGACAGTGATTTGTACGATACAGAGTACCTCATTTTTGACAGTAATGCTGCTGTCATGGGGTTGTTACTGGTGGAAACACAGTCAATATTTTTAAATCCCAAATAAGCCTAGTCTTTGAGTTGTCAGTCTCACTTCAGGAAGTCTCAGATGGGCAGCAGCATGGCAGGCTTAGATGTCCCAAGACACAGAGAAGTTGCAAACATTCAAATCCTTGCCACATCCCAGTGTTGGTGTCTCAATTTGCAGAACAAAGCAGGAATCCTAGAGAGATTCAACATCCTAGTTTGTTCAACAGAAGATTATCATTTCCTATTTGTTTTCTCATTAAGAAATAAAGAAGAGAGAAAATAAACTGACATTAGTCATGTTGACTGAGCTTTTCAGTCCTTGTTTCTTCCTAGTAGGAAATCTGTGGTGAACCAAACTGTAGAGGATTGATTGCAGTTTATGGGGGATAAGGTTGTCTGAAGGGAACATATCCAATTGTGTGTCCCCACCTCCCTGCTGATGATGTTGCCTTCTTTTTTCTATGAATGCTTACACTTAAATGTTGCAGAAAGGCTTATCGCATATTGTCATTAATGAAGTCAGACCAAGTCTACGTTCTTATGACTCCTGGTCCCATGCTTTAAACAAACTTAGATCTACTGTATCACTTTATAATCTGATTTATAAACATTTTTATGGCTCTGAAAATGCCTAGCCCTAAGAATAATTTTTAAAAGACAAATTGTATAATGATAGGGTATGCATATATATATTTTGTCCCTTGTTTGAATTTCACAAAACAAATACATTAAAGCAAGTTCTGGCAGGCACCCTAAGGCTTTGAAGTATCTGAATTGTTTCACTGTGGTTCTTTTTTATAAGGAACACTTATTTCCCCAGATGACTGGAGAACATGCTATAGAAAAAGAATGTTAAGTGTTTTACTCGCTAAGTTTAAAATAGCTCCAATCAGTGAGCTATTTGTTACTTCGGATGTTTTCTGAAAGGAAAGAGAATAAGGCTAAAACTTACTGCTGCAACTACCAGAATTTAAAATAAATTATGGTGTGAGGTGAACGTGCTATAGTTCACACTTTTGAAGGCATCTGCGTAGGCATTCTTCTCTTCTTTCACTAAGGCTCTATTTTAATCAAACTGAGCCTATAGTTGTCTTTAGATAGTGTATATGCAAATACATAGAAATGTCATTTATCAGATAATTATGTACGTGGATTAAATTTTCTCTTTATATCTAATTTTAGTCACTTTGCAAATAATCTTTCAGACTCTAAGATTCTGGGGATAGTGTGGGCTTTGCACTTGGAGAAAACTGTAGAACACTAATTAGCAACTTGAAGTGTTTTACTCTGTATCAATCCTTTTCCTTTTGTCGGATTTCAATGGCAAATAGTTATAGTGCCTTGTACTGAATAAGGCCAGTATTTATTATTATTATTATTATTAGGCATTTACCATGGTCATAGCCCAAAAATATTAATTAGTGCACACTTTCAAATTTTTA
>JAWWES010000133.1:41984765-41995205 GCA_035583135.1 Lophotriccus pileatus | reverse complement strand
GGGAAGGGAAGGGAAGGGAAGGGAAGGGAAGGGAAGGGAAGGGAAGGGAAGGGAAGGGAAGGGAAGGGAAGGGAAGTGAAGGGAAGGGAAGGGAAGGGAAGGGAAGGGAAGGGAAGGGAAAAATCAACCTCTGAAGTGCATTGTGGCAACTGCTTTGAGATATTTGGGAGCTGTCTAACGTAGCTGCCCTTGCATTTACAGCTGTAATTTGCTCCATTTATATTAACAAGAAGTAGGTTGCTTAACATTTAGCATAATCAAACTAATGTACTGAATAGCTAGTGAATGCAGCCAAACTCTTTAATGCATAACTAATAATGGTTTATTTAAAAATACAGTGGGAGACTAAATTTAGAGAAATATTCCCCAGCTCCCTTTCTCTGACCACTATTTAAAATACTGTTAGTCTACTCATAGTTAAGAGCTGTTAGTGGCTGGGGTTTGTTCGATACAATTAAATCAGTGTCATTCTATATAGAATATACGTGTGGGGAAAATTACGTATGTTGGTGTTTTGGGCCTTTATCTTGAGGACAACAAAAAAATCTAAGGAATAGGAGAAATTTTCTGTAAAAAAATTGCTGACAAACCAGTTAATGGCAGTATTAAAAAATTATGAATGACTGAAGAGATGTGTGTTTGAGATTTAAATATTTTTTGAGGATTTTTCTTTTTGCCTTTTCAACAAAACAGAAGAAATTGGATGACTGAAAAGAATAATTTGTTTTATTTAAGCAGAGCAGGAACCATGCTGATTAGAGAAGGGGGAGGAGAATTAAAAATAGACTGGAGTTAAAATATTTTTACTTTGTCATGAGTTTTCATTGAGTCAACTTCTAGAACTTTATTTTGAGTTATGTCAAAGTACTCTAGAAACCTTTATTTAGGATACTGGGTAAACATTTACCATGCTCTATGATATGACTGATGAACATGGCCACTGTGGTCTCTTGACAATAAAGAAGTAAAGGTCACATGTGCCAGAACCTCTGAAGCAACAGATGCAGATGCAGATGGTTATTTCTTCACCACTAAGATGAAGCTCAGAACATCATCCTTAGATGAAACCCATGGACTTTCTTTCCATTTGATCCTCTCTATCTTTCTCTTTCCTTGGGCAATAAAAGAGGTTATACAGACTTTAAAAGGTTTTCTAAATATTTGTATTGAATATATTTGATGCCACAGGTTCATATAATATCCCCTTTTCTGATGTTGGCTGCCAGAGGAATTCAGACACTCAGGTACACTTATGTAAGCATGAAATCAGGAAAATTAGGAAACACTTTGAGAAATTGTTAGGGAAACTACACTTTTATAAAGAGAGCAAATGTAAGAGTCTAATTTACATTAGATGTATTTCTCTACATATTTCATGGATTTATGACAGAAACATAATTTCATTTCACACTTTCCATTTTCGTTTAAAGACCTTCAGACACTGGAACTGAAATCCATAAACTCTTTAAGTGTCATTTCTAATAAATCCAGTTCAGGTGGGGAAGTTACTGGCTTGATCTGAAGTTGATATCTGTCCAAATCCATGTCATCAAGAAGTGACCCAAAGAGTAGTAGATTGCTGTCTGTCTCCAAGGAGGAAAAAAAAAGTTGATTCCTTCAAGAGGAAATAAAAAGTGGTGATTGAATTAAATATATCAAAACTATATCAGGTAGGAAATTATATTTGACTTTTGCACTACTGTTATCATATTTGATATTTATTATAGTGGTTAGACACTAGGTCTCACAACAGATCAGAAGAAAAACTTTTGGCCTTGAAGTCTAACTTTTTTCATAAGAAAAATAAATTTCCATATTAAATTAGTTTATTTACCCATGGTGATAGACACTTGTTGCCACTGAGATGTGCATCTTGGTATCTGTTATTGATCTTCTCGAAAATAACCTCCAGAGGAAAAAATGTGGCATTTGTGTGGAGAGAAGGAACAAATATTTGATTAGGATTAAGGGTTTCAAAACTGCACAGAAAGAGGAGAAAAAAAGAACTTCCTTTAGCCTTTAAAGAAGTTTGTTAACATTGAGGAATGAGGTATTTTTTCATTCAGCTCAGTGATTCAGAAGACAGTTGGAGGAAATAGTCTAGGAGAAGTTTTTCATATGATGTATTCATTCAATGCTCTTATCTTCCTCCCTGGTAAAGTAAATCATACGATTTCTGTTCTCTGCTCTTTTGCAAGCAATATGTCATCTACAGTCAGAGGCTTAAATCTATCCTACCATTATTAAATTGAAAAGCATTCAGTTCATTTCTTAATTGTCCCTTTAATCAAGATCATATAAGCATTCCTTGAAGAAAAAAAAATTATTATTTAAAAAAAAAGGAGATATTTTTTGAATCTCTTAGTGCCAGAGTAAACCCAAAATTTAGCTAATTTATAGATGGCATGGAGACATTTTTGTTTTTGTATTTTAATATTTGCAATTGTGGGGAAGACCCAAAAAAAATTTACACAACCTGTTCATTGAGTCACATTCAGAAGCATAAGTTACGTACCCAAGTCCTTTGTAGTAATAATATGAAAAGTTACTTTTCTGAGTGTAAAAGTAAACACTGAGAAATGGATTTGTGATGTCTTTTAAGTTATGGTATCTAAAGTAATCAGGAAGAGAAAAAAGAAAAAAGAAAAAAGAAAAATAAATAAGGAAAAATGAAAAAAGAAAAGGAAAAGAGAAAAGAGAAAAAAAGAACATATGATCTTCTAAGTCTTGTATTGTTCTTCTATTTATAATTAGCTACCTGTGTCCCTGAGCTAGATAAAATTTGTGGTTGGGATTCAGAGACAGAAGCCTTATCCTAGATTGACATCCTTAAATCATCCATTTGGAAAAATGGTTATTTTATGATTTCCAGATATACTCTGCATCCATGGTGAATCTTGCCATGTACCCATGAAGTCATAGATTCGTATTGGTGGGAGCTATGCTGGAAAATACCACTTTGAAATCATCAGGCTGAAGTACATCCCCTGTCCCAAGGATTTCTTATTCCATCATCATAAACTGTGAGGATCTGACACTGTGCTTTTCAATTAAAATTATCACGTCTCTCTCTTTTGACAATAATTGAGGCATTCTTACTGTATATTGAGAATAATTTGTGTACACCCACTAGAGCTGGGCCCTGCGAGAAGGCAGGCATAAGGTTGCCTAACCTCTGAATCCTAAACTATATCAGGGAAAAAGATTCTTCAGCTCAGAAAAAAATGTCAAAATTCTGGACATACAAAAAGAAACTAACAGAAAAATCTCCTTTGGTAAATATTTAACTGACTGTTTAATTTTTGTTGCCTGGATGATGATGCAGGACAGGTACAAGTTTAAAAATAATTTTTTCAGTGTAGTATCTTTTATAGAGCTTTCTTAGGGTTTCTCTTCCTGCTCAGGACTCAGAATGGTGGAACTTGGTGACATGCTGGGGGACCTGGCTTCTTAGCAAGACAGGGACAAATTTTCTAGTAGGTTGGTAAGAAAAATGAACAACTTGAAATCTCTTGATCTGTCTTGGGAGGTACATCTAGGTTGTGTGCACAATGTCTGAAGGGGAGGAGGAGAGGAGAGGAAAGCACAAGATGTAGTTACGTGGCTACATGATCACTCTCTCGACCACTTCTGAAGTGTACCCACCTCAAACATGTTGCAGTACAATATAATCAGCTTGGAAATTCTCAGCATCCCACCTGCTAAGCAGAAAAAAGACTAAAAGACAGATTTAGTGGACTAGTCCACTAAATAGCAAATAGTTTTCTATCAGAATATAAGCAGAATAGACTCTCATAAAAGTAATAGAACAGAAGGAATTGTTCCATTGAAAAGTTTCCGAACAGTTTCACTGGCACCTTAATTCTATAACTTAGCACCTCTCCTGTGAAGACAGGCTGAGAGAGCTAGGGTTGTTTACTCTGGAGAAGGCTCCAGGGAAACTTTACCACAGTCTTCCAGAACCTACAGTAAAGCTGGAGCGGGACTTTTTACAAGGATATGTAGTGACAGAAAAAAAGGAGGAATGGTTTTAAACTGAAAGAGGGTGGGATTAGATTAGATATCAGGAAGAAATTCTTTACTCAGAGGGTGGTGAGACATTCGGGCAAGTTGCCCATAGAAGTTGTATTCCCCGGAATACTTCTCTGAAAGTATTCAAGGCAAGGTTGGATGATGCTTTGAGCAACTTGACCTAGTGGGTGGTATCCCTGAACACAGCAGCAGGCTTAGAAATATATGATCTTTAAGGTCCCTTCCAAGTCAAACCATTCTGTGATTCTTTGATGTCAGAGATATAGTTGACCCTCAACAGTCAATATATTACATTCAAATAATTAAAATCTAACACTGTGTGTAATAAATAAATTCTATAAATTCAAGCATAGCATTCAGCTATTTTACCATATGAATTAGTTCTATTTTATAATTCCTTATGAGACAGAATTTCTAGTTAAAAGCACCTCATTCATATTTCACTTACAATGACAGATGGTTTTTACTACTAGAAAACAGACTTTATGTTACTTTCCTGTTAACATAATATGAGTACTGACAGATAAGAAACAAAGATACAGAATATGAAAATAGCAGTATTAAGATATTAAAGAAAGAATCTCATTCTAAACTGACAGCACTTTTATTCTGCTTTGACTCTCTTCTAGCTTGTGGAGAAAAATACAGAAATATATGTAAATCCACAAACATGAGATATTTTTTTTTTATTTCTTCAAGTCTTTTGCAGTGACAAAAAGATGAAAGAGTATGGTCACTATGTCAGAAAAATTCATATTACACAGGAGTAAACTGTCACTTTCCTTCTGTTCTTAAATAAGGGTTAGCATATACCTCCACTTTTCTCAGGAGCAGGCTAAGCAAAAGAAGTTATCTGTTACTGCCTTGTTCTAGAAGAATATTACTCCACTTAACTGCCCACTTATATCAGTGCAGAGATGTACAATGCATTGTATTTTTCAACTCTTTTCAATTTACTGCTTGTGCATCTATATGGGAAAAGGAATAATTCACTGGGGGGTTCTATTTTTTCAAAAATAATATAAACAGAGGTGTCTTACATTTCCTCTGTATTCTGTATTGTTTATGTCGAGAACAAGAAAGATGATAAAAACCCTGACAAGTTTAATTGTGGACACTCATTCATACCTGAAGCAGAAAATAAGCATGATTCAGAGAACTTAAACTCTGTGTATTTTCCTTCAATATCTCACTGATGACACGTTTTGAAGACTCCTGCTTTCTCTCTGGTATGGATTGCAGTCTTATAAATTGCTTTCAACTACACGGTAAGGTCTCAGTATTAGATGCAATGTATAGGATAGAACATATCCTCCTCTGCTTCAAATACAGAACATAATTATTCTTCATTCTGTGTTTCATTTTAATGAATTCTTCATGAATTCTTGGTTATTTCAGTTTTAGAACAGTATAAAAATTTCTCTTTAATTTAATTAGGTTCTTTTGAATAATGTATTAATATATGTGTAAGTAGATATAGTTCTATTGAAACTTACTGAAGTCACTAAGAATACTGGCCCATTTTCATCATGTTCTTTTTTGTCTAACTTTTCAGTTCTGTTTTGTGGCCATAGGACAACACTTTTTAATATGAAATTTCTCCTTTCGTACAATTTGTTCTTCATTTTATCTTATTCTCTCACATGATAGAATTGGTTTCTTTTAAGAATGTACCAGTTTCACTGTAGGATTTATTTTCTCCATCATGAAAGATAGGCATGGGGTACAGCAATAGACTTTAACTGCATATATAAAATAGTGTATAATAGCACCCTTTCCTTAAAATAATTATCCTAGATTACGTATAATATCACTTAATGTTATCAAGTTCTGTAAAAAAAAATAGAAAAGCCCCATCAGCTAGTTAAGTTTCTATTTCTGTAGAAATAATTTTATGATTTGATATTCCAGTTATTAAAACTGAAAGACTTTTCCATGCTGTTTATGTTAAAAAAACAATTTCAACTTGAGTAATTTTTAACTGATAGAAGAACATGATATTTCTTTTCACCTGGACAGAAACATATTAAATAATCACTGTAGTCCAAACAATCTACATGTTTACCAAACTATCCCAAACCATAAGAGCAATAGGCCACCGTTTATCGATGTTAAATGTTTTCTATAAATTGTTATAAATTTATGGGACAATGGGATAATACAGTATGTATGTTATTCCTAGAAAGACATGCAGAAAGAAAAGTCAATGATTCTCTGTATGAAAGGACATAGATATGACCAGTCAAGTGAAAGTGCATGGAATTATGTACAGTGTAGCAGAAATTATGACAGAAAAGGAGGAAGAATATCTCTAATTCTTTCTAATCACTGTGTTTATGTTGTGAAAGTCACAAGCATCTTACCTTTCTGCTTTTCTTAAGGAATTAATGACCAGTTAGTATTAAGAGGCCTCATATTCATCTCAGATCATTAAGTGTTTCCACCATTTATTATTATTTTTCAGGAAATGTATCCAATTGTCATTACTGTTTAATTTATATAATAACTGATATTATTGAAAGCTCTTGTACATACAGCTCTAAAACCACATGAAATGTTCCAAATCTCTTCTGTCTCATGCAATTTATTCAATAATCAGAGTGCAGCTAGTTAGTATAATGAAGTGGTTGCTTCACCAAGCTCTTGGAATAGCTTAGCATCAGGTTTAAGGTATATTGCTGGTCTGAAACCTACTGTTGGGGCAGGTTGGGACAATTGTATTGTCTATTTTTCAGGTGTATTCAGCCTTTTTATACTAGTTAAGCATCCACATTGTAGTTGAAAATATGAAACCATTCAGCAGAGATTCAAAACTCTTAAAATATAAAGAATATGAAACATTGCAATTAGTAATAAAATTCCTGTGCTATCTTGTAAAATACCAAAACAATTAGATATTCATATGTCTTTCCGAACACTACGTGGCAGTTAAATAGAATGGGAAAGGTTATTTATTACCCTGTGGCTTAACTAGAAAAATAAAAATAATTTAAAAAATAATAAAAATAGAATATTACAGAAGTATTGTACAGTAGAAATACTGTTAGCACTAGAAAAATGTGTTGGAGAAGTTTATGTTTATCTCTTTCAGTTTTAGACAGTGCTCATGGAAGTAAATTACAAAGGTCAAAGAAAATGCCTATCTATGGAAGTAGAATATGATCCTATTGAAATCAGTAAAAAAATTACTCTATTTGCTAAAAGAATTATTTCTTTTTTGGTATGGTTTTATTTGTCCCATTGAATTCTATGACTATGTATAGTTCCTAGCAAAATCTAGAGGCAGGTTCAGACAGCAGGTATTTAGTTCAACAGGAATCTTCCATAAAGACAGTACTAAGAGTTTTTCTGTGAAAGTAAGTTCTTGCTCCAGCAAGAATTTTTAAAGTTCTAATTCAACTGGAAAACACATACAGTTTGTTATGTACTTCTATAGCAGCAAAATCAAGTCTTAAAACTCTAAGCTGGTTGTTAGCTGCTCTGTAACTGATGCAGAGGTTTACACCTTTTCTTCGCTGGTCCTTTCCATATTTCAGGGACAAAAAACCAACACAGAAATATTGTTGCCATCTTCCCTGAGACTTTATAAAAACTGCATTGTAAAATGTCTTAAAATTGATGATGCTTGAACGGAAAAATGGAAAGTCATGAAGCTTGATCACCCAGGATATTTAAGCAGTTTTTACTTTGGGCATAGCATAAGAAATTTTACTTAAGAACAGTCTTACAGCATCACAGTAATAGCAGCTGAATGATTTCAATAGATCCCTCATCTGTATCACTGAATTAATTCAACTCCAACTTGTTCTTCCCAGCCAGCATGGAAGAAAAGCTATTTCCCTGGAGATGTCAGCAGAGCTGTCAGAGCTACAGCACCAGTGGCAGCCAGAGTCAGCTGGAAGCTGAATCCTGGATCCACAATCCATATTTGCTCCCCTGTACAGTTCCCTTTTCACAGCTTTTTTATTGCCTGGCTGCATCAGGCTGAAGGTAGAAGTTAGGCACGCCCAGACCTCCTTTGGCCTGCTTTTACTCCCAGAGGGGAAAGGGGTGCTGCGGAGGAAGCTTTTCCAGTTTTCAGTGCCTTTTGTTCTTAGAACCAGGGATTTTCTTTGATTTCTCAGAAGAGTATGAAACAGCTTGCTGACCTGAGCTGAAAGTCTAGTGGAAGGGATGATCTCAGAGGCTAGTGCTGAGCTATAATTTCATATCTGAGGATTGTTCCTCTGTACTGTACCTCAACAAGTGTGATTGTGATCTTAATTCTGTGCTTTCTGAAGAAAGTCCAGAACACTCATTGTAAAATATTATCTTCTACTTTTTTGTCTTTTTAATCATAGAATCATAGAATCAACCAGGTTGGAAAAGACCTCCAGTATCATCAAGTCCAACTCTTGATCCAACACTGCCGTGGTTATTAGACCATGGCACTACGTGCCACATCTAGTCTCATCTTAAAAACCTCTGGAGAGGTTATGGTATTTCACCATTAATTTTACATGTTGGGCCACGTATAGTAATCCTTTGCCTTTACATTGTGAGGATACAGGATCAAAAATGCTCTATGTGCAGACCTCCCTGAACAATTCTTAAATAGACATGTCAAATGGTAGTACTTTAAAACGTAGAACCTCCTTGTGTCTTAGTTGTTACATTGTTTCACCTCTTTGAAGAGTCTCCCTTGTGAATATCTAAATCTTACTGTGCATAGATGCCGTAAAACGTAACTAGGCAAGATATTTTGATAGAGTATTTTAAGGTCTGTTAAAATCTGGATATTGTGTTTTCATGCTTCTCTATTTTTAAAAATATTCTTTTGATTGATCTTCCTATTCTTACAATGTCACAGCATTTACATGACTCTCAAAATCAAGTTTTGTTTAGCTTTCTGTTCAGAAAGCTTTTCCATAAGCAGTATTGAAAGTTAGGGTTTTTTTCCTAAGAACAAGACAGGTTTGACCTTTGAATAACTGTAACAACCTCTTCTTCTTTTTTTTCTTTTTTTTTTTTTATCATCTCTTTCGGGCCTTTAATTTGTTTCTTTGAGGTATAGAGAAACTAAAATTCAAGATAGCTTGAAGGGAAAAGTAATTTTTTTTTTTTTTCTAAAGCTTTATCAAAGTCTGAACCATCTCTTGTTTCCTAACCTGATAAACTAGAGAAATCTATATACTCATCCCCCATACAGAATTAATGTAGATAAGCATATCAACCAAAATCTGAACAAGAACTTTAGTATCTCTTCTGTAATTGCTTTTCAAACTTGTCACATCCTCTGAGCATAATTTTGGAATGAAAACAGGAGCAGATGAGGTACTGGTGGTTCTTCCCCTTCTTCAGTTCTTCCTCAGCCTCTTGAATTTTAAGACTTGACCGTTCCTCTGGTTGATACATTTCTTGCACATTTCAAAAGCCCCCATAGCAGCCCTGTGTCTTAATTTTAGTTTTTCTCCACCTTTTCTGAAACATACAAACAAACAAACAGACAAGCAAACAAACAAAGGGAAAAAAACTGCAAAAAACTCAAGCTAATTAAACTACTGATTTCCAAGGATAAGCTTTCACTTTCATAAATTTGTAAAGTCAACATTTTAAAAATCAGTTCTTAAAAGTAATACAAGTTTGTTGGGCTTTTTTTTTTAGTTATTTACACCTACAGTTTTCCAAGCACAATTACCCCTGGAAACAAGCAATATGGCCTAACAACTAGGCTTGAAATTCAGAAGGCTTGCTAGGACTTGTTTGAAATGCTGGCATATAATAACTTAACCTTTCATAATGGTTGCTTTGCTGCAAGTAGTTAACTCATTAGTTTGTAAAGCACTTCAAGGTATAAGAGATGCCCTACAAAAATAAATTACAGTGTATTCTCTTCTGATCTTTTCTATTTCTTTTCTGTTCTGTTCTAGTCTACCCACCCAATACTGATCTGTCTGAGATCTTCATTTCAAAGGATTTCAGGTTTTGCACCACATTCTGCAAAAATGTTGAATGTCTGTGGAAACTAGTGTCATAACTCAGTAAGATATCATTGTGGAAGTTCACTAGATATTTATATTAATTTTTTTCCTTTGGCTGCTGCTTTTTTTTTTCTGTCACATCAGATGTTATAAAAATGCACCCTGGGTGGTGAACAAATTAATTTCTGGTAGTTCCAATGCATGCAGTTCTGTGATACTGATATAAGGCAAGATGAACTGATGATTCTGCCAAAAGAAATGTTTTAGTCATAATGCTTCAGGTTATGCTCTGTTGCATTTCATTGAAAGGCAGATATCAATTTTATAAAATATAATTTTCCTCTATTATTGCTCTGATCTACTTCAAGAAAACTTGTTTTTAACTTCTATGTGTAATTCATTTCCAAAAGCTTTAAATGCACTTTTATCAAGAGTCTATATGGTGATA
>JAWWES010000133.1:41969828-41984665 GCA_035583135.1 Lophotriccus pileatus | reverse complement strand
TTTAGCCACCAGCGCGCTTGTAGCAAGCGTGGTTAGATCCCTTCCCAAATCTTCGTTCGCGAAGCCTTGCCATGAATATGGTGATAGAAAGCAAAACAGACTACAAAAAAAATGCACTAATGTATTATAATTCCAGAATAGGAATATGAAAAACGCCTTAGTTTAAAGGCAAGTAGTTTATGTTCTGCCTCCCTGTCTTACAACTTATCCATGCCTTTCTAACATAAACAATACACTCAAAGTCAGCAACAAGTTATTCAGCATTCTGCAGGAGTGAAAATTCTGTGTGAAATTCTGTTCTTTCCTAAAATGTAGCACCATATAGGATCATGACTTCTTTCTGGCCTTAAATATTCCATGGTCTTTAACTGGCATCTGTATATACATACATATATAGCCATATATAGCCATTGTGTGTATGTGTATCTCATACATTTTGTCACTTTCTTCCACAGCAAGCTAAGTATTTGGGAAAATCAACTCTGCTAATCTATGTATCCATATCTCCCTGAAGCAGGAAGGGAACAGTAAAGTAGTTTCAAGAAGACAGTGAAGCAAAACAGCTTCTTCTTCTTCCCACTGTCCCTGGACCTACTCCACCTCTTGTAAACTGCTCATTGTTCCAACAGTAGGAATTTGGATATATATACACTCATTGTCAGGAATAAATGTCCAAGCATGCAACAAAGTTTAGGTTTTAATTCCTGACAGACTTACAATACTGTTTATTGATGAGAGTAAAGCCTAGAGAGTTTTAGTTCCACAGTAATTACTAATTTATTCATAGAAGGTGATTTTGTTTAATATGCATGATTTTTTTTAAAGAGAGAAACTATGTAGACAGAGAAAATAGAGGGAGAATGCTTTTTCTGCTTTTTTTTTTAATCTTGGCTTTTCTAAATAAAGGTTTAAGCTACATTAGTAGAAGAATCAGTTTTTTTGTAGAGGAGGTTCTGTTCACATCACCACCTGTATTTCTACAAATGTGAAAGACACAATTTATTTACACTTTTATCAAGTCTAATTTTTATTCACAAGTAATTCTATGGCAATTTCAGATATTTATCTAAAAAAAAAATAGAAAAAATGAGAGGTCCATAAAAGTTACATTTCTCTTCTAAAATAATCTTTACATTTACTTGTTACATTTACATGTAACCGCACAGAATATTTTGCTTATTGCATGTGTACCAAAAAGAACTGGCAAATTTAAAGGAGCTTTCTCTGTACCTTTTGCTAATTAATTGTGTGGAAAACTGTGCAAATCAGTCCTCTTCCATTCTCTCAGATTTAAATTAATAAGATATTTAATAGTTTCATTGAATAGCTGATGATTTGTTCCTGTGAACATACAGTTCAGAATGTAACTCTGCACCCTGGACAGATTATTTCAGTTTTAGCACAGAAATATATAGAGTTAAACATTTTCTAACAATTTTGGTCAATATTAAAGCACACATATACCTTTATATATGTATATATTCTATCAGAGAATACAGAAAAATATTGAGTAAGTTGAAAAACATGCAACAAGAATCATTCTGGAAAATGAAAATAGAAAACCTAACCCTTCATCAACCCGAGATGCTATGAGCTAATAAAAGCAGACAACTATTTTAGCTGGTCATGAAAGATCGAAATTTTTATTATGAAGAATACAAGTTCTTACAAACTTCATTTTAAAAACTGAAAAGCCACAGCTGACATACTAATAATTGGAAGAACCTACAGAGAGTATTTTATATTAGCGTTGTATTGTACAGGTTGAAAGTAATGAAGACATCAATCCTGTAAATGTGAATATGCTTCCCAAGGCCACTGTCACCAACATTAGTCTAAATTTATTACAGCACTCGCTGATATGTCAGAAACTCTTTTTTCAACCTGAGTTTTTTCCTTTTAAGGGAAAGAAGCTGATCTGCAGCAATCAAGACAAGTGTTATTTTATGCAGTCAAAGCCACAGGATTATTCGACACTGTCTTGTGACGAACAATACCTTTTAATAAGTCAATTATTTTACATGGAAATGAACACTGAACAGTGGAATTCACACAAGGAACTTCAACATTCTGCTTTAGTGAATTTATTAGAAGGTAGTAAGTATACTTTTAGCTAGCAGTTTTCTCTTGCCTATCAATTTTCAATACAATATTAGAGGAACACAGGCATGCTCTAGAGCTTCACTCCAAATCAAATCCCTCTAAATCAAAGCATCATTATTTTTTTTGTCTCAGAAGACCCTAACCTGAGAATAATGATTCTGTAGATGCCTCTGTGCCTGTCTCTAGTTTGAGCTTTGAAGAAATTAGTAAGGAATAAGATTCATATATTAGGAGTTTAGCCATCATAATCAGACTAATATTCCAATTGCAATAGAGCTACAAAAGCTGATTTGTATTAAAACCCAACCCCACTATAATTCAATAAAACTGCAGCAAAAATACTACCAAAAAAGCACTGTAAGAAAGGAAGGGAAGAGAAGTCAAGTTAATAGCAGTAAGAAAATTAAATTTTTTAGGTTTTCAGTTTAGAAAATTTAGGATTTTTCAGCTGCCTATGGGACCATGAACACCAGATCATAAGCTGCTACCATATGACCTGAAGGAGTGCTACCTTCAGTTGTTACAGCTTGGATATTGTTATTCTTTCTCTGTAGCCAGTAAAAGTGATTATCATCTACTGATTATAAATTACCTTTTTAAAATTCCACCTGAAGGAACAAAAGAATAGTTGCTTGATTGTCAAAAAGATAAAATCATTAGTAAAATATCCAAAGGAATAAAAGAGAATAGAGTAAAAGTCAGAAACAATGTATCTGTCTCTTGATCTCTGTACATGGATTCCTTCCACCTAGTCTTCCAATTGTTCATACAAGCCTTGAGAAAGAAGGTCAAACTTCTGTATATGATGTTAATACTGTCCACACAACATTTTAGCACATTGATATACTTTTAGATCTACTCTTCAAAAGATTGTTTGAGTTATTATTTAGAAGCTATATAATAGAGACTCACAGCAGTAGCTGTGTGTTCCTTATATGCAGAGGAAGTGGACAGAAATCCTTTTAGGCATTAAAATCAAAGAGACAAAACATTCTACTCCTCAGGTCATTAGCCCGAAGAAAATCTCCAGAGGCTGGTTAACTGATCTGAAGGATCTCTTTTTAGGCCTGGTCATACTAATGTCATGCAGATGGTTTGTTCATCTAGAAAAAAATTAATTAGGCATTGGAAGATGGGAGCTGACCAAGGTAACTGATGTTGTTTCTGATTGTCATGTGTCTAAACCCTATTATTATTATCATCATTTTAATTATTGTCATAGAATCACAGAATATACTGAGTTAGAAGGGTTCCACAGGGATCATCGAGTCCAAGTCCTGGCTCTGCATGGGACCACCCCAAAAATCACCCTATGCCTGAGAGCATTGTCCAAGTGCTTCTTGAACTCAGACAGGCTTGGTACTCTGACCATTCCCCTGGGGAGCCTGTTCCAGTGCCTAATCACCCTCTGGGTGAAGAACCTTTTTCTAATATCCAACCTAAACCTCTCCTGACACAACTTCAGGCCATTCCTTTGGGTCCTATCACTGGTCACCAAGTGACCTCAGCTGCTGCTCATAGGCTTCCTCTCTAGACCCTTATGTTTGAAAAGTAAGGAAATTTAAGCAAAGACTACATACTATGAAAAAGCACCATGTTCTAAGAAAAACAGTTAATTTCTATGTTTATGATCAGTCAGTCTAATCTAGAAAATATTGGATAGAACAGAATACTAGCAATGAAGTTGTTAATCTTTACATTATGTTAGTCCTTGAGATGACAGAGATGAAATATGCTGCTGAGTGTTTATTTATTCTTTCAAATATCTGTGGTTTGAAATATTGACTTAGACCAGTGGTTCATTCAAAACCATTGTGTTTTCAAAAGCATCCCAGCCTGAAGAGGTGAAGCATGTCTCAGAACTTTATTGCTATGTTCTACTTCCCCATCACATTTATCACTAGTGTTATCTCTCTGAAACACCTAACTAGGTAGTGTTAGAGACATAAGTGTTATTCCAGATGAAAAGGGGAACTGATAGGGGATTTTGATCATCCTTTTCATTTACAGAAAAGGTACCAAGTCTTGTTTATTTGGATATAGGATTATCAAAATATGAACGATAGTCCTTTTACTTACAGTTCCGTTTGCCCTCAGTTTTGAATGGGTGTTATTATAGTTCTTGTCAGGGCCATGCTACCAGTGCTTTTTCAGGCTGCAGCCTGTGATTACTTAACACCTTGTCTCAGTTTCTCTGCTCTTTTCTGTTTTATTCACAAAATCAAATCTTTACACACAAAAAAATTACTACCAGCAGTAATTTCTCAGTCTGCTTTTGTGTTTTGGGCAGGAACTTATGCTTGGCACTGAGTAAGAGAACATTATAATTTCTTAGAAAAGTCACCAATTCCTACAAATTCTTTAAAGTAACTGGGTGATAATACCCTTGTAGGTCAAATAACTTTTAAAGTAAATCAGTAAACTGGCATTGTTATTTTCATTTCTACTTGGGTTTTACTGCTTTAATTCTTTTAAAGAAGGAAAAGATTAAGCTACAAGCTCTATATAGTCCTTCTTATAAAATAAGGTTTGTACCATATTTGATATACAACCCTATCATGAATAAAGGAGCATCTCATTCTTCATACTAAAGAAAAAAGAAATATTTTTCCTACTCATAAGAATGCAGATCACGAACCTCAGCTTTCTTTAATATATGTGATCATATTTTCACCAAATCATGTCTGTTAATTATAAAAAAGGACCTGATATAATTCTTGTTTACAACTATGACATCGGTTTGATAAGAACATTTTCATGGTTTTAACTGCTTGATTTGAAATGTCTATAACCCTATGTTAAAAGTGAGCAATATTAAAACAAATTATTCCTGATTCTGCCTTTGTATTCATAGAAGCCAATGAAAACTATTCTTACTATAAGTCTCTTTCTGAGGGAATAAAAATTTAAAATAAAGTCAGTGCCAAATATTGACCCATACAAGGAGTATGGGTCAACATCAGTCTTACCATTTTATCTAACCTATAATTGAGTATCCTCCCAAAGCTTTGTTCTGCCATGAATTATTTTTACAGTGAAGTTTCACTGTGACTTTTGATAGTTTATGATCCTCTAAATATTGTGAAAACATCATAAACAATGTGCTGTATGCACACATTGAAAATAACTGAGAAGGAACACCTATTTTATCATTCAACCCCTGAGGTATCTGGAAATTGTACAGATTAAAGAAAAAAAGGTGAGAGTATGGAGATAAATGAATCTCCATCTACAGGAATGTCACTTTTCATAAAGTCATTACAAATCACTTCTGCATGGAATTCTGAAGAAATTTTGCCAAATATCTGTGTGGTGTTAAGTAAAGTAAATAATTAATCTCAATGAAATACATGATAAATTTTTGAATCAGAAACAAAAGAAAAGCAACAGTAATTTTACAAACTCATATCAAAAACTACATGATTTAGGCAACAAATTTGCTCTTGTCTGTCTGCTTGAGCACCATACCAGGAATTTCAAAGACACACAGAGTTGGATAAAATAACTCTAGCCAATACATGTGTCTAGAGAAGCAGGAAAAAATTCAGTCATATATGCCAGTTGCTTGGATAGGAACAGAATTGGGAGATGATGTCGCATGCTAAGTTCAGCCTTTCCATTTCAGTAAGCATTCATATGCTACAATACACAGGTGTTCCACATGTCAGATGAAGAAAGATATAATTTGCTTTCTAGAAGCCTGTGCTCCATCTGAAACATAGACTACAGTTAAAATTTTTGATCTATAATTAAACTGATTAACTGATTTATAATAATAATTTGTTTAACTGCTTTGTTTTAAACCCTTTTGCTTGTCAATTTGTGGGACAAATACTAGGTAAGTTGCGTACAAGCAGAAGAATCTGGTTTAGAAAATTTTCACAAACTCTAATATGAAATCCTCAATGCAAGTTTTTATGAGATTATAAAACATATTTACCAGTCTTCATTGGGTTTGCCCTGATAACATTTCTGTTTTCTAATTTGATTCTTGCCTGTGAACAACTGTATTTATTCAAAATGTACTCAAATTAATAACTTCAGAAACTTAGAGGATTTGGGACTTCACTGTTTATAAGGGCACTGGTACTCCTCCTCTAACTTTGTTTCTGGCATTTTGTTTTATTCTTGCTAAAGGTTTCTGATTACTGTTTCTGTTTTCAACCAGCCACTGAAGAAGATTTTCCATAACTATTAATGTATATCATTAGCAGGCTGAAGAAATGGGATAACATTCTTATGAAGTTCAAGGTTTAATCATATTTGTGAGATTTTGCAAAAGGAAATGCAAAGTCCTGCACCTGGGGAGGAATAACCACAGACATCGACACAGGATGGGGGCCAACAGACTGGAAATCTGTTCTGCAAGGAAGGGCCTGGTCATCCTGCTGGATAAGTTGAACGTGTGCCAGTAATGTGCTCTTGTGGCAAAGAAGTCCAACAGCACCCTGGGTAGCATTAGGAAGAACATAATCAGCTCAAGGTCAAGGGAGGCGATCCTTCCCTTCTCCTCAGCACTAGTGAGCCATACTTGGAGTTCTGAGTCCTGTTCTGGGATGTCCAATACAGGAAGGACATGGACTTACTGGAATTAGATTAACAAAGGGCCATGAAGATAGTTAATGGATCTGTCCTATCAGCACAGTCTGAAAAAGCTGGTGATGTTCAGCCTAAAGAAGAGAAGGCTCTGAGGAGTCGTGACCTTGTTTATCTGATGGGTATCAATAAAGAAAAATAGACTTTTCTCAGTGGTACCCAGTGAAAGGACAAGAGTAAATAGGCACAAAGTGGAATACAGGAAATTCAATCTAAACCCAAGAAAGAGATAAGACTTTTTTTTTGCTGTGAGTACAGCTGAACACTTCAACAGGTTGCCCAGAGAACTTATTGAGTCTCTATCCCTGGAGGTATTAAAAATGCAGTGAGACATAACCATGTGCAAAATACTGCAGTTGGTCATCCTTTGAGCATGGTGTTCAACTAGATGGTCTCAAGAGGTACCTTCCAACCTTGACTGTGATTTTGTGATTCATAAAAGCAGAGTGACTTTTAGCAGTATTATAAATTATTGCTTTCTTCTGCCTGCAGTGTTTAAGGCTCATGTGAATACTTGATTCCATACCAAGGAATGGGCTTTATTAATTAATATTATTATTTAAAACATTAAACACCAGATAGATATGCTAGATATGGCTTAATCACCCATGCATATCACAGCACTGTTTAATACACAGTAATTAGAATTAGTTCAACCATTTTGCTAAAATTTTCTATTCCATTAAGGTCAGTCATTTCTCAGAAACATGATTTTAGAAAAACCATTGCTCGAGTATCTTCATCTATGAGGGCTAGAAAAAAAAAGAGAAAGCAGGGGCATGAAAGCAAGTGGGATGATTAGACTTGCTAAAATTTTACCAGAAAAAAAAAAATCAAAATCTGAAACACACAGAAAGACAGTCGACAGAGTAAGTGGTCTGTGGATAAGATGACCAACAGGAACAGTCTGGTTTGGTATGATTTTTGGATGACAAAATGTTCTCACACAAGCAGAAACTTTTGTCTCAACAAGCTTCTTACCCACCAAACTAAAACAAATATTTGTGTCTCTCCTTTGTTATATATCAGTTTTCATAAAATTCCAGAAGACATTTTTAAATTTCAGTAAGAAATAAAAATCTTACAGCACAGCAGTGTTAGTAATCTTGCCATCTTGATCACTTTCAATATGCCCATATATCATGTTTGAAAGAAAGTAAAAATAAGTTTAAAAATAATAAGACTTCTTTGCAATCTTTATTTGTAAACTTTCATGTAAAGAAGCTTTGGGCCAACACCTCTAAGACATGAATATGAGCAAGTAAAGGCACGATTCCTAGGCCAGAACAGTATGCAAAAAGCAGTTTGAGGGCACATATGCCTATTTATGTAATTAGATATGAGTTAAACTGAGATAACCATTCTGTACTAATACAGAAGAAATGTCTGCTGCAGAACAGCAAAAACCCACGTTGTGTGTACAACACAGAGGTTGTTATGATAATAAGTTAATGAAATAATAGCTATAATGTCAGGCTCTTACATGTCACCTCTTGTCACTAGATGTCAAAGTGACTTCAGAGAATCACAGAATCACAGAATATGCTGAGTTAGAAGAGACGCAGAAGGATCACTGAGTCCAACCCTTAACTCTGCATAGGACCATCCCCAAGAGTCACACCATGTACCTGAGAATATTGTCCAAAAGTTTCTTCAACTTTGTCAGGTTTGGTGCTGTGACCACTTCCCTGCAGAGCCTGTTCCAGTGCCCAACCACCCTCTGGGTGAAGAACCTTTTTCTAATATCCAACCCAAATCTCCCCTGACACAACTTCAGGCCATTCCCTCAGGTCCTGTCACTGGTCACCACAGACCAGAGATCAGTGCCTGCCCTTCCTCTCACAAGGAAGTTGTAACTGCAATGAGGTATCCCTTCAGTCTCCTCTTCTCCAGGCTGAACACAACAAGTGCCCTCAGCCGCTCCTCACACAGCTTCCCCTCAAGGCCCTTCACCATCTTCGTTGCCTTCCGTTGGACACTCTCTAATAGCTTAATATCTTTCCTATATTGTGGTGCCCAAAACTGCACACAATATTCAAGGTGAGGCCGCCCCAGTGCAGAGCGGAGCGGGACAATCTCCTCCCTCAACCGGCTGGCGATGTTTTGCCTGATGCCCCCCAGGACACAGCTGGCCCTCCTGGCTGCCAGGGCACTGCTGACTCATATTCAGCTTGCCACAGACAATGACCCCCAGGTCTCTTTCTGTGGCACTGCTTTCCAGTACCTCATTCCCCAGTCTGTACGAGCATCCAGGGTTGCCCCATCCCAGGTGCAGAATCCAGCACTTCCCTTGCTGAACTTGGGTAGTTGGTTAGTGATTGTCCAGTCCTCTAATTTGTCGAGATCTCTCTGTAGTGTCTCCCTGCCTTTGAGAGAGTCAACAGCTCCTCCCAGTTTTGTATCATCTGCAGACTTACAAGAAAGCTGAATTATTTTTCCTTTTCATTCAATAATGTACTGCTGATTTTAAGAAAACAGTGAAAGGGATTTCTGAATCTTAAACAGATGCATGCAAATCTAGACAACTAACCAGTGATAAGACTGCTTTTGAGTACCAGCTACTACAGCTGCTTAAGGTTTACTGGACTGTTTGGACTTGCTGGGTATCCACCACCTCTACTCTTATACACAAGGCAGGATGTGCTGCCCAGTTGGTAAGAGTGTACTCCAAGCACAGTCGTCCATGCACTACCATATCACATAACTAATGCTGTCCTCTTGTTCTTATGCACAACAAAAGAATTTTAATTCTTTCATAATGAGCCGAAATAGTGCATAAAACTGAAAAAGTCATGATATCCACTAAGCAAAGCACAAAATGTATATATTTTGCTTCTGATGCTATGAAACAACTCAGTTTAGGATTTGGATCTCACTGGAAATTATCAGAGGCAATGACATGGTTAATTAAAACCTGTTTCATCACCGTACAAGTTACTTATTAGGAAAAGAACAGTTCTATTTAAATTTGCAGACCCAGATTTACAGTAAGTATGTATGGATCTTAATGGTATATTTTTTCATATTTTTACAGAATAATTTATTGCCACAGTAACTTTTTGTGTTCAAAAGTATAACTGGGTTCAAAAACATAGGTTGATTATTGGCTAGTAAATACAGTGATCTAGAATCAACCATTTCAGCCAGAATTGCTCTGCCCCACTTACTGCCAGGAAACAATAAAGTAAAGAAGATAGTGTATCTTAGAGTTACCCTGTCTCTTACAATCCATTGTTGTTACTAACCACGGTCTAAAGCAGAATTACTGATCTGATCCAGCACAGATGTTCTTACTTATGTTGAAAACAAAAACGATATTGCTTGCACTTTTTTTCTTACCTTGCATTCAGACCTCTAACTGAGGCAGTTTACCACAGGGCTAGAAGCCAATGTTCTGGATGTAGCAGGCTATAACACTTACTCTGTTTATGCAACCGAACCTTGTTTAGCCTACACTTCACAAAGTGAATCTTAAATTTTTACAAAGTTAAGAAGACAGAATATGCTATCTAATTAGGAGAGAGGGAGTTTTTTAATTATTCATTCCTGCCAACTCTGTTTTGTTCCTTCAATTACAAATTTTCTCCCTCCTGGAGAACTGGAATTCCCCTCACTTAGAAAGGTACTTTCAAGAACACCAAAAGCAAAAAAAAAATTACTTGCTTTTGAGGTGTGCAGTAGCAAATGCCAGATATAAAACTACTCATTGTCTAGTACGTGACTGATTAATGAAATGTGTCCTTAAATTTTATTAACATAATCAAGCAGAAACCTTGAAACTGAATCTTTGCATTTCAAAAGATCTTAACAAAGAATCTTTGAACTTAAGAGAAACAAGAAATGCTAGTGGTTTTTTATCTGTATCCATGATGGTCTGGGATATAAGCAAGGCAAGGTTTGGAGGCAAAGGTAACCTTTAAAAGATGAACTATTACAGCTGGAGAAAAATAAAACAAGCTTTCCTTACCACAAAAAAAAAAAAAAAAAAAAAAAAAAAAAAAAAAAAAGGGCTCACCATTATTTGAGATATATTACTGAAGGTTTAACTGGCATGGAAAAACAGGATTTTTGGAATTCTGTCATTTCTAAATTAAACGTTCTATTATGAAACTTCCTGTTGACAGAGCATAAAGATCTCTAAATGCAGAAAAATTACATCCTAGTATAATATTAAAATTCATGTTTGTGTACTATAAGTTTAGAAAATGTTTTGGGAATTTAAGAATAATTTTTTTTCTATGTTGTTGGTGGTGGTGTTATTTTGTGAGGGGGGTTAATTATAGAAGAGACTTTCTGTGAACAGTTTCCTGCTTTAGGAATAACTTATTATAGGATCTTAGGATCACAGGATAAGCCACTTCAAAAGGGAGCTCAGAAGATCTCTAATCCAGACTCCTGCTTCAAATGGGGTCAGCTAGCAGCCATGAGATCAGAATGCTCAGGGCTTTATCCTGCCAGGTCTCAAAAACCTCTAAAGATGAAGATTGCATAACCACTCTGGGCAACCTCTTCATCTGTTGGACTCTCTCATAACAAAAAAAGGTGTTCCTTATAACCAATGTGAATCGTTTTTTAGTGCTCATTGTTTCTTTTCCTCCCACCCTAGAAAATTGTGAATGAAGAGCGTGACTCCATCTTCTTGATAATCTCTGCATAGGAATGGGCATGCTGCTGTTATATTTCCCCCCAAGATCTTCTTTTCTCCAGGCTGGACAAGCCTTGAGACCTATGCAGGTTTTGCAGCATAATTTTATGAATAATGCTGTCACCGGGCAGTGTTTTTCCTGGAAAATAATTTGGTTGCTTACCTATGCTGCAATTTAAAACATAACCAGAGTGGGGGATGTCTAGACATCAAAGATGTCAGAGACTGTCTAAAATTTAAGATAAACAATTAAGTTGTATCATTGTCATTCTTTGGTCCATCAGCTGAAAAAAAAAAAATGACTTGGGCTTACCTAAGCCTAACATTTTTCTAATTTCTGGTTCTCATGATCTGAATGCTCTTCCAGAGACATTAGTTCTAGGAACTTCTATAGTGTGTGTAGCAGGTCCACTGCAAATATGTAGTAATGCAGGATAGAAAGGTGTGACTATTTCACTCACTTTCACTGCTAGAATTCTTTGAATGCCCCATAAAATTAAAATCTGTAAATCAATGTATCTCTACTTGATTTACTTATACTCTAGCATATGGGTAGAATTCTGAATGGTGCACTGAAGATTAAAGAAGGTACTGTCTAAGTAAAGGTGTTGGAGGAAACCATATTGCAATTAATAGTGTCACAAGGATACAACAGAAGTCTGGTTTTGGCACTACAATGCCTCACCTCATTGCATGCAGCATGTTGTTAGAAAACAGTTCTGTCTAGAAGACAAATTACCTTCTTGTCCCAAAAATGAACTAGAAGGAAAAACAGGTAGGAAAGAGAGAGAAAGAAATTAATGTTGCGCCAACTTTTAGTAGATTCAAAGTATATTTTTCATCTTGATCATTATTATTCCCACAAAAGCAATTACAATGCATTCCATTGCAATTTCATGGCACACTGCCAACTCCAGCATTTTCATTATCATGGCAAATTGCCAAGTACCTAGAAACAGTAATCTGAAAACTGTGTCTTTTGGAGTTTAGAAAGTACCTCCAGAAAAAGCAATTCATTTCCATTTATTGGCATCATCTGAGTATGTAGTATCACTACTGTGTTATTCTTTGAAAAGAAATCAGATGGTTGTGTTGTTCTCACTATTTTTCCTCTGACCTTTTTCTTATTCTGGTTTTGAAAACAATTCCTTTCCCAAAGTGCCAAATTAATGGTAATAACTTTGACACTTTACAGTATAATATGTGTTTACTGCTTCTTTCTAGGTTTCACACCCATACTATTTCATCTATCATTTAACACAGATACAAGCTTCTGTTCTGAATGCCAAAGTCCCAAAAAGAAACAGAAATGGAACAAGAGGCAAAAATAGATTATTTTTTAAATTTTTGTGTTTGAAAGCTGTTGTTCCAAATATTCACATTGTTGTTCTGGAATTTGTATAAGAATTCATTCTGAAATTTTGAATTTTCTGTATTCTATATTAGAAAACAAAACTTTTCTACAGTCTGATCAACATATACACAGGTTAATAAGTGGTCACCTTTACTCTGAGGTAAAATCAATCTCCTGAAAAAAATATGCAAATTTTGGAGAATTCTTTAATATTAAACAACAACCCTGACTGTTTAAGAAGAAACAATTATCACTGGATTTCATTCTGATTTTCTGAAAACAATTCATGATTTCCTCAAATATATTTTCATTCAAATCACAATTTGTGACTTCTGCACATATTTTGTGTGAATTGTGTGTACAAAGTTGATACCTGAATTGCAAGGTAAAGCCTGGAATAAATTGATTTTACAGTTAAAAAAACAAACAAACAAAAACTACAACCAAAACCCAAACCAAAACAAATCTAAAAAAAAAAAAAAAAAAAAAAAACACCAAAAACACTTAACTTTTAAAAAATTGCACAGTATTGTTTCTCTTCGCATTCAAATCACATTTCTGGGGAAAGACAAGGACCTCTTGGAGCAAGTCCAGATAAGGGTCACAGAAATGATTTCAGGGCTGGAACACCTCTTGTAATGAGAAAATTGGGGTTGTTCAGCCTGGAGTAGAAAGGCTCCAGGGAGATCTCATTGTGGCCTTTTGGTGCCTGCAGGGGGCCTACAAGAAAGATGGAGACAGACTTTTTATCAGGGTCTGTTGCAATAGGACAAGGAGTAAAAAATTATACAGTTTAGATTAGATATAAGGAAGAAGGTTTTTTACAATGAAAGTGGTAAAACACTCAAACATGTTGCCCTAAGAGGTGGAAGATGCCACATCCATGGGAACATTCAAGGTTAGGTGGAATGGGGCTCTGAGCAACCTGATCTAGGGGAAGATCCTGCTTGCCCCTGATTATTTTGATGAAGTTGGACTAGACAGCCTTTAATTTTCACTTTTAACCCAAATTATTCTATGATTCAACAATTCTATGATTTTCTCATCCTTTTTTATTTTCCCCTCCCTCCTTTGTCTTGCCTGGAACTGGAGTTGGGGCATTCAGTTCTCTCTCTTTATATATTTCCTCCACTAGCATTCTTCTTCTTTCAGTATTAACCAGGAGTACCCCTTAGTACCCTGGCTCAGAGCCAATGCTCCTACCTCATCATTAAGTTCTGTTTCTGATCCTTTTAAGAAAGTACCTTAGTTATGGTAGGCTGGACTGGACCAGAGTAGGACCTCTGTATGTGCTTGTCATGATTTAACACCAGACAGCAACCAAGCATCATGCAGCCTTTCACTCACTCCCTCAACAGAGGGATCGAGGAAGAGTTAGAGGGGTAAAATCTAGAAAGCTCATGGGTTAAGATAAAAACAGCTTAATAGGGAAAGCAAAAGCTGCACATGCAAACCAAGCAGAGCAAGTAATTCACTTACCACTTTCCATGGGCAGGCAGGTATTCAGCCATCCCTGGGAAAGCAGGGCTTCATCACACATAACAGTTACTTGGGAAGACATCATCAAACTCCATCACTCCTAACATTCCCTCTTCTTCTTTCTTTATATATTGAGCATGATGTCATATGGTATGGAATATGCTGTTAATCGGTCAATGTCAACTGTCCCAGCTGTGCCTCTTCCCAACTTCCCATGCACCTCCAACCTCCTCACCACAATGGCAGTGTGAAAAACCGAAAAGGCCTTGCCTCAGCAATAACAAAAACATCTCTATATTATCAACCCTGTGTTCAGCACAAATCCAAAACACAGCCCCACAGGCAGTGGGAAGAAAATTAACTCTACACTAGACAAAACCAGCACAGTACTATAAACTGAAACAGAACATGAGTATTCTTTCCTGAAAACTTCAAAAACAGCAGGAAACCTGGCATAGTCTGGTAATCCTTCCTATTATTTATCATAAATACAGAACAAACAAAGCACTTCTCTTTCTAGTCCCTGTTCCATACTACCTTTTTTTTTTCACATTACAATCCCTACAAATGCAGCATTTACATCTGTCATGGTTTTGTGCTTTTAAAACTAAGTTGGGAAATTTGTCCCTTTCTTTCCCTTGCTCAAGTCGGGGAGGAGAA
>JAWWES010000133.1:41957691-41969517 GCA_035583135.1 Lophotriccus pileatus | reverse complement strand
CTTAGGGGGAGGAGTTTTGGGTCTCCCCTGTGGTTTGGTCTCAACAAAACACTTGTGTCCCACTCAAATGGAGACAACATCTCACTCCAGACTAGCAGAATTGCCAGATGCAGTGCAACAGGTACTGTACAGGGAAAACATCTGCACTTAGCAGAAACAGTGTCATTCTAACTTTATATTTCTGAATACAATTGCCAGAATGTCAATGGGTTTCGTCATTTTTGAAAATAACTGGAACTAATTTTAACCAAAACTACTTATAGATAGCTAGATTTAAGCCTTGGCCTCAGCATACCTGAAGCATTCACTATCTGTTTAGAATAACTAATTATTGTCAACAAAACAGCAAATTAAGGGAGTGTTATTTCCCAGGATGGAACCATAATTGCAATTGGTATTTCTTGTAAGTTCTTGATAATCAAATCAGTATTAGTAGTACCGTTCAACTATTATATATTAAAATCCTAAAATATGTTTCCATGGTTTGGAGATTATTATATTTTATTGTATGTTATTAATTTAATTCACTATATAGCATTGTAAAAATACCCATTTATAAGTCCAGACATCATTTCTCATAAGGATTCAAGTACTTGTCCTAGTTTGGTATCATTTGACTTTTGTTCCTGAAAGAAGGAAAAGCTGGAATGGCTTACTATGGATGGGAGGACAATTTTGTAAAATATTAATTCATTAAGAATTTGGATTAACCAAAAAGACATTATTTTTTAGGAAAAAGGTTAATTTCTTAAAAATTTGGGAGGGACAATTTATTTTTGTAACTCAGTAGAGACATTCTTTGTTAGAATAAGTATTGTTTTAATAAAATATTTGGAAATTAAGAGGAAAGGGGTTTAGTAATGCATTGACAAGTATATAGAAGTTACAAGTTTGGAAATACTAAAGGGACTCCCACTCAATAATTAATACTCACACTCAAGGGAAATTCCATTTTTCAGAAAGAACCTAGGAAGTCTTGTTGGTAGCATTGTGCCCTTGTGGCAAAGAAGGGCAACCGTGTCCCAGAGGTTGCATCAGGAAGATTATCACCATTAGGTCAAGGGATGTGATTCTTCCCCTCTACTCAACTTCACTGATGAGACATATCTGGAGGGCTGGGACCCATTCTGGGCTCCCCAGTAAAATAAAGACATGGACTTGCCAGAAGGGCCACGAAGATGGTGAAGGGATAAGGGCATCTGTCATATGAACAGAGGCTGAGAGAAATGAGACTGTTCAGCCCAGAGAAGAGAAGGCTCTGGGGGGATCTTAACCATATCTGACAGGTGGCAATAAAGAAGACAAGGATCAGTCTCTTCTCAGTGGTACTCAATAAAAGGGCAACAAGTAATAGGCAAAACTGGAATAGAACAAAGTTTATTTATACAGTAAGGAAAACACCTTTTTCCTGATGTTAGTACCACAGTTGCATATGTGTAACAGGAGAGATGGAATTTTTTTCCCCGTCCATTGTGGTGTAGAGAACTCATTGTTTAGGAAGTCAAGAGGCAGGATTTTAAACCATTTAAAGATTTAAAAACCATACAATCTTTCATTTCTTAGGATAATTCTCTAGTCATCAGACTAATAAAACATAGGAAATTTGGCATAGAAACTTGTCAAAAAAATAATGACCTTCAGTGTGACATAGACAATTTTTAGCTCAGCCAGTGACTACTAGAGTAGTCATTGAATATCATAAATATTTTTGCTCAATAAAATAAAGTTCCCAAAGTCTTTCAGGCACAAAAAAAGTGTAGATTTCTTTACTGGATCCTAGGGCAGAATACTGAATACCTGAACAGTGAGTAACAATTTGAGAGATTTTTTGCTTTAGCCCAACTACTTGGTCTAACAATTTTCATCTTGCTTTATTTTTTGCCTTTAAGAATTTTCTTCTCTTTAGGATTTTTTAGCAAGTTTAAAACTAAGATCTTTAATATACATCCCAACTATTTTATACCATCTTGATGTTTAATTTGTTATGTTTCATATCTCTTCTGTGCTTATATTTATTGGTTTGGTAATTTCTTTCCACCATATATAGCAGCTGATTTTATCTTTGAAACATTCATCTTAATTTTAGTTTGATTTGGCTTTCATCCAGATACAGTTGTCAGGGATAATACAAATCCCAACACAGTAATTCTAAAGGATTTAGAGTTGTTCTGCAAATATTCCATAGTCTTAAGTGGATTTGTTTCATTTATCCTCTCTACATTCTCTTCTTTCTCAGCTTTGGGTCAGACTTGGACAATGGAGAAAAGTGTATTGGGCATAAAAGAGTAACTATGGTCCCTGAACTTCAATGATTTCATTTTACTAGCAATTGCTCAGCAATGTCTTTTACATGAGCTTGATTAAAGAGTATCAAGTGTCTTCCACCTGGTTCAAGTCTTTCGCTCTAAAACATGAAGGCTGTGAACAGCACTCAGTTTCTGTAAGACACAAAACACCAGAATTCTGTTTCATGTAGGTTTTTTCTGGTTTTTTTTTGCAATTAGGGCTTGAAAGTTTTAATGAAACTGTGACTTTACTCAACATTGTTTCTTCCTTGGCAAATTACTGGTAGAATTCAGAAAGGTTTTATTTTTCAATCTGTGACACACTGAAAGGGTTTATGTCTTATACATTAAAATCACTGAACAACTTTTGTCGACTGTAGCAAACCATGCAAAGAAGCAATTGCTCACCAAAGCCCACCCCTTCCTGAATATGCCTACTAATTTGGATTGTGACAGGAACTTGAGATAAGGGTGGTACTATTGTACAATTATCCTAAGAGAAGAATGTATCCACAAGTGTGAGTAACTGGAACGCTAATGGCTCAGGCAATCTGACGATTGACAGGCATGCTGCGGATGTGCAAAATAACGCCCAGGTGCTGAGGCTGTGCACACCCATCCCTCAGGCTACAAGCTGGGTGTTGAACAAATAAGGAAAGAGGCAAATCCTGTGAGGAAGGGCAGTGTTTCTTTGTCCTTACGCAAAAGACTCAGTTGTGGTAACTCCTCTCTCGGGAAGCACCCAGACAACTCACACATAGCCTCAAAATATTCATCTCTGCTGATTGGGCCATAATGGACTCAACTGGGCTGACATAACATCTTAGAAGGTATCCATTCAAACCCAAAAGGTGTACCTTACAGAATTCTCTATATAAGGAAAATAAATTGCCTTTATTACAGATGCTAGTCAGTGTCTGAAAAGTTAATATTCACCCTGAGTAAGTATTGATTTAACACTCACCTTGTCTTACTACCTTTTCTATTCTTGTTCTTCTATTAGAAAAAAAATGCACACTATAAATTAATTAATTATTCTGATACTTAACTGCTGTACAGTTTGCATGGCAAGTTGCACTCTGTAGTAAAATGTATGCTATTTTTAATTTAATTCCTGGCATTCAGCTTGTTTGTGGATCTAATTCTTTGCAATATGCTAAATAAAACAAACCTCGTCTGCCTGTCATTTGCTTTTTTTAAATTCTGTGGCTTATAATGAAGTTACTGCATGCCTGAGCACACCATCAACTGTCCTCACTGCAAAGTAAAAAAGATTTTAAATCTGTCTAATGTCTAAAGAATTCAACTGTTCTGTTTTACTTACAAGTAGAAAAGTTAAGATCACAATGTGGTAAATTAAATGCACACAAAGTCATTTAAGTGATTTGTTTATTTCAGGTGACAATCATTTTTTATCATCTGAAGATGCCCTTAATTTTTAATATTCCATCTGATAGTTTATTAGACACGTGTTAAATGCTGTATAAAATATTTATCAACATAGTAACATGTAATTTCTAACAAACTAATTGCTCCCAAAATTTTCTTTAAATTACATTTTCTTTTACATTGGAAGTTTTTCCTCCTGTTCCAAAGGGAATGTATTAACAATTTCAAATTATCCTCTACTTAACAAATATGATTTCAAGTACACTTCATGTTTTCTATGATTTTTTTTCTACATTACAGATAGAAATTATCTCCTGGCATTTGTGGTATGGGTTTTTTAACCTTATTTTGGTATATATTGAGCCTATGACACCCAGAAATGCCAGTATATTTTGTTTATTCTTTAAACTCAAGAGTTTGACATACATGTCACCACATTATATTTCCCCCAAAAGTGCTTCTTTTAAGAAAAGCCTATGAAAATTCCCTGTGCTGGTGGCTAACATAAGAAGTGCCTGAAGTTTTTATTAAAGAGATCTACTCACCCCTGCAACTTCTGACAGCAAAATCCTTAGTAGGTCTCATGCCTAAAATATCTCCAGGGCAAATGAAAATTAACTAAGTTATTTTTAGTATATAGAGTCATAGAATCATAGAATGGTTTGGGTTGGAAGGGACCTTAAAGGGATCTCACTCCAAATCTCTGACATGGGCAAGGACACCTTCCTTTAGACTGGGTTGCTCAGAGCCCCAACCTGGTCTTGAACACTTCCAGGGAAGGGGCATCCACAACTTCTCTGGGCAACATCCTCCAGTGTTTTACCATCCTCACAGTAAAGACTTTCGTTTCTAATATGTAATCTAAACCTAACTTCTTTCAGTTCAAAGCCATTACCTTTTGTCCTATCACTACCTACCCTCGTAAAAAGTCCCTCACCAGCTCCCTTGCAGACCCCCTCTAGGTACTAGAAGGCTTCTCTTTTACAAGCTGAACAACACCAACTCTCTCAGCCTGTCTTCATAGGAGAGGTGTTCCATCCCTCTGATCATCTTCATGGCTCTCCTCTGGACCCATTCCAATAAGTCCATGTCTTTCCTGTGCTAGGGATCCCCGAGCTAAACAAAATACTCCAGGTGGAGTCTCATAATACGAAGTAGAGATGCAGAATCAACTCCTTTGAGCTGCTGGCCACACTTCTTTTGATGCAGCCCAGCCCAGAATACGGCTGGCTTTCCGGCCTGCAAGTGCACATTGCCAGAAAGCCAGCCCATATCATTATCTATGAAGTGTCTCTTAAAATAAGAAGTATATCAGTCCCTCTGCAGAGGTAACAGATTAGCCATGAATTATTCAGTATCAAAATACATTTGACAATTGTCTTCTGTTATGAAATATACATAATTCATAAGACATCTGTTCTATGTTTTCACATTTAAGAGGTACAAAGTGCAAAACTGCAAACAGTGAAATGGATATACAGGAATTTTTTATGTCATATCACTTTTTGTCTCACAGTGTTCAATAAGGGCTAAGAAAACAGCCATGTACCAATTTATTCTGTATGTATATTTCTTCATTGTTTTGCTGTGAAAATTTACTCTCTGGTAATTCTCTTTTTGATCATAATCTCAACAGAATTAATCAAGAATGGATACAGTGGGCCCTTCTGGCAGAAAACAAAATGTAAAATATATGTCAATATCATGATGGGTGTAAATCTCTTATAAATATAAAGAAAGTAGATTTTTTTTTACATGTGTATCTGCAAACATATATATGTTTGTGTATGTATATGTGTAGATTCTTTAACACCACAGTAAAAATAGGAGCAATTTCCACTGAACATTCTTTTTTTCTTTGTTAACTAATGCTTAGAAGTACCTTACCTCTAAATCTTCAGAACGAAACAAAATCACCTGGCATTCAGAACATCCTAGTTCAGGGAGTTTTATTAAATTGCACAGTAAACAAAATGAACATTAAATGGTTTCTGATCTCATAACTACTATTCAATGAGAAATAGTATTCACATGCCAGGAAATCTCATTTTTCAAATACTGCCTCTGTCTTGAATAGGACACTGAACTGAAATCTCATTACAGTGGACCATAACTCTATCCAAATGTAACACTTTTCTTCCATGATTTTAGAGGAATTCATTTAACTTTGTTTCTTGAACTCAAATGACTTTCTAGGAAAAAAAGTTCAACTTATTTTAAAAAAGTAATTGAAGAAAACTTTATGCTGAAATGCAGAAGAAAATAATAAAAATTTTGAAGATTTTGGCAAAGTTAAAAAAGGCTTAGAAAAACATTTCTATCATCTCCAAAAAAGAAAGCATGTCTCAATTCACCATAAACTTTTCTTCAAATAAATACATACGTTTTATCAGACAAATTTGTTGATAGTTTATTGCTTACTCCCAAAACTTGCACTTTAAACATTTGACATTAAGGAAAAGAGATCAAACACAAAAATAGTTAAAGGTATATCACCTAACACAAATCAAATACCTATCACTATATGTACCTGAGAAAACTAATCTCAATGCCTATGAAAATATTGTTTGCTATCTTCTAGATTTAGACTAAATTTATGAAGTATTCTGAAAAGCTTGAAAGATACTAATAATGACTAGCTTGTACCTGCAACAATAAGCAAGTGATGAAGCATGGAGATGAACATTTTACTACCAATCAGACACTATTCTTGAATTCCTCTGTTCATGCTATTTACCATTTCTTGCTGCAGGCCATTGAGCAGCCTGTGTGGCCAGCTTAGAGCTTTGTCCTCAAAAGAACTGTTAGACCCAAACAACTTAAGTAACTGGCAACTTAACATTTCCTATCAAGTCAAAACTTAGAAATTCAGAGAAGCTTTAGAAAATAGGTGTGGAAGTTTCTCCCATTACAATTTAGAGTTGTGGGACATTGCATCTCCATCGATTCAGCTATTTTTTTTCAGAGAAAAGAGAACAGCTACACCCTCACTGATCCCTTCCCGTTAACGTGTAGATCACTCAGTGCAGTCATACACACTGTGCTTCCCAAATACCAAGCTCTGGTGCTGCTTGGTGAGGCGAAAAATGTTTTCACAGATCCAGTGAATCCTGACAGACTAGTTATGACAGACAAGAATGTTTATCAGTAAGCTACATGACTGCTATGGCTGTTAATAGGTGAGTAAAATCTTTTGTGCAACTAGAGAAAAGATTCCAGAAGCGACCTAATCACTTTTATTCACAAAAATATTTTTAGAGCTTGGGGTTTGTTGTGGTTTAGTAATGGTATTCTCCAATTTAGTGCTTCCACTAAAACCATGCCACCACTCGCTCCCTGTCCACCTCCAACTGAAAGCATGAAAGGCAAAGATCATGGGTTGAAAGAAGAACAATTTATTGGAAACAGCAATGAGGTAAGAAAAGGAACAGTAACAGCAACAATATTAATCACAAAAGGTACAAGACAAAGAAAGTATTTATGTGAAAAAGCCTGTGGCAATACCAATCATCTTTCCCCCACCACGTTTTCTCCCAACCAGAAAGAATATCCTTCTCCTTGGGAGTGAGATTCCCTTACTCTTGCCCTCGGCAATGACGTGAGGTGGTGTAGAATAACCTTATGTGCACACCCCCTAAGCCACGCCCCCTCCTGGCTACTGCAAAAAATTAACTTTATGTGTTAATGGTTTTGTGTTTCAGTGACCGAGTGTCAAGGCTGGATTAGATGGACCTGATGTTATTGTGTTCAGAGAATTTTGTTTCCCAGCTGCAATTTCTTTTGAAGTGATTTTGTTCACAGCCATTGTACAAAGTCTAATAATTATTCTACTTTCTCTGAATAAAAACCACTGTTTAGCCCACCAGCTTTACCACTTCTTACTTTGAAGTCTAAGGTTCAAATATTCCTTGAAATGTGGGTTGAAAAAAATTAGAGATGTTAAAAGAGGTTTTTATTTTTTAAGAAACTGAACTAATGTTCCATAAATGCAGGGGACCATGCAGATAAGGCCACTGAATCCATAATCTTAATATGGAAAATGAAATCAGAAGTATTTCAGACCCATGGACAGGAAGTCTTTCATGTTCTTAGTCAAATCTTATGGTAAAATAGACCTGCTGTTAAATGAAGCAATTTCTATTAGAAGCAAGACCCTAATAAATCTCCAGTATGTGTGCCTGGAGATGGAAAGTCTTGGCAGACCCCCAGCTGCCGCCCCAGGGCTGGTCTTGCTCCCTCACAGGGGCAGGGTGAGCGCCCCAGCTGATGAGACTCCCTCCGTGCTGGAATTGCCACCTGGCAGCAGCTAGCCAATCCCTGTGGCACCCTGGCAGAAAGTCTCTTGGAGTTAGGATCAAGGAGAGACAAAGCAGAGACCCATGTACAAGTCTGTTGTGCAAAGCAGAACAAGAAAATATCAGAGACATGATTCCAAGGTTCCTACACTGCAGACTGCCATGTTTTCTTCAAAACAAATACTCCAATCTGTTTGACAGATGTGTAGAGAGCGCTTAAAACTTTTCAAGCAGTAATAACAGAAGTGATTTCCTGGGTAGTTAAATTTGCCATAGTAAAACAGAAGTTTTGCCTTGATATCTCCTGTATTCTGAAGCCTGAAATTTCTGAAGGGAGCCAAAGTGTCTTCAGAAATAAATTCATGAAACTAAGTCTGAATAGTTCTTTTCTTGTGTGGGAAGTATATGGTACTGAAAACAGGCCCACATCTGGTGCTATCTGGCATTATTTTGATAATGAATGCCAGCAGGAATGAGGAAGCTTCCCACAAATGCAGATAAAAGTGGTTTCCAAGAAGAGGAGAGTTATCTTAGGACCTACTATAAGGTGATCCATGTAACTGAAGAGTAAGGTTTAATTAGACTAAGATCATAAATGGCGTAAGAATGAAAAAAACTACGTAAAACTGAATGCTGTCTGAGCTTTTTAAAAGAATTTTGAAACAGTTAAAGGAGAAAAATTTTAATTGTGTTGGGAAACTTCCAGGATCAATGAAGAAGAAATAAGACTTGTATGACCTTTCTTGTGAAATCATTCAGTATAAATTGCTTCAATGAGAGGTTTGTTACCTTGCACTAGATTATACATAGATTATTCAGTAGCAACAACCAGAATTATTGAACTTGAATGTGAAAAATTTGTTCTTTTTGAAGTAGTAAAGAAACTTGTTTCAACAATGAAATTCATTGCAACCCTGCAATCCTGGTAAGGCCATGAGCTCAAAAAAAACACAAAGTCTTTAATGAGAATCCTGAACATACATTTACTCTAAAATATTCTAATGTTTTACAGCTGTATCTACAGTATCTTCTTTGAAATTTAGCAATCTTAGCAATTTAATGTAAATTCTTATCTTTTAAGATTTTGCTGAATTATTTAAGGTTAATTTACAAATAGCACCTGTTTCGGAATAACCAAGAAAGCAATGTGTAGGAGCTTAACAATTTCTTTAAAAGGTTTTGCTTTTTTTCAAAATTCTTTCCAGCACCACTGAGTTTTCTGTACAAATGAGGATGTGTAAGAAGCAGAATGATGCTAAATTCAGTTACACTTTGAGTTAGAAGGACATGAGAAAAAAAGAGTTTGATGAATAGGAGAAAAAAAAAAAAAGAAAACCAAATTAATTACAGTGTTTCTAAGAAGCTCAAACAGAATTATAAAACTTAGAAAATTCAAATAAAGCAATTGGCATCTGATGGGTTTTTTTAACAACTCACTGCACCACTATATTGCCATTACCTATTGTTATGATCAATGGTATATTATTAGAGATCTGCTCAGCAATTGAGTGTACTTGGACCATTTATCATCAGACAGGCTTTTAATTTAAAAGTCCTCCAGAGTGCTGGAGGTTTTCTTATCATAGCATAGCAACCAGTTATCCAAAGTTGCCTTCATGCAACATTGATGGTTCTTTCATTTATGCTTACAAATAAAATGCATTTCTTTGATCACTGAAAACTGTTGACTACTTTAAGATTCATGTCAAGCTCTGAGAACCTAACAGCTTCTGCACCTTGTCGTATTTTGTTCCTGTCACTGCTACTATACACGTGCTACATTAAGTGGCATATGTTGCTCAGCTGATCAGAGGACAAGTATTTAAATGCACTTGCCTTTTAATAGTACTCATTTGAAAAGCAGAAATCATATTCAGAGTTAAATGCAGTAACACAAATGCTTTTGGAAATCAATTGACATTACATTCAGATACATTTGGCTCTAGTTGAGAAGACAGAAAAGATGAGATGAAAGAGTAAAACAATCTCTGAAGTCATTATTATCCTAACTCAGTGAACAAGCCTTTACCTGTGTCCCCATGTCTTCTTTTCCCTTATATCTAGTGGAAGAAGATGAAGAGAATGGAGCTGGAAACCTGAGCTTTAGTGATGATAGGAAGGACCTTAAGCTGAAAATTTAATGCATTTCTTAGAGCATAAAACAATGACAGAGAAAATGAGTAATCCATGTCATGAAAAAAGTATCTTTGCACAGCCAGTGGACAAAACGTATAACAAAATCTCTATCACAGAGATAATTAGCTTACTACATACAAACAAATATGTGCCTTTTGCAGAGGCCCATAAACATTCCTAATCTTTACAAACCAAATCCTATTTTGGATTGTTACTTTACAGAATAGGGAAACGAGCCAGTATCCCTTGAGAAATCTCTTCAGTTTGTAAAGGATACTATGCGTTTTTTCACCTTTCAGAATGTGTTACGGGTGGAGGTTTTGGGGGACAGAAAAATAGACACTATTTATGCCATTGTTGCTTTTAAGTGCTAGGAAGAGAAAACATTCCCTCCTTCCAAAATAAAAATTAAACCAGTTACTCATTATTTAACTACCATTGATTTCAGCCAACTAGACTATAAATTTCAGGTCTACTTCCAACTCCTCTTTCCTCCCCAGTATAGTAAAAAAAAGTATAATGGGAGAGGAGTAGAGAAAATAATGTAATTAAGACATACTGGTTTAGTATTTGGTTTAGATCAGCTAAGTGCTATTGTGGTTACTAAATCTTGCTACATCAGTGAAGAGATCAGAGTGTGTAGCTTGTCTGTTTTTTAGACAAAAAATTGCAGTGCTGTACTGCAATAAGGTTTACTGCTATAAGATGTACTCCCCCCACACCTTTAACCTTGAAATGAAGATGCTCATTACTAATTACCATCTGTTTCCAGTAGAATTATATTTTCTAGCTTTCCACAATAAGTCTGGTGCCCTTCTCCATCACCACTTTAACATTACTGATTTGAATACCCCTCCTTAAATGCTTTTTACATACAACATAACACTTTCATAGAACTTGAGAATAAGGACTGACATGTCTGAAAGTCTTACAATAAAATGAAAGTCTAACAAAAACCTAACCTTGATAAGCACTCATTATCATAGTTTCATCTGCTGGATGAGCAGACTTCTATCAGGTGCAGTATAAAGCTCTTCATTTCAGACTTTGGTCTAAACTACCCCATAGAGAAATTAATGTGCAGGTTTCAACAGCCCATCAATCTCACTCTAATGGGAGCCTTGTCTTGAATTAGGTGAGGCAAGCCCAACACTAGCTGCAAACATCAATGAGAAAAGGAAAAAATGCCAAATAAACAGACTCACACAGATTCCAAATTGCAGTTTATTTTGACAAAGCTGAAAATAATTACCTGCTTAATTAGCTTCGCTTGAAACAGCCTTTGTGAGCTTTTCTGATACTATTGTGAACAGACTTGTATGAGTATTTAGAAAGACATACTTAGATATTTATTTATTTGAATACAACACTATCATCTGGTAATGTAATGTCATAGAGTTGTAAACAGAACATCAGAAACATATTTATTAGTATAATAGCATAGGAGATTCTAATAACTTTTTCATCATCCTCCAGTAAAAAATATTCAACCCATTTGCAAGAAGCACAACCCATTTGCAAGAAGCAAAGCTAAATTTCTTCCTTCTTAGAGGATAATTTCCTGCTCCAGCTGGTAAATGAACCTACCAGGGTTGGGGCTCCACTAGACTTGTTGTTCACAAATAGAGAGGGGCTGGTGGGAGATGTAATGGTCGGAGGCCGTCTGGGGCACAGCAACCCTGAAATAATAGAGTTTGCAATACTCAGGGATGCAAGGAAGG
>JAWWES010000133.1:41946655-41957591 GCA_035583135.1 Lophotriccus pileatus | reverse complement strand
GGGGTTGGATCAAGGGTTGGACTTGATGATCTCAGAGGTCTCTTCCAACCCAGTTAATTCTATGATTCTATGATTCTGTGATTCTTAAAGTTATCACACCTCCCTTAAAAGGCGGAAAAAGTTCCTAATCAGTGACCAGATGATCTGCAAATCAGGCTCTGCCAAAAGACATTTTTTCACTAGTGACTTAAGTTGTCTGTGAAAGAATCTTCTATTTTAATCACTGCTCTTCCCTTGTATTGTGCTGTCACCTGTTTTGGCCCTTGTATACTCCATGAAAAAAGACAAAATTACTATAAAGAAGCTTTAAAAAATCCCATACACATCTTTGATTACAAAGCCAAAAGAATATCTGAAATGCTGTTCTCAAGATGAAGATTGTCTCAAAACTTAACACAGAGACCATGTTGATGTATGAAATGGAGTGGTAGGGGTACAAAGAATGCTTAAAAGGAAGTCTGAATATAAACTTTTTATACTTTTCTAGTAGAATTACAATTTTTGGTGCCAAGAGCAGGGCATAAATAAAATATTGTCATATATCATTTGTATGACAAAATAGTGTAGACCATTGCAATTAGGGATATGTCTGCACCTCAGCCAAGAAGACTAGTTTGTCTGCTAATTGTTTATGAATTCTTATGGTTGTTTTCATTTGGGGACAGCTGTACAAACCATGAATAACAGAATTGTTAAATTCATCATCAACCTAAAGGGCCTTTCAAAATTTTATTACTCCCAAGCTATGGATATTAGCACCAAAATGTCTTTAGGCTTGCCTTATATTATTTTTATTCCAGTTGTTAGTCTAGAGGCAAAGAACCACATCCACCTTTTTTGCCATCCGATACAGACACATTGCAAGAAAAGTACAAGCTGCAATAAGCATATAAATTATGAAAAGACTCAGAGTCCAAATGTGCATGCATAGGAGACATACTCTATGCCATATATTCAGAAAAAAGACCCACTTGTGTCAGCTTCTGATTTGTCTGAGTAAGAATGGAAAGAATGGAAAGGCTTGTATACACCATAAATTCAGGCTCACAGTAGTATTTTATTAAATAGTCTTTCCTCACCTTTCTTATGCCTTATACCCACCGCAACAAGTACAGAGTAACTGGAAAGAAGAGCAAAAGCATCAGTACAGTACATAGTTTGACCCATCATACATAATAGAATATTCATAGATTTAAAAGCAAAAGAAACTGAGGTAAGTGTCTACAAAAATCTAGTTCATGGGTTTGTTTCAGTGAAAAGGATGTACATAGTGGCTGCCCTAATTATTAATGCTTCAGTGGACAGTTCCAGGAAATATTATTTCCTTCCTCTCTCTCATTTGTTTTTATGAAAAAGAGACAGGCTTGCTGTAGAACCAGGACAACCAAAGGACAAAAAGGTAGGATACATATGAAGTTGTCTACAAGCAAATTTTGAGAAATACAGCACATAAAGAATGGCAAGTCAACTTGACATGGCTTCAGTTGTGCAGAGAAGTATTCAGGTGAGATCAGGAGCAACTCAGTATATTTTCTAGATTTTAACACCACTGTAATATATATTCCTATTATAAAATTTTTCAGTGGCAAAGCAAGCAGTGAAAATTATGGCAATTGTGTATCTGAAGTGAGCAGCAGCAATTGCTTTTCTGAAGTTTATTTTTTTATTATTTTTGTCACAATAACTCTTTAATGAAAGGGCTTTGCCTTAAGCTGCTGACATTTTTAGCTAAAAAATGGTATTTAGCTATTGTGATCAAATGCCAGAAAGAGCTGAAACTCAAAAGAGTCATTACAGTAAGATTGTTACCATCTGATTCACAGGCATCTACTTGTAGCCTAGTTATTAGTTCATTTGTTCTACTCTTATTTATCGAGTCAGGGAAATATATTCCAATTCCAATTCAATGTAGAGCCTACTGCATTAAACAAATATTCCAAACAAGAAAAATATGGCTTAAATATTAGGAAAGGAATTCATTCATGAAGAGGAAGGGGAATGAAAAGAAGTTCTGAAATTTCAGTTTCTTTGCTTTTAAAACACGGGAAGATGTAGCTGCATGCGATGTGCCCAAGTGCCAAATCAGTCTGTAGAAACATTATTGTGTAAAAGAAAAACTGAAGTTAATGAATGTGATATTTTAAAAGTCAGTTTTTATTAGCTGCTTTTAAAGTATTAGAGGCTTTCAAAGAAATCTGTACCACTGAAGTTATTTTAAGTACATCCAATTTCAATGATGGTCTCATCACCTCAAGAGCTCATCATTTTTCTGAGTAAAATTCTTACAAATGTACAAGTGGAAAGACCTTTCATTTGAAATTTAAGTGATCTCTGAATTTTACACAGGTTGTGAAGGAAGACCAAATGAAAACTGTAGTAAACATTATCTCAAAAGGCAACTTTAGCAGCTGCTTGAAAAAATCCCCAAGGTTTCTACTACAATGTTGTCTGACCTTTAGCTAAAGGCCCCTTCTATTGATTGATTTCTTTGACTGGTCCCTTCCCTGCATTATTGCAGTAGATGGCACGGGCTTCAGTTTACAGCGGTTGTGCGCAATGAAAATGAGTTGAAAGGGTTGAAAGTGTACCCTCATGAGGAAATAATTAAAATTAATTTGTTATCTAAAATTATTTTACTTGCTTACATCACATTTTACAGACCAATAAATGAACATTTAAGTAAAAAAATTTCTTCATCGTTTTTTGTTTTAATCACATAATTTTTATATCTATCTTGGGTCTCAACATAAATTATTTCAATATGTGTCTTATTTTTAAAAAGTTAAACTTTTGGTTTCAGTTCCATCACTGAATCCTCTGATGACAGTACACTCAGCTCATACTTGAAAAAAGAGCGAGTGTAATTGTAGTTTTTCTGGCAGAACTACTGAGAATAATGTATCTTCTTCACAGGGCTTGTGCATCTGCTCCCAGTATGACCAGAGAACATTCTGTGAAAAGACTGTTGAGCTTTCTGGGGGAAGCCAGACTCATAGCTACAGGAATATGACACATGATCAAAATGATAAAATTTGTCAAGAATCCTGAGAATACACAGTGAAGGAAAAGCTATGCTGAAGGATACACCAAGGTTTTAGGCTAATGTGCAGGTGTACACATATTCGTGCATGCACACAAAGCACGTTGGAGTATTTGTATCACAAGCCTGCACATAATTCAGGTGTTTGTATTAATACAAACATTAAAATCACATTTAGAAGTTCAGGTATATCTGAGATACACCTGAGATATATTCCACATTTTTCTGAGCTGTTCTACAGATGGCTTTGTACTTTGAGGATGGAACCCCAAATCATTTCACTGTCATGAGACACTGCAGTGACTTGAAGGTGACATATGCAACTTAGGGTTTGCAGCTTTCCACATACATCTCTTGTCTGCTCCTGGCAATGGTGAACACAGCAGAGAGAACAATTTCCCTTGCACATGGCCATCACCTACAGAAAGACAGATATTTCGTGGGATTACAGTACATTTCAAGTGCAGTTACTACGCCTCAGAAGTTTCTTAGATAGGATCTTGTATTAGTGATATTTTAATAAACATAGGAACTGGAGCAGCCAGTAATCTGGGATCAGGTCCAAGGAAACAGAAAGCAGGTAGCATTCAGAAGTTCCCATGAAAAAGAGCCAAATTCCATGGAGATGTTCAAGAAGCCTATCCTTGTCATGACACACCATATCATGACATTTGAGTTGAGAGATCACAGTAGTCCAGGAGCAAGTAAATGGTTTTTTCTTGGTCTGTGAGGAAGTGGAGAAAAACAAATAGAATAGTAATCAGCTACTGAAGGATGGCATTAACATTTTTGTGAAGTGAGAGTGTCCTCAAAGGGCTCGTTAGTCTTTCTCTAAATCAGGACCATGAAATCAGCAGTATTTTATTGACAGAAATAAGGAAAACACAACAGAACTGCAAAGACAATTAATGTTATGAATAAAATAATTCTCGTCCCATGGTGGAATATTTCAAAAAATATACTTCCTCAGGAACTTTTCTGAAATTATATATACATAACATACACACCCCCTACAGAACTAGGGCTTATATATTGCAGTGTAAGAAGAATATAAATCTTCTTGCATTCGTGTATAATGCGTACATGACTGGAAATAAGAAAAGGGACTTTGACAGAGTACTTAGGCAGTCTAAAATGTCCATGGGGCTCCAGTGAATAATTTCAGAACCTTGTCAAAGCTTTGACTGAATCACTTTAATCTGTAAAATTGTTCTGCAAATATTAAGTGTTGTACTTCTGCCGTAACTGGAAAAACAACAAAACCCACAGATACCCACAACACCATGACTCTCAGAATGCTGGCACATTCATTTTTTCATGTAGAACAAGACAAAAATTTGCAGTGTATGTGAAAATAAAAAGTAAAAGAAGAAAGTTTTGGGGACAGGGCAGGTGTAAAAAAAAGACATGCTTTACCAATCCTCCATCCTTTTCCCCTCTTTTATCTGGCAAGCTTTCATCTATCCTGTTTCTCTGTTCCCATTTTTGACTGTTTAGTCTGTTTCCACATAGCTTGTCTGGTTTAATTCATTCTTGATATTCACTGGGGTTTTTTCTTCATTTATTTCTTCAGAATGTAATTATTCCCTATAGGTATCAAGAGAGCACAGCAAGCTCAGTAAGAAAAGATCATCTCAAGTAACTCACTCACAGCAGGGAGTCAAGAGCCAGGTCTCCATGCTTATGTAGCCCTATGAAATGGACTGTGGCTGAATACAATTGGTGATGAGAAAGGATATGCACAAAACAAGATAGGTCAGGAATGTAAATCCTTGCAATCCGAAAGGTCTCTTTTTGTAGTCAACTGCAACCAATCTTGACAGGCATTGCATGTGCTTCAGGCTTTCAGTTAAGTTAAAACCTAACATTCTCTTGGAAATTTCAAGCTTATTGTGTTCATTAGAAAAGTTTGGAACTTGAACACTGAAAACACATACTCACAGGCTAGTCTGTCATAAGCAGGAAAACTGAAAGTCTGCAACATGATGATGATATTGGGCTGACTTGGTGAACTCTGGAGATGGTAAAAGAAAAGACAGAATAGAGTAATATCATGCAAGGTTACTCTTTTATTTGCTTAATTTGAGACATCAGTAAATCAGAAACACAAAATGAATTTTTAATTAGATAGCAATATCTCCTATTGATTGGAACATAAAACAGTCATGCTCTTTCATAGCTCAGGTGATGAAAGAAAAATATGAGAAACAGCAGTAGAACATGTGCTTGTAGAAGAGTCAAATAACACATGGTATGATGAGAAGAAAGAAAAAACTAAATCCTAAAGATACTCTTCATAGTCTTAAATAAAATCTCAAATTTAAGTCAGTAAAATCAGTTACAGTAACTATACATCCTCTAGTTCTGAGGAGATTTAAATTCCACTGAAAAAATAACTCTTAAAACTTGTATCATGAAAAATAATAATAAAGAGGTTTCTACCACATCATTGAATGGTAGCAATTTTATAGAGAAATAAGGAAGTTGTGTGTTCCTTAGAATGTGGAAGTGTCTCAAGCAGGAATTATGTTTAACAAGATTGTAACATATTGTGTGGGTTAGTATAAAAAATGTGTTATATATTGCAGGAGCTTCTAGATCAAAATTAATCCTATTTAAAGTATTGTTTTAAACTCTCTATGTTTCCCTTCTCCCAGTTGTAAATTATCTTTGGCATTTTAAAATTACTTTTTTTTGGGCTGTTAGCTCAATTCCACATTTTTTGGAAAAAAAAAAAAAAGAAGAGTATTTATTATAAAAATATCTATATTATTGCTGTTACCTACAGTAGAATTAATCCATGCTATACCATATTGAATTGATTCATAGCACTGAGTCAAGTAGTACAATAACTCTCTTTGTGATTAAAATTGAGTAGAAAAATCTAATTATCTCACCTTAAGGGTGGAAAACAAAAGAGGAGTGCAACACCCTTCATTGGTAGATTTTTAATTCCCTAATTAAAAACTGTAGAGGCTTTCTAATTTATTTATCCAATGGTACAAGGAATAACAGACTTGATAGCTTTGATAATTAACTCTTCATAATTTATTGCTACCGGGCAAAACTATCATCACATTTGAACACTTCCTTTGTCATTGTAGGACCAGTAATCAAACAGCACAAGAATTCAGAAAGAATTCACCTGTCTAATTAAAAGTGTCATATCATCACCTAGTGTCAGAGGGTTCTCTTCAACTACTTGGTAGATCCAGATTTTGACCTCACTGTTGAAAGATGTCAGAATTTGACGACAAGAAGGGCTACCCAGCATCCCCTTCTTGCAGTAAATTCAATTCAAGGATTTATCTCTCAACAGTGTACAACAGTGTACAACAGTGGCAACAGTTCTACAACTGGTAGCCAGAGATCCAGGGTAAACTTGTAGCCCACCTCTTCACTGAAGCTGGACTGAAACACTAATGATTTCAAAATTATTGTTTCCCTTGCCTACCTCCAAATCTGGAAATAATAAGCAACTTTGACATCTTCAAAAGAAAGAATATTTAAATTGTTTGCACATTCAGGCACATTTGTATGTCAAATAGGTCTTACAGATTTCTCATATTTCATAAAAATGTTGTTAAGTTCATCTCTCATGTCCTGTATACACTGGTGTGTCTATGATAGTGTTAACACACAGCAGGGATAAAATAAGCAGAAGAAATCTATTTACTCCTACACAAGAAAAACCAGAAAGGAAACTCTTATTGTGTCATTCTCTAACATCAAAAAGCAGTAAATACCTTTACCAATAGCTACATTGAGGAAATCTGACCCTGACAGAGAAGCATCTGAAAAGGGAAAATACCCCTTAGCCCCTTTCCCTCTATCATGGTCTCATACATATCACATCAGCTGCTCCAGCAGAAGGATGTGCCACGAGGTCAAGCCTCTACTGAGCTGACTGGGGATTTTCAGCAACTATCTGTGACCTTTCCTAACCAGAAAACAAACGGTATTCCCACTATCCCAGCCTTTAATTAGATGAAGACTTCTGCGTCAGTGCCATCTCTGTCACAACTCTTCTCTTGTTTCTCCAGATAGACAATTAGGAAATAATCATATGTGCACTCGAAGAAAAGCAAGTATAAGCTATGCACCACACTGTCAGCTGTAGCCATGCAAAAAACTACCAACTTTGGACTCTGATTAAAGTAATCATCACAAAGCATAGGAGCTGAAAGCATGGTGAAATTAAGCACACAGAGCAGCAGACAAGTCCAGTGGAGTACAGAAATAATAGAAAAATTATGCAGTTAACTTTCACAGCATTTTGATGTATTTTAGGGTTTTTTCCAGTTCAAAGGGTTTAGGAAAGCCATAGCTTTTTCAGCAAATAATGACATTTTAGGCTTTTTGGTGAAGCCTGCTTTCAGTATCAGTTGCTCCCCAGCTGCTCCAGCTGTTCCCACCCCAAGGTCATGTCCAGTAACAGGGAGGAGACCCCAGAAGCAATCCCAGTTTCTTCCAACAGCCTCACTCTGCTCACCCCAGCTAGACACTGCATTTCAAAAAAGAAAAAAAAAAAAGCATGGCAATTTTCAGGCTGAGAAATTATTAGACTAGACAGCAAGTTGCCTGCCACCATCACAGGAGTAATAAACAGGAGTCACCATCACTACTCCACTGAAGGAGGAAGATGCATAGATAGGGAAACATGCAAATAACAACATAACAAGGTGGCATAGAGTGAACTGAACACCTCCACTGCCAAGACTGGAACTGGTGTAATCTCTCAGTGTGCAGATGAAGAAATCTTGCTGATAGATATGTAACAGAAAATTATAGCCACTATAAATGTACAATTAATTTAATACTTGGGCAGCCCATTCCAATGCCTGATTACCCTCTCTGTAAAGAATTTCTTCCTAAATTCTTCCTAAACCTCCCTGGCAGAGCTTAAGATCATGCCCTCTTGTCTTACTGATAGCTGCCTGGGAAAAGAGACCAACACCCACTTGGCTACAACCTCCTCTCAGGTAGTTGTAGAATGTGATGAGGTCTCCACTGAGCTTCCTCTTCTCCAGGTTAAACAACCCAGCTCCCTCAGCCTCTCCTCACAGGACTTCTGCTCGAGTCCCTTCAGCAGCCTTGTTGCTCTTCTCCAGACCTGTACTTAGGTAATTTTCATTATTCCAAATCATCTTAGCCTAATGTACCTGTAACTTAAGGAATTGACTGATGAAACTGCAGATCTTAGAGAAATTGAGAAGGATGACCAAAAAAATATAAAATCCTGCACTTGAAAGAGAAAGAAAGGAAGAAATGGGCAATTACTGAGTTGTTATCTTAACTTGAAATGTCAAAAAAATGTGTGGAAGAAAAAAAAAAACCCAAAGGATGTTTAGCTAATAGTGGAGGAGGGGGGAGAAGACATAAATGAGCAGTGAATAGGAATTTATAAGGAATAAATCAATAAAACAGCATGATTTTACTTTAAAATGGAAAAACTGGCACTGTGGACAGATAAAATTAAGCAAATGTCATATATTTTGTGAAGGTTTTATGTATAACATTCTCATAGGAAAACTTTAAAATCACCATCTGCATAAATATTGTAGGTGTAGATATGAGGAAAACAATGTTCAAGGAATGGTTTTTAATGTTTCCCTCTAAATTAGATGGCAAATGTATTTCTGCAGAGCTCTATCCCTCGTGCTTCTGTTTCCTCATACCTATTCCATATTTTCAGTAAGAGAGTGGTGAACTTCTGAAATTGGGCCTACAAATATTTTGAAACACAAATTTGAACTTGAAAAATTGTAGATATATCCTGAAAAAGAATTGGATGGTATTTAACAGAGAGAATGATAACATACTAAAGGACAGCCATCTACATAATTACATGGTCTGAAATGACTGGCTGCAAAATCACTCTGAAGTGTATATAGTAGTTATCTTAATAAGCAGCAGAACATAAGTCAATGGGGTCATGCTTCTGCAATCAGCCAACTAAACCTTCTCACATATAAACAAAAGATAAATGCAATAATCTTTTGATTTAGGCAGCAATGGTGAGGACAAAGTGGAAGAACTTTGTGTTCTGCTTGAGAAAATATATTTCAAGAAAGGTGACAGGAAAGGAGTCCAGAGGAGAGCCACAAATATGAGAGGGTTCTTAGCTTTATTTATTACAGAATATTGAATAAAGAGATGGAAGAGTTTAATCTAAAGGAGACAAAGTGACAAAGCGAAAACAAACGAAATAAGTATTCACCTAAATAAATTTCTAAAAAAATTCACTTCAGGAAAGGGGAAGGAATTAATGCAATATCATATTTATGTCAATATGGAAACCAGAAATTGGCTTAAATTAAAATAACAAGACATTAAAACATATTAATAATAGAGCAGTAAGATAAACCCTGGGTCACACCCTATGGGAAAGAGATGCAATTTCCAATGCTGGAGCTGTTTGAGAATAGGTTGTATAGCTATTTCTCAGATTCTACCTATATATAATTGGCTCTGTCCTGCCATAGGTGAATGGACAATAAATGAATAACCTCTTGAATTCCCTTCCAGCAATATCATGATCTAACGACCTGTAATACTACATTTAAAACAGTGCCAAAGCATTTAATAATGTCCCTTCTTCTCATTCCCATTATGACCTCTCAGAAGAAAGCTAATAACAAAAGCTAATAATAGCTTACTTGCCAGTTTAATAGGCACCCAAACAATTGCAACCTCCTCTCACATACCACTCCAGACAGAACCAATGAGCAGACTCCTGCACGTCTGTGCTAAGACTCCAGAGTAAAATGTAAATGGTGTGTCTTTTGCTTGGCAGTGTTTTAAGTACTGCTGAATGTGGACCCTGTAAGCACCAAGAAGACCCTCCACATTTCTTCTAACAGGATCAGGGAGCTAAGGGCACTTTAATTGTTGAAGGATACAAAGACATATAAGAAGGCACCCCAGTCCTCCCCCTCACCACCCCCAAAAAAAAGCCAAACACAAAACCAACCCAAAACCACAAAATATAAAAACGCCAACCTCCCTGCTCCAAGAAATAAAAAGTTGTGTATGACTCCCTGAATACACAGAGCACTGCACAGAGCTTTGAGAACCAAAACCTCCTGAATGAATTCCACCTTAGGAGATTGGATTCTACTATGAAGGAACAACTCAATACTTCTTACTATCTGGAAGATAATTCTGATTTTAAGGAAATACGTCATCAAGATACTTGTGTGTGTGTCCATGTGTATACGAACATAGTTACAGATACCAAGTTTTAACCAAGAAAATAAAGACACCATTAAAACAAATAAGTTTTCATGCAATTAGTCCCAAAAACATGGAGAAAACATTCATCAGGGTATTATTCCCTTTTTGCCTTTTTTCCTTACCATGATTTTGTGTGGTTTCCACTGGGAGAAGACTCACAATTAATGTGAGAAAGACGTTTGTGATTTATGAGAAACACTTTCAGATCACCTATCTTGTACATATGATTGGAAAATGAACAGTAGTTTGATAGGAGATGGGTTACACAGATGAAGGTTGAAATGCGGTTCTGTATCTTCAAACCACAATATAATACTGTAAGTAGATAATTTTAATTTACATAATATCTTTTCCTTATAGAATAGTAATATCAGGACATAAATTTCAGTAGGTGAGAAAAATGAGAGTAAATAGCCATACTGCTCTGAGAACAAAAGTAAATAGACAACAGTAACCCTGTGGGCCCAAGTCTAAGCTAAGAAAAATATCCAGCTCCACTGAGTCTCTCTCCCTTACCTGTTGGACTATACTGAATGCAGTTGGCACTGCTTAACCGCATCATCATGGCTAGGCTTCACAAACAAAGATTTGGGAAGGGCTCTACCCACGCTTGCTACAAGCGCGCTGGTGGCTAAAAAGGCCAATGTGAGACAGACAAGT
>JAWWES010000133.1:41861408-41946555 GCA_035583135.1 Lophotriccus pileatus | reverse complement strand
AGTGGCAAGTTCACCATAGAGCACAATCTTGGGGAGTCGGTGGTCCTTCACCCTGGAGACGTGCCCTGCCCAACGCACCTGTGCTCTCAGCAGCATGGCCTCGATACTCGTGACTGCTGCTTGTTCCAGGACAGATGTATTGGTCACATAATCTGTCCAGTGGATGTTTCGGATTGTACGGAGGCAGCGCTGATGGAAGCGTTCTAAGAGTTGCAGGTGGTGGCAGTAAATGACCCATGATTCAGACCCATATAAAAGGGTAGGCAGAACAATGGCTCTGTAAACGCAGATCTTTGTGCTTTTCTTCAGGTGTTCGTTTTGCCAAACTCTTTTATGGAGTTTGTCGAAAGCTCTGTGGGTCTTTGCTAACCTGTTGTCTACTTCTGCATCAATCTTACCATCCGAGGAGATGATGCTTCCCAGGTAATTAAATTGCTGGACTAGTTTGAGCTCAGATTCACCAATGGTGATATGGGGATGATGGAAGACTTCCTGAGGTATAGGCATTTTAATATTATCTGTTTAAATGAAGATACTCATTGGGTAAGGAGAACTTGTAGTAAAAAGAAAGTCCTACGGAACTCCAATCAATACTACTACACTATGCTTTTTGGTTAACATTACAGTAGGATTAATAAAGGTTTTCAGAAAAATGAAGGGCTTAACTGATTATGAATTTCATTCACAATTCATCTAGGAGCAATTAATATCCCAGGAATTCTTCCTAGTCTTTTGGTATGCAAGCATTAGAAAGATGGCAATGTTCCTGTTCTGACTGTTCATACTGTTTGGCAGAACATAAACCACTTTTCTAACCTGCAAAGACAGGATGCCCAAGGGAGCTAAATGGAGAAGATACTTGAATTTAAGCCAGATTGAATTCAAAAAATGGAGAACAGAAGAGAAAGTGTGTTGTGAAGAAGTTTGTTGCCAACTAACTTTTCCAAGAGGATTTGTCCTCATCTGAGATTCAGAAGTTGAAACACAATCACAAACATTTTATCTTTGAAAAATAAAATAAAAAATTAGGAACTCTTTTGCAGAAATGATAAATTCATAATTTTATAACCTGCTTCATAGATTGACTTGCAAAGACCAGATGCTAGTTCATACCAACCTATAAGGCCTTAGGGTAAATGGATAAACTGCCAGATTTTAAAATATTAAAACTCCTTCTTTTGGCAAATTTTATGGTCATATGAAAGCATTTTCATTCACTAAAAAGAAGCTCATATAATATAAGGCACAACTTGGTATAAAGTTATTAATATTGGCCTCACAATTAGGGCCTATAGATCTGATTCTGCAGAATCTGGAAGACTCTTGAATAGAAAGTCAGCTTCAAAAAGTATTTCATCCTCCTTTTTATATGCTGTTATGGTTCCCTCCCTCCAGTTCACCACATTTTTTGGTTACGTTATTCATAACTGATACAGGGAAAAATTATATGTAACTTATTTTCAGTACCTGTATTGTACTAACAAGGGGGTTATCGAAAGCAAACTGCAGAAATCAAAAGCCTTTCCTCTTAATTAAACCACAATGGGAATAATGATACTTTCTCTCTTATACTCTCATTTTTGAATTTCAGAAGCGTTATTTTGAATGCACCAAATCAGATGGTCCTATGCAACAGTTGGGAAGTGAAATCCACAATGGTTGAAAAGGTGGTAATCGGTCAAAGATTGGACTCAATGATCTTGGAGGTCTTTTCCAACTTAAATGATTCCATGATTTTATGAATAGCAAACTATTTTCCAGGTTTGGGTTTCCCCCCCCCCTTGAATTGCATTTTATGAGTTGTCAGGTTTAAAGGATTATTTCAGAGTAATATTAGATTTGTCCTTATTTCTTCATTTTGTTTATGAGTAGGACTGGATTCGGATTCCATCAGTGTAAGCAGACATAAATATTTTTTCCTAATTCAACATGGGAAAAAATCAGTAGCTGTACAATGTTTTATTTTCGTAAGTTAATTTTGAAAAAAATTACTATTTTGCTATCTTTCTATTTCATAATCTCATTATTTGTTTAATCAATTCTCAAAAAACTAAAAATGCTTCTGGTTAAAGAAAAATCTTTTCTGCCTATTAACTATAAGACTTCATTATGAAAATAAGGTTTTGTATTATACATGAAAATAAATTTTTAGTCAAAATCTTTACTTTTCCTAACAATTTAAAGGTTACCATTTGAATGACTCTGAAATATTGCAAGTGTGAAAACTCACTTGTACTTATTAAGGAAGAACAAAGGGAAGCATATTGTCAGGTATTTCACTTGAAACAGAACGCAAAAGCCACCAAAGGGATGTGCTTTCTGCTGCTGCAATTTACTTTGAACAAAAAAAAATAATTATAGTTATTGAAAACAGAGAGAGAAAATTTCAGAAGAAATTGTTTGATCAGTACATCCATTATGCTAATCATTCATCCCTGTTTGCATCATTATAGTTTAGCTTTCATGGCTATAAATAGAAGAAACTGTTGGAACCAAACAGAAAGGTATATAACTGTATTATTATAGCAACCAATTTATAAAATTTAGCTCATGAATAAAACATTAAATAAATATTTTCATAATTAGTTTTCCTTTTTATGAATAATGAAAAACAATCACAGGCACATTTGCTTGGTTTTCTACTTTAAGGTGTATTACTGAAGTCCTAAATTGAATGTTGGAATCTCTGCAGAGAAAATAGCTTGGAACATTCCATCTTCATCACTTTTCCAATAAGCAAATGAGCATATGCTGAATTATGAGAATAGCACCAAGACTGTATCTTTGGCTCTTTCAATTTGCCTTCAGTCATACTCAGCATACTTTTGTATTCATCCACCATTCAATTCATGAATATTCAAGTGTTCATAAGTAACTTTTTTTCACAAGAACTCTTACCAAAAGACAAAAAAAAAAAAAAAAAAGAAAAAAGGGAAAGACAAGGCCAGATTCTCATCTGTTTTTTGCTCTTTTACACCTCTTAAGCAGTGTGCGAATGAAAGAAAATTGCAGCGATGTACCGAGTGTAATTCATTCTGGTGCCTCTATTAAACTATAGTGCATTAGAGGCCAGGAAAACAGACTGGAATTCTTTAGTGGTATATTATCTGTAGCAAACTGAAGCTAGCAGGCACAACTTACAGCTGCTCAGAGGCTATTCATATTTACTATGGGTGCAGAGTGATTGCAGTTATTCACAAGAGGCAGAGACTTGCCACTGGATCCCAAAACCTTCAGCCTCTTCGTCCAAAAAAAAAAATAATCAGGCTTACATTCATATTTCATTATTCACTGTCATTTAATTCATGTTTAAAGTGATAGTATATATGTTCACAGGTAAAACAAAAGACAAGGTTTCCTTCAAATATCATACCTGCTGAAGTAACAAAATAAGGCAGGCGAGAATGTGAGCATGCATTTTGCAGCTTAGACCAAGCAGAGGCATGTTGTTGTTTTATGTCAACAGTTAGTGCAGGTGGTGGACACTGTTCTAAGTCTTGGAGATTCAGGTATGGAACCAGTTAACAAAGGTTGCTGCACAAGTTAAATCTAGTACTCTTTAAAAATAAAAATAAGATTAATAATAATAATAATAATAATAATAGTAATAGTAATAACCTGTTGAACTTTCTTTTCTTCCTTTAAACTTATTTTCTAATTTTACATTTGAAGAGTTTTCTCTTTATCATTTCTCATTTGGGGCAGCATGCTAATGCCGTTACAAAATGCGAGAGGATACAAATTGGAGGGAATGAGAGAAATAAAAAAACATATATTGACAAACGTGTGGAATAAGGCACTGTTCTTTTCAAAACTCCTTGCCAGAGTCCTAATACGAAGGTATTTCATGACTCAGCCATGGTTTTCAGGATTTCTTTGCAACAAATTCTGTGCATGCTCACACAATTACACACATGAATGTGATAAAATGCAATTTAATCTAAAATCTCAGTCATTAAATCTTTCAGTAGCTTAATATATTCAGGAATGATGCTGTGGGCTAAGCTGGTGTAGCCAAGTCTCAAAGCACTAAAACTATTATAAAATTCCATGATTTTTTTTTTTTCCCCTTAAGTTACTACCTCTTCTTGAGGGACTCAGGGAGAGTTCATGATTGTTTTGTACATGCCCAAAGCATAATTTTGACCAATCCTAATTACTTCACACAGGTCAGGTGCTCAGCATAAGATCCTGTTCATAATCAAGTCATAAAAGAAACTTTTGTAAGAATAAATATTGTTAATAAAGACAATTGAGTTCCTGTGGACCCATGACAAATGGGTTTTTTTCAGAAAATATTTATTTTAAAATAAATATTTTATGTATAAATAAGAGGACCACTAATTTGTAAAGAAACATACCTCTTTTCCCCTCTAAATTCTTGAATTCTTTGCTGTAACTGCTGAAGCAGTTAATAGGGTATATTCCTCACAAGGACATAAAGTTCAAAAATGCATTCTACCTTTAATTAACATTAAATACTTATGTGTTATTGAGGTTATATAGAAAGGTGAAAGGAAAAACATCAGGAAAGTAGTAAATTAGAATTAAAACAAAACCCAACTTACATTCTCAGAATTCAGTGTTTAAGTGTTTTAAAATTGCTGTAAATTGTTGATTCATTCCAGAATTTGAATGACTGATTTTAGAATTATGCAGCTGATAAAAGTGGCACGTGGTACAAAAAATTTAGGTCGCAACAGAAGAAAATATGAGATGGTGATATTTCAGATGAGAACCAACCCATTTGTTTGTTCCACAAGGGCTAATCATTGCCTATCAAAACATTTGCTGATCGTTCAGAAGGTTTTTTTTATTGTTGAACTTTAGCAGAAAATATGATGAAAAGTCAAAATAACTGTTAATTTAAATTATATTATTACTTGAAAGTAATTAAAACAGAGAATTATGCTAACACACAGGTAGAATTTTCTAGGCTTCTAATCTTATCTGATTTTATGACCTTTCATGTGAATTTTGAAGAAGCAGATTCCACTTCTTCAGAAAAACAGAGAAAACCAGTCTTCAAGCACACTGAGACCACATTTAGTTGCATCGCATGCTGATTAGTGTTATAATATCATTCTCTGAATTACTGTTATTTTGCAATGTAGTACATAAATCTGTAGACTCCAAAAATTATATGTGTTTTGTTCCAAAACACATTATTTTCAGGAATTGTTTGTAAGGTCAAGAGTCTTTCCAAAATCTTCCCAATTATTAAATTTTATTTTTTTTATGAGAAGAAATGATGATTCTTTAGGATAGGAAATGTGTTAATCTGCCTCACAACAATCCTGCCATACAAAAATAAATCTTATAAACCCAAATTCTTTTACTCTAAAGGGCTTTAATCTAAATTCCTTGTTTTCTCTCTTTCCAATTATACTCCTCACCAACTTGCTTTAAACATGAATAATGCAATAATGTAAAAACATCCCCCCTGGTCAGAAACTTACTTCATTTCCAGCATAGGCAGTTACAGGCAATTATAATACCAAGGTAATTACATAGAGAATCATGTGAACTCTGACAACCCACTGAATGGTATTCCCCTGTAGGTTACAGATTAAGTAAATCAAAGTGTTTATTAGAACAAAAAGTTTCTTTTGGTAGCTGAATCCACCTTCCTCTGTATGTATATACTCCTCCTAAAATATTAAGGCATTTCACAAAAGGAGTTTGTGTAAGCGTCCTGACAAGCCCCGAGCCCAACAGTGGAGGGGGAAAAAATAAGCCAATCGCAAATACAAAACCTTCATACAGTCCAGAGTCATAGTCTTCTTTCTCACTCACACAACTTAAAGCATTTTCCAATGAAACTAGCCAAGGCAGCTGCCAAGATAAAATATGGCTGTGGAATCCTGAAACTTACTTATGTCCAGTAGTCAAAGTGTTTCTCATTTTAGGCTCCAATGGCATTTTGGTAAAGATCCTGACGAAGGGACATTGGTTATTTTTCAGGAAAAAAAAAAAAAAAAGTGAATAGTGCACCTGATGTAAGAAAAATCACAAAATATTCTAAAAAAAAATGAATTTTTCACCATGCTTTCCTTACAAATTATGTTTGAAAAAGTGTGGTTATCAGGACAAAACAAGAGGGGGTTAAAACATTTCAGGGATCCATATAGAGATGTATTTACTAGAATGATGATAGTGAATAAGCAAATAACTACAATTTCTGTCAATATTCAGCACTTCCCAACAAAAATGTCAAGGTAAAGTCCATCTATGCTCTGCATCTTCTGCCAAATTCATCCAAATTAGAAATTAGGGTGTAAAATTAAGTAATTGACAGAGGATTGAAAAACAAAAAGTAGAAAAACCACAGAAAACTCTAACAAGCATACATGGATATTGTCAGATTTTTTAATCTTGCATTTCATTTACAACATTTTATTAATCTTTTGATATTTCCTACCACCCATTATGACACATGCACTTGTAAATCACAAACATTTGTAGACACTCATAATCCCTTTGAATTTATATGATTTATCATTTCATTGCATATAGCTTTACATCTTGAAGGACCACTTGGATATTTATTCAGTCATGTCACTGTATGTGGCCAATAACCGGTGATTACAGCTACACTCACTGGGGGTGTAATAGGCAGTGATAGTGAGAAAAATTGTGCAAGTTATGACTTAGAAAAACTTGCAGCTACTGAGATTGGACTAAAAAAAAAAAAAAAACACACAAGCTGCACCCTGAATAAGTTACAGCATTGGAATCTTGTTTATGCTACTCCAGACATGAACAAAGCAATTATAGACAGTGAAACCAATTTTTACAGGTAGAAAAGCACCTCCCAGTATATGGTAGGGTCATTGAAAGTGCAGGTAAGCCAGTGGAAAGTGAAAATGGAGAACAGTTGGGGTTTAACAATGTTCAGCTGATTTGATACCATATAAAGCACAGACCATAGAAATATGTTTATAAGATCAATTCAAACAGTTAACTCAGTGACCACTGAAGTGCCCTAATCTTGTAAACATTTTGTTCATCACAATCAAGTAAAAGAAGGTTTTATGAACATAATTGTCCACACAAGTGAATTCTTGTACAGAACTTTGGTTTAATAAACTAGCAAGATTTTGCCGTGGGTTTTCCATGATTGATGAGACATTCTAAGTCACTTTTGTATTCAATCTATCAACTTTTGTTTAAACTTTATGAAGATATATTACACATGCACATCTCAATACAAAATTAAGTTGGAGAAATACTCCAACATATTTCAAAATTTCACACTTAATTATGCTTTTTGAGAAATTATAGCCCCTTTAAATCTCAGGGGGTAAAAAATCACATTTTTGGTAACTGCCATTTTATCAGACAGGAAGTCACACCTACTGACTGAGAAAGACCTGATTTCTTATGGAAACAAGTGTAAAAAATTTGCTGGATTTTGACTTCCAATTTCAAATCCTGTTCTCTGGATAGCAAACAATAAAACCTTGAAGACACTAAAAGAAGATAGTATTCTTCAACACAGTTTTCAACAAATTGCAATATAAATTGCTTGTAAATCAGATGTCAAAACCATGAGTCCTTTTCCATCCATGCTGGTAAGTAGTTTACTATTTTACAGGTCTCCTTTGCCTCCTTATTAGCAAAAATAGTTGTCTGAATAGCCTTCACATACAGAAAAGTTAACACTTCCTAAGTTATGTTTTAAACATGTCTGTCTACAGCCCCTATTTGTTAGCATGGATTTGTCTATTTCTATTTATTCATGCAAATAAAATTATTTAGCTTTCTAAGTCAGTCCCTATAGCATTGCCTTTACCTCAGTTTCCCACTGATCAAAGAATACATGATGAGTGGGGAGAACAGAGACCTTGAAAATAAAATATTTACTGAGTTCTTGATTGTCTACCAAAAAAAATTAATGTTCAGCATTAAAGGTAAAGTCACTGGAGAATGACCTACAGAGTGCTGAATAAATATAAGGCATGTTTGGGTTTGTTCCCTTGTGCCCTAAACTCTTTCCTCCCACCCCCTAAAGTAGTTCCCTACAGCAAATTGGCTCCATTAAGAGGTTTCTCTGTCTTTTGACTTGGATGGCAGCACTCCAATATTTACTTGGTCATTCTCCAGTAAAGTACAAAATCTTTTGGTACTAAAGACTCTGAAGACTATTAATTGATTTCAAACAACACTACCACACACACAGTGAGTTTGCAGGGATCTTCCAAGACAGTCTGAAACTTAGTGGGGAAGCCTTGGTTTATTGAAGGCAACACTGACAAATCAAGTTCATTATGTCACAATCTATTCTGAACTTCAGTTAAACTTGAATCTGTGGATATCCTTGGCTCAGGACTAGTACATAGCGGAACAACTGCTATCTTTTCCCATCAGGAGAGAGGGAAACACCGCAGTAACTCATTTGTGCTGGGGACTTTTTAACATTTCAGTATAAATATGAATCTAATTAGGGACCCAGCACTTATATTCTCCTGTGTTAACATATACACACATTGCTCTGACATTGTTATATAAAAAAAAAAATCCAAAAAAAAAAAAACCATTCAAATGAGTGATGCAAGAACCTCAGAAGCCTTGGGGTTTGGAAAAGCTTCAAAAAACAGCAAAGACATACACAGTTAGAGAAAGAAACAAAGAAAATCCCACAATATCCTATGATCTTCCCTCCCATTCCAGATGCTTACCACCAGAGAGCTTCTTATCTCTATCATCCTCCACATGGGGACGATCCAAAGCTGTTTCTTTGTAGAATGAAAAGAAGTTCCAACACAGAAGCTTTTTGTACTTCTCTTGTCTGCCTAACCTCTCCCAGTTACTGTTCCTCGTTGTGTAGCAGTTTTGTTCTGACCTATTGGCAAATTTGAGAATAACAGACTCTCTTCCTTCAGTACCTTTATAATTCTGACGGCAGCTTAAAGTGGGATGTTGCACAGCATCTTCTAGCTCCATTAATTTCAAATTAAATGACGGTTTCAGTATTTCAGTCTCTGCCAATTTAGTCTTCCATTTTGCTGAGCAGACAGATGGCTACCTAACGTAGATGGCTACCTAATGTAAATTCTCTCTACTCAGATTTGAGTAAAAACAAAAAAGAGGTTTATGTTGAATTTTATTTTTAAATTTTTTTTAAATTTGACAGCAGCAGCAATTTTTTTTCGTTAGGTATGAAAAAGTAAAAGCAGATTCTTTGCTTCTATGGGGCAAATGAACCTCCTGGACCCAGGCATTGTCTCATATAAATCATATTTATATATATAAAGCAGCTCCACTCTGTTTGGCTGCACATCGGCTTAGAAAGTGAAACAAGTGAGGAAATATGAAAGAAACATTGTACTGCTGAGAAACTGTCAAAACCTTTAATTTTCATCTCTACCTAATGGCAATACCTGTAATGTGGCACATTCTATCAAACAACTTTCTTTGGGTCTAGAAACACACAAAAATGTTCATGCACACTCTTCCATTCCACGGCAGAGAGTCTAAGGTGATGTATATAGTTGTAGCCAAAGTTAGTCACTTTTCAGAATTGTAATTGTATATAAGAGGGCTGTTGCAGTGAGTATATCATTAAAAACAGACTAAAATAGTAGCAGAACAGCTACCATGGAAAATTCATGTTGCAAAATTAACCTATCCATTTTCACAATATGTAATCATGCATAAGAGAAGGTTTCTTTCAGGAATGTACAATGACTCAGTGTTAAATTATATGATGGCTGAGCCCATTTAGGACTGTTCAGAATCTAAAACATTAAAACGAGGTTTGAAAAAAGCATAACTCCATAGAACTCTATAATGTGGTAGCAACTATACAGAGTTATAGATATTTTTGCTTACTGAGAATGCTTACACGGGAAGCTATTATTCTACTCTGAGTAGCAGGAGACAAGAAAAGATATTCTCAGCTTTTGAATTTCAGCTTGAAAATTCCAGTACAAGCAAATCATGGGAAAATATCCCAAAGGCCATGGTTAGTGTGCTTGCTTTGCTTTAAACAGCCTGTCCAGTGTTTTCCTTACTTTGATAGTTAACTAAGCACTAGAAATTTACTTTTAGTTATTTTGAGTCCTTCAGTTTTTAAGATCTGTAGAATCAATTGAATATCCAAGACTAACATCATATCAGTACCAAAATAAGAGAATGACATCAAGCAAATATTGTCATTGCTGCACAAAAATTATAAGTAAAAATTGTCTATACTTTTTCTTCTTAAACCAAGAAGAAGAGGGAAAGAGGAAGGAAGGGAGGGAGGGAGGGAGGGAGGGAGGCAGGCAGGCAGGAAGGAAGGAAGGAAGGAAGGAAGGGGGAGGGGGAGGGGGAGGGGAGGGGAAGGGGAAGAGAAGGGGAGAAAAAACTAAAAACCGTAATAGAGAGAAATCTTACAGTACCCACACCTAAATATACCAAGAAAGCATGGGCATTACTGAACTTAGTTGCCTTGAGAGGATGATAGTTTCTGTCAGACTGTACACATTAATAGTTTTTGTTTAAGAATGTAAGAACAGAAGTCTGACACAAATATGGACTGTAAAACAAAACATTAAGGAATAAATAGTTTAGCCATTTTTTTGACTTTTAGAAAATATTTTTAAATACTGTTTGCTCTTGATAAAAATGGAATAATCTACCAAGAAAAGTAATGAGTTTTCAGGAAGTGAGTCTCAGTTCAGGAATGTGGTGACTTCAGAGGACAAGGAACTTGCAGATATCTCACCCACCAATCATTTCAGTTCTCAATCCAGCCATGATTTCCATAAAAATACAGCTTTTCCTTTCTCAGGGATGCAGCCAAAATCTATTAGAAGATTTTCCATTAACTATAAAAGTTATTGGATGAACTAATGACTTGAGCAGGTACTGACAATGTCCCAAACAAATTCTGTTATATACTTGCAGTCTTCGCCTGAGCTGGCCCTGATATTACCAGAATTAATCTCTTAACAAACAGAAAAATTTAGTTTAAAGCAGAAAAACCCTACAGTAATAAAAATGCCACAAATATAAAAAATCTGGTTATGATTAATCAGGAATTTAAAGAAGAACAGCAGTTGTCCCTAAACAGAAATTTGTCTCATCAGTACCAAAGAAGAAAACCTTGGAATTAATTTCACGTACCTTTTAAAAACAGCAGTACTCTAAGCTTCATTGGAAAAAATACTCTGTTCCTTGTAAGGGGATAATTTTCTAACTATTAGATGAAAGAAATTTGAATAAATAATTTATATAGGGTTTTTTGGCCTACTCAAAAATTCTGAACATATCGCAATTTGTGGTTTTCAAACTTAAGTACTGAGTAATTCCTATTTAAGAAACCTTAATTTGTGTCTTGCTTACAAGACCATTGTGAGACTTAGACTTTCAGAATTAAATTAATCTTGAATGGAAGGCAAAAATTTCATGTGACACCTGGTTTCCATATTTTATCCCTTCCACTACGGTACCATCTGTGTTCTGGTTTTATCTACAGATATGAAATTCATCTTTCCAATAGTTCAATGAAACTTTAGAGTAATATCATAGTTTCAAGTTATTTCTCAACTCCATAGAAGAGTATTTTAGCATAAATTATAAAAATAATGAGATATATACTCTCATATATACTGCCTAAGTAATTTATTGAGTCTGGGAAATGTATTTTATATACAAAAGCTTGCAAAATGCAGCAAAAATTTTCTTTCCACAGATATTCTGAAATAGTTGTGGTAACATTTTTCTATTTTTATACATGTTTCTTCCAGGAAAAAAAAAATGTTGCTGGAGTATTTTTGGAAACAGGATATAAAAAGAACGTGATCACAGCTTTGGTACTTTAAAAAAAACAGAAGTATATTTGGGGGTTTTTGCAATATTTATTCTGCTTTATGAATCACCAAGCAGTATGAGTTTGGTGGAAAGGCTCTTTTTTTCCTTAGGTAAATAATTACTTTTTTAATCCTGCATTATAGAATAACTTTGGTTCCATACAGAGCAATACAAATTTACTGCCGTGTTCTCTTTAATTTTTTTAACAAAGTATCATCTCCCTTTCTTCTTGAAGACAAGAGAAAAAGAAACACTGAGTATCTCACATTAAAAATCAATACCATGTTTGACAACTGTTCTGTGCTTAAATTAACTGAGATAATTTCTGTGATACTGAGCTGTTCATTTTTACAGGAGTATTTTATTTGTGTGGTCTTTCATGGCTGTGGGAAATACGAAACAAAGCTATAAAAAAAGAAGAAGGGGAGGAATCTTCTGAGGATATTTAACCACAAGCACATTATACTTTCCTACAAAAAAAGAACAGTGAGGCAGTTCATCTTGAATGGATCTGCTCTTTGAAACATGAATATAAGTAGCAAAACATATTCTGATCTTTCATATTTATACATGTAGTCACAAATAATAAATTCTCCAGTATGGCTAACAGAAATGAATTTTCAGAAAAGAGACTTACCAACCAGCCTGAGGAGAGAGAAAAATCAGATTGCGCTTATATCAAAAATTCATAATGAGAAAAAAATCTGCACAATGAAAACAACCGTGCAATACTTCTGACCCAAATCCAAATACTAAAGGGATTCTTAGAGTTAAAAATAAAATTATCTTCTCTGTCTATTCATTTTTAGATGTGATTAGACAAGGGAAGTCAGAAATACTATGGAAAACCTTCTGTCTTCACTTTGTCAGACTCTGAAGAATAAGAACAGCTAACAGGATTCAGTGACTGAGTGTGTGTTCATAGTCATTAGACTTGCCTTGACTTTATGACATGTAGATGGCAAGAAAGTTGTTTGCAAGAAGGTCTGAGAAGCTGATCCCTTGTATCACAGCCTGTATTTTTTGCTGTTTCCTCTCTGTGCATTGAAAGGTGTTTAGTTTGGAGAAATTTGTTTGAGATCTCTGTACACATAAGAAAATCTAATCAGGGTAAAAATAGAGTGTATGTCTGTGTGTATAGTTACATCTGCACATGTGTTAGTTCACATACTACTGACAACCAAAGTAGGAAAACTTTTCATGTTTCAGATGGCTCCTTTGTTAAGGGTCTCTCCTTTCTTTGTGTTTTGAGCTCTTTACTGTGTTTAACACTCACCACTGCCAAGTCCTTAACTATAGTTTCTGTCCAGAATAAACTCCTCATGTCTTACATCTGGCACTAGACCCTAGTAAAAGCTATGATTGATTCCCGAACACTAATGCCTTTAAGTGTTCCCAAGCTCAAGTCCAGAGAGGATAACTTGAGGACAACACTATATGGTCAAATACCTTATATGAGCATAAGGCATCAAAAGCTGTTTCCTAGAGATTGTCAATTTATTCAGAATTAGGAGAGACTTGACTAAAATTAAGAACTTCAGCGCACAAATGTTGGGTGCCATACTCATTTCCAGGAGCCTTGTCATTAAAGTTTCCATAATGGAGAAAGCTAAAGCCAGAGCTGGGCACATGCTGTACTCTCAGAGTACAATAGAAGAATGGTCACACTTGCATGCTTGAGGCTTGAGGCTTTTCTAGGCCAACAGTAATGCTTTCCCGGAGAAGCAAAGAGTTTATTTTCCCTTTTTTCTTTTTAATTGTCTTTTTTTTCCAGTTTCCCAACTACTCACAACTAGTCTAAAAAAAAAACCCCGGAAATTTCAAAATATTAATCAAACACTTTTCAGTCAAACTTTTCATGTTTTTTTTTTTTGTCTTTTATTCTGTTTAATGCAATTGTATTAGACTTCTAGAAGATTGACAAGGATTATTTAAGATACTGCATTTTACATTAAATATGGATAGCCTTTACTATTAGCATTTTTCACAGCTTCGTAATAACTGGAGTTACTGCTTGCCTTGAAACTCCATCCATCCCGTGTTTGGCTTGGCTTGCAATACAATTCAATGTATTTCAGGCATCATGACACTGCTTTCAGATTGAATTGTTACATCAGTCGTTACACAGGAGGACCAGTTACTGGTGCAAATGTAGGATGTAGAAGTATTAGTGACATAAATGGGAGCAGAGAGAAACAGAGTCACATTAATTAGAAATAATAAGAACAGAAATATTAACTGAATTTGTATCTAAATCACGAGACCTGAACATGAGATAAAAATGTTAACATTTCAAAAAATGCAACTTTATTGATTTTTTATTAAAGTATTTTGAATAAAAAAAAACATATTAGAAAAAGATATCAGCTGGCAAAATAAGAGAATGTTTCATTTTACATGGAAAAAAAGAATTTGTGTGACCTTCATCTTTGCCAAGAAAACAAAAAATTACTCTTCTATTGACACAAATGGACGTTTTCGTTCTTTTTATTTTATTTTTTTATTTTAGCCAGAGAACTATAGAGAAAATAATCAGTTTGTCACATAGCTCCACATGGAAGACTCCTCGCTGCTGTTTGTAAGTCTTTCAAAAGCATAGTTCTTACCCATTTTTGTAAAATATTTTTGGCTCCTCAGCTCAAAGGCATTGCATAATTGCAAAGCATTACTGTGTTTATGCTGTTACCCTCAGGATATAAAACATAAGAAATTTTTGTGGCCTATGATTTCACTCTATACAGTGGTCTGCCTGAACTATTTCTGATGTTGTTTGCAGCTGTAGTAACTGGAGCATAGTTGTCTTTTTCTTAAGAAGAAACCTAAATATTTTGTTTCGAGGGACTTCTCTCAGTTTGAGACAGTCATTTTCCTTTTACAGTCTTCTAGAGGCTTGTATACTGGAGATTCTGAACAATCAGCTCAAGTTATGCTCCATAAATATTCAACAAATTTGCCCCTCCAGTAAAACCAGGTTGATGATCTGCTTTCATGAGTTGTTAATCACATTCCACCCCTGCTGTGAGGGCTTGAATCAGCCATTCAGTACAGACATGGTAAGTTTACAGATCTGAGGGTGGAGGCTGGTGAGCAGAGGAGTCAAGAGGAAAGTTTGTCCAGCAGTGAAATAGCCAATGTGGATTGCATTACTCTGCAAAGTAAGGAGAGGAAACAAGACTACTTGCAAGCAGTCTTTTAGTGAAGACAGGCACTACTGACCCAAACCCCAAAGATTACCTTTCCTTTGTCTCTTCTATAAAGAGTGTGTGCGTGGAAAGCAAAAGGCCTAATATTATTAAGCAAATAGCTTAGCAGCTACTAAGGTTGTACAACAATTTTCAAGTGTCTACATATGTAAGACCATGAGAAATGAGTGTTAGCCAATTAGCCAGTGAAACAAGCACCTGCCTTGGTTTAGATGTATGCACTCAAACTCCTTGATTTGTTTGGGAAAAATGTTATGCGTGTTCTCCTAACTGAATTTTCTGCTAAAGAAGTAACTACTTGCCTAAAATAGTTCATTTTTTAAATGCATTTACTGAATAATTTTCTACGCATCTGCAGAAAACTTTATTTCTATTTTGTGATAGATGAAAATACTGCTTCTCCTGTCTAAAGCAGTAGGCTCAAACAGAATGTTCTTTTGAATGCAGGTGACCTAGCCAGACTGAGAGCATGGGCTGCATTTTCACTGTCATTGTCTTCTACAGAAGCAGTATGTGGAGTAAAATACTAATATGTTCACTGTCCTTTACTGCCTTCCCACAACTACTTCCTCTCTGCCCTCAAAGGTGAGTTACATTTTCCCACCAAGGTTTAGACTTGTATTGCACGTCACAGCAAAAGGTATGGTCCCAAAGATATGGGGGGGGAAAAAATAAAGATACGAACTCAAAGATATGGAACAAAGAATATGACCCCAAAAGTCCCAGTAACCTATATAGCAAAGGTCACTCACATCAGGAGAGGGTGACTCAAGCGTAGCTTCCAGTATTTCCGTACTTACTTGGGGCTAACCCTTGTGTTGAGTTGCCTGGTTGATTCTGTAGCAAAGATATGTGGACAAATATTTCTTTTAAATCACTGAAGTTGAGTAACTGTGTAATATGAGTCAGCAGGTCTAGTGCATTAGATTTAAAATACCCAGCCTGGGCAAATAGCAATGAAAAGCAACTGTATAGAAAGAGGAAAGGGTGCTCATTTCCAGTTTTGTGCTATTTGCCAGATAATATGAATTACACATTTTTTGAGTGTGAATGGGACTATCTGCTTCTGCAAGGGCTTACTATTCATGAAGTTGGTGGTCTGTAAAGAATTTCAACTCTGAAAACACCTGAATGAGATTTGGTCCTGTTGCCTTTCTGTCTTTCATCAAACAGGAATAAGCACTAGCCTAAAACAGACCTCTTTCTAAGATTTCAGTTCAGTATGCCACTGAACTAAAAAAAGCAGAAAATGAGGTGCCCCAGCACCTTCCAGCATGCAAGTGTTAACTGCTTTTTCTCTTTGCATGACACAGGTATTTTTAGCTGTTGCTCAGCCTGCTTTTTATTCTTCTTTTATTTGGAAAGTGTGTGTTAGGGTTCTACATTGGTCTAATATACGGTTGGGAAGGTTTGTAAATCCTTGCTGAAAAAAGTAACTATAGTACAGTATAAAAGCTCTGCTGTTACAATGATGGCACTATACTTCCTGGCAAGATAGTGTCTGCATCATAATATGTGCATAATGATTTTCAGTCTGCATCAAGAATGCAGAATGTGACAGCATGATAAGAAGTGAGAGAAACTGGAATTTTCATTATAGCTTGTAACATTCTTTCCAAGTTCTAACTTAGCTACTGGAAATGTTTGCAAATTGCACTGCCTTTAAATGTTGCTATTTAAATCAATAACTTTAAAATTGCCAACTTCCACAGAAAATGAATAGCATGCAACTAAAACAAGGGAGATCATTTTTATAACTTAGAAAGAGGTATAAGCTTGGGTTCAGATTTAACACTTGAAATGCTAACAAGAATGCAAAAAAAAAATTCAAAAAATAAGGCACAATAAAAGACAGAATCTCTTAAAAAAAAAAAAAAAAAAAAAAAAAAAAAAACAAAACGCTTTTTCTTGTGGTGTTATCCTGGCTAAATACTACAGATGGCAATGCTTTTACAAAAACTCCTGTCTTGCCTGACATCCACTATGTTTGTGTTTATAGAGGGATTTTTGTGTGTATTATCGACCTACTTTGTATTTAAGAGAAGTCCCTTTGAACTCAATTCTATCCAGTAATATCTCTTAAGAGGTTTTAGTTGAGGAGCTTGTGCTTTGTATACATACAGATGAATCCTTCTATAATAGCTATTTGAATTAAATAAAATTGACATTTAATTTCTAAAATCTCCCATTTATTTACAGATGGAATAATTTGTGTTTCTTGCACTAAAAAAGGTTGGGGTTTTTTACCTGTTTACAGGCACTAAAACTATCAGTGTGGTGAAAACTCCACTGTGTTGGAGTTTCACTGAGCATCTTTTTTGTTCTGAATATGAGGCCCTGAATCCTTTTTGGCTCTGAAGAACATTTAAGATTTTATTCAACGTTCATTCATTCTGGCAAAACAACTTTTTTCAGTTTTAGATAATTTGATTATTGCAACTCAGTACTATTGTACGTCTCAGGAGTGACTTATTTTTCTAAACTGTGTTTTTTTCATACATTTATGAAACATTTCTGAGACTTCTGTAGTTCCACTGAGAAAAAAAAAGACAATCCTTGTGGTTTATCTTGTCCAGATCTCTAAAAATTCTTTCCCCTCTTTACAGCTTGCAGAACTTAATTACACACAGTTCATATTGGAACTAGAAGCAATTACAAGGAAAAGTTTCTATTTGTTGGCTATCATTGTAGAAGTTCTTTATATCATAGAAGGAGCTAATAGATATTAGCAATGAAGAGAAAGGTTTTTCTTATTCTTTGCTTCTATGCACCCACTTTCACTGGCTCTTAAAATATTCATGATTCACTCACAAAATGCAAACTGTAAGAGGGGCCATCTTCTGATTGCTTAATCACATTAATTGGACAAATACTTAGCTTGTATCAATTCTTCAAGCAAGGCATCATTATAATTAAAACATCAGCCCTTATTTTTTTAAGGGATTTTAAGCCCTCTTGTAGATTACCATTTGGAAACTACCATTTTCAAAGGCCAATTAAAATTGCTCTATTACTGCATTTCACAGCAAAGATAATACCACAGCTAATGTAAAACTGCGTCTTAAATTTTGAAAAGGTCCCTTTAAAGCAAAGACTCAGTGCCTAAACATGTCTTCTCAAAAAAAACTTCTGCCTTCTGGCAAAGAAATGTATATCTGTATCAGTAATGAAGGAATTGTATACGTTATACACCAGGAATAATTTCTTTTTTTAATTTCATTTAAAGTTACATGCAACTTAATTTTATGTACAAGTCTTGTTTTTTTTTTTTTTTTGGTCTAAAAATAAAATCATACTACAGGTTTTCCAAATGCAGAGATTTCTCTTTTTTTGAAAAATGATGGAATAACATTGGCATTCAAGATTTGTGATATCTCCTACTCTCTTTTGTCAGGTTCCTATTCCTAAAAGTTAAACTAAATAATAATCTACAACTGGAAAAATCAAGGCCTAAAATTTATCTCCCAGGTCAATAATTGACAAGTAGCTTTAATATGGAATACTTTTCTGCAAAAAGATATGAGATCCAAATAAGCATTAGGTGCGGTTCTCATTAGGTTAAAAAGGTTATGCAGATTTATCAGCCAACAACATAGAAAGAAATGGTGACACTAATTTTCTATTTGGTTGTCTTTTACTGCCTACCTCCTGTAACTTACTACAAATTTGCAATTAAGTAAACTGGTGATGACATTTGGCGCATATCTCTGTGTGATGATTTATCACAGCTCAGTGGAAACAATTCACAGGCATAACTCTTTGAAACAGTTATCCAAGCTCCTACCGTGGCAGCTGTGGTGTACGTAACATCCTTAAGGCTGTACGGCCACTAGGTGTGCAATGCGACCTGCTGCAAATCACCAACAGGTTTGCCTTCTCTCCAGAGCCCTCTTTTCTGCCTATGGCTTGATCTTCCTCTCTGCACTGTTTCCAGTTCTGACTCCAATCCTGGTCACATGTCTTAGTTCTTGCTCCTGCTGCATGTCCACTTGGAAAGCTGGATAAACATCCAAACAGATTTTCTATTGATCTCTCTATAGCCCTTTTATCTCAAAGTCTTGGAGGCTTTGATGTTCTGCATCCAAAACCACAGCAAATAAGACAAAATTTAGTATTTGCATTTATTTTTAAGATGATTCATAGGGATAACATCATGGATATGAAATTTCCCTTTAAGAAAAAGAAATTTTCACTCATATTATTTCTGAATGGTATCAGGAATTAAACAGCTCAAGTTTCATAAGTAGTAACATTAGTTAAGCTTAAGAACAGACAAGACGGAAAAAAATTATCTCTCTGTGATATATTTTCACAGAATAGTTCAATTTTTATGACAGTAGACTTTTTTCTTATACCAAATTTTTTTTGCTAGCAGTTTTTTTTTTTTCTTTAGTTTTATACTTCGCATAGCTGAATCAGAATCTCTGACATGTGGGCAGTGATCACTATCCTAAAAATGTGTATGAATCTCCATAGCATGTAACATGTTGCTGTTGAGTGCTACAGACTAATAAAAGACATATGTTATCAGTCACTTTTGGAAACCTGCCTCACAAATACCCTAATATTTTATCAAAATTAAGGACAGTTTGAAACACTATTTTGCAGTTCTAGTGTACTGCAAAGTAGTGTTCTAGCCTCAAAGGCTTTCTTTGCTACTATTTCATCTGTTCTGATTTTAATTCTGTTCTTTCTCTTTCTTTTATTTTTTATTTGCAAAACAAATTTTCTATGAGTTCAGATTTTTCTTTTTTGTTTGGTTCAATTTTCACTTTCCCTCTATTTTCTCTTCACCATATCCCTTTTAACAGCTACCTCATCTGGCTATGAGATAACACCACTTCTCCTATCAGCATCACCTCTGCTACAATAAGATTGAGACACTTTCAAAGAAAGCAGTGATTTTTTTGATAATCCTTGACATGCACCTTATAACTCTTACTTGTTCCTACAAAGATTTCCCAGAGTTTTGAACAAAATTTGCATATAATATAAAAATACTAGATAATCAAATAATCCATCATTTAACTATAGCCAGTCTCAAAATGGAGCGAAGTTTTCTTTGTCACCAGGGGTTAGCATGTCAAAATTTTTTTCTAGCCAAGTGCCTAGACTACCAGTTTCCACCTGCCCCATCTCCAAGCTAATTCCTCTCAAAAGTGGGCGTTCAAAGCAGTGATCTCACAGGTAGCAAATACAAGATATTCTTCTGCAGAAGAACAGCTGTTCAGTAAGGAAAACGGCAACCTCAGCTCTGCTTTCTATCAGATCGTACTGTCAGTCTCAAGAAGTTGCTGGTTTTCACCACACAGAGACCTACTTTCACACAGGGTTTTCCTAGCTAAATGAATCACCAAACAGATAACAACAGAAACCATATCCACAAAAAAAAAAAAGTGGAAGGTTACAATTTGGTATAACCTTATTCCCTACTTCTATTATGTTGCAGGCATGTTACCCCCATAGGCCAAACTGTCATCTGTTCAGGAAAAAACAATGGTCTCAAGTGCTGCACAGGCATCTCAGGTCCCTCATAAGTGAACTACTAACAGAAAGCTTCTGCATGTTATGAAAGACAAATGTGCATCATTCATCAACAAATGTTTGCTTTGGATAAGTAAGATTGCAAATGCTATTTATACCCGCAGAATATATGATGGGTTATTTGTAGAGCTGACAGGGCACTCATCAGTAAGTTAGGAAACCAAGATTCCTATCACTGCTCAAACTCAGTCACGTCAAAAGTCTTGAATAGATTGCAAAGTCTTTCATTTTATACTTGAAAGGTATACAGGAAAAGGGATGTCTCTACTTCGTTTAAAATTCAATGGATGAAGATATTAAGCCACACAATGTTCACACTTACTGCTTAGTAAACATCATAGCTCTCCAGTGCATTTAGGAAATCTTGTATGCGAGATACATATTTTTGCTAACAGTGACATTCAACTCGATATTTGTTTTCCTGAAGCATCCTTAATAATAGGTATTATTTCTGTCAGGGACATTTGACTACTGGTTAGTTGCTTTTCTTCATAAAAAAGCATTTTGAAAAGGCTTGGTTTCTATACAGTATTTCACATGCATACATTTTACTAAAATGTGTGCTTTGACAAATAAATGATTTGCTGTGACTGCCTGAAAAATCATCTGCTTTTCTATATTCCAGATAGTTCTTTATTGGTTTATTATTTTTAAATACTGTGGCCTTATATCTTCTTAACTTTTTCATACTTTGCATTGTTATGCAATGTTTGTACTTTTCTAAGCTCAGAATTATTAATTATATTAGACACACCATTAGACACTATAATAAATATAATATGTAGTTTCAGGGACAAACTGAATGCTCGCCAAAGTGTAAGAACATCATCAGAGACAGTCCCTGCTCTCAATAGCTTTCGTCTGATTGGTAAGATAAATATGAAAAAAGAAAGTATGACATACAAATGGACCAGCCATCACACTTTTAATTTCAATTTGGTTCATAAAGGGTGCATACACATCTATGCGTTTGTTTGTAAGAACTGAGGTTTACTTAAGAGAAAATAACTTAAGTGGAAAGAAATGTGAGCAAAGGGAAGTGAACAGAGAAGGCAAAGAGAAAAGTGACAGGTGTAAGGTGGGGAATAGGGTAGGACAAATTACCACTCACTCTGTGACCAGCCAGAATAATGAAAAGACAGCGAATACTGATTCACAGAGATGTGATGCATTTTCACACAGGCATTATTTCATTTGATGCAGGAAGTCCTCCATTCAGTCAAGCAGAGTCCATTATGTACATATGCACTTCCCTTCTTGGCTTGATAGATTACACAAACCCATACAAGCTTGCAACAGAATACTTAAACAGCAGCAGCCTGGGAGCAGGGGTGAAAACTCTTTCCTGGTACAAACAACATATTGCCAGGCAATACCAAGAGGATGCAGCACAGTTCTGTGGTATAGCCTGTCAAGGATTTTTTTTTGCTCCATGCTTGGGCCTCAAACGGGTGTTTCTGTTTCCTCCCAATTTTTTTTTAGGGTGGGACTCTTCAACCCTTGTCCTAACGATTTTAACTATTTAAGTAGCAAAAAAAGATGTTGTCTGGTAGCAGTCTGGAGAAGTACAGGAGAATCTGAGAGATTTGTTCCATCTGTCCCATTCCCTGTCTCAGTGGAGTAGGTTTATTGGCAGCAAGCCATTACCTGACCTTTGCCAATCTGAGATAAGACTGTGACTTAAAGACAGATGCTTTTCGCTTTCTCAAATCCTGCATCAGCTTTTGGTTGTGCCCAAGCAGCTGGCTTTCTGACTTTAATACTACTTAAAAGACATCTGTTTTCTAAGGCTTATCTAGCTCAGTAGCAGTTTTGTTGGTTTTTTGTTGACAGCAAGTAAAGCTCCTTGGGACACATTGCATGAATGGTGTTGTGAAATAGCAATTTGTATTTGCAATTGCTGTTTACCTCTGTGCAGAGATCAATATCTGCTGTATTTTTCCCTCTTAATTCACAAAATATGAGTTTAGAATGTAATCTTTTACTACCTATTCCTCATAACAAATCAATGTTCCTATGTAATATCAGTCTCCTTAATTCAGACTTAAAATCTTTGGCTTAGTAGGTTTTTTTCCTTCCAGTCAAATAGATAAAACTCTGAAGTTGTTTTATTAGAAGGATGTAACATGGATTGGAACAGCAATCTAGGCTTTTTTTTAGATGGTTTAACTATCTTTTTTCTGTAATAAGAAAATAAAATACAATATATCCAATAGCAAGCTGGATTTAAATTCCAAAGCAATGACCCTAACTGATCCAACAGAAAATTTACAGCTATCTCTGACTATCTTTTCAGGAGAAAACTGAGCCTGTTATCCTAGCACTAGAAAGTTATTAAGGCCTTCTTAAAAGCCTAGTGACATACTAATAAATTATTTGAGCTTCAGATTAGAACATTGTTATACCTTGAAGAAATATCAAAACCTGTATGATTTATGCAATTTTTACATTTTTTTAAAAAAAGACTATTGCAGGTTAGTTTCTCAAATATCATATTTATTCATGGTATTTCCTGGTTAACTGAGTACCACAAATTTGTGTGGTAAAAATAAAAATTTTAGGGAGAATGAAATAAGTGATAATAGAAAAGGCCACTAGGGCTTGGCTTGGCAAAATGTGTGATAATTTACTGAAATCCTTGCCACTGTGCTTTTCTCTTGGCTGACCAATGCATCCCACGCCATGCCTATGATGGTGCCTGACTCATAAAAATATCATAAGAAAGTGAATTTATTGGCCACAGACCTCTGTAAACATGTTTAACAGCACAAATCAGATTAAGTGCTTCTAGAGATCAGTAGGCAACTCCTGAGGCCACATTTCCCAGGCTGTAAATGACTCTGGGACTGACTATCAGGCAAACATTTTCCTCTTCAGCTGCATCAATTCATACCTGGGTGGCATTTAGCTTCTCCAGCACCTTGCACAGCAAATTTATAATTCTTAAAGAGCAGAGGCCACAAATATAAATGTGAGTCTGTATACTGAAATTAAACCACCAAGAATCTGTGTTAATAAATAATTCCACTGGTAACAGTAGATATCCAAGTTACATCACTTAGTCTTTCTGGGGCACTTTGTGATATTCCTCTCACCTAACTCCAGGCATTTAAAAAATAGTTGACTTCATTGCTTCCTTGTGGGAATGAGTGTATGAATTGCACTTTGGAGGCACTAGTCTCTCTCCAATGGCTTATAACATGACACTGGCTTTGCCTACATGCTTATTTATCCATGTACAATTATTTGAGATGAACTACTAGATCGCAGATACAGAAAATATATAATTGTTACCCACTTGAGGTATAGATTAGTTGAGATTAACCTCAATACTAGAATCTACTATTAGATTCTACTACTATATCATAAAGATAGAATATATATATATATAAATATTACCCATTTGATGGATAGATTCCCCATAGCTGATTTGCAAAAAAAAAAAAAAAAAAAAAAAAAAAAGCCTCTGCTATAAGCCAGCAAAAGGTCTCTTGGATAAGTCAGTTTTCTCCAGGGAATTTTCATGCTATAAGATGTGTCTGAGCAACATAATGTGATGTCTTTCCCAGAATAGCTGCTTCCTCTAGTTGAAACAGGAAGGCTTCTCGTAGAAAAGAAAATTCTTCAACGTAGGTGAGGAGAACTGCAAAAATATATTCCCTTTGTACAAGTGTGTGTTTGTTTGGCAGATTTTTGGTTTGGTTTTTTCAAACAAGCATGGCTTGTTGAAAATGGCTGAAATTTTCTGAGCTTTATGACAAACAAAATAACTGTGTATAATTACATGGCAGAAGCAAAGTAAGGTTTCAGTTGATTTAATTTATTTATATCTCTCTTAATCCTATTTCATGCATTCAGTTTTATCGCCTCTCTGTCTCTGCTGCTGTCAGTTATCAATTCGATCCTACCCTTAAAAACTTCTATCCCCCACTGAATGTAATCTGACTACTTAATTTTTATATATCTGTTTCTTTACCCAGTTGTCTCTTTCTACCAGGATATTGAACCTCTTGTATTTTCCTCTTCACTTTGACTATATGCTTCTTGCTTTCTGTGGACTTAAGGAAGCCTCAAGGCAGACAAATAACTAGTAATCTATGTACCATTTTTAGTGTTTGCTTTAGATGTGGTCTTATCTGATCACAACTAAAGTGACATTTATTGGGGTTTTTATTCACAGGTTTTTTTATCATCTCATAGAGATAGGTGTCCTCATGATAGAATAGTAATTTGTCACTATACCATCATAGGATTCAATATCAAGGCCTTGCAGGAATCAGCTTTCAGAACAGGCTGAATCCAATGTCATGTACACTTTGATAGATCACAGATTACTTCTTTTAACCTGATAGAATCATCCTGTTAGATGGCAAGTCTATCAAAATGAGACTGTGTTACAGGTTCCTGAATAGTCACGCTGTGTGCACATTAGCACAAAACCTTTCTCCTATTCACTCACAAATATCAGAATGCCCTGGGGAAAAAAAGGCAACCATAGATAGTGAACTGTGTACAATATGGTCAGGAAAAAAATGGGGAAGTAGAGAGCTGGCTGTCAGTCCCATACAGAAAATCCACCATGCAAAAAGGAATAATGAAAGAGTTAATATTTCTTGGACCATTTGGGAAAATGTGGTTTCATTTTACAGTTCTAGGATTAGAAATAAGAGTAATGTAAGAAAAAATGTGACTCATAATTTCTCATAAAACTTCAACGTAGCTTCAGAAAACACAAGGCACTTCCTATGAAATTATTACAGCGTTCCTCAGTGAAATTGTCCCTCAGGAATCTTCATTTTTGGAGGGAACACAGTTAAGATGATATTTACATAAAGAAAACAGAACTTTTCAGAGTTATGTTGCAGGAATTACACAACCATTCTGATAAAACTTAAAGTGTTCGAATAGTACTGAAACAAGTAATTGTAGACATGTCTTCTCGGAAAGATTCAGAATCAGAAAATTATACACTTTAAGTTTTTTCAGCCTTCTCTCCTGTTTTAGAGAATTCCTTAATTCTGTCTTCTCTTCTCTGTCCTTCTCCTGTGGGCAGATTACAATGGCGGGACCCAGACAACAACATTATGCAGAATAGTCAATTAACTCTCAAATGGAATAATTGCTAAATGTGATAAACTGAGTAATCTCAAAACATAAATTTTGCAAAGTAGGTAAAAATTAAGCTAAAAGAGCAAATGGTGACTACGGAAAAACTGAAGGTCAACTAGGACCAGATGGTCACAAACATGGTGTTCTCACAGCTCTAAGAGCGCAATATAGATCATCTGCATAAATAAATTGAGTAATAGGTTGACATGTGCAGTACAAATTTAGGTTCTTATGTTAGCTTGTATTGCTAAAGCTTGGAAAGCAGTTACTTTGAGGAAACTTAGTGAATTATGTAAATGTAACTATGTAATAGATATGAGCAAAGCATATCACACCAGGTGTTATTTGCATGAAGTCTTGATAGCATAATTTTGTCTTTAAGATGCAAAGAAAAGTGTCTCAGGGCATTTAGTCAAATATTTGTACATTTTATACCAATTACCCATACACTTTAGGCACACATTTAAATACTCCACTAATTGATCATTATAATTATTTTACATTCCATATCTCTGAAATATGCCAGATTTGTAATTGGAAGGAAGAAAATTATCTTGAAACATGCTCTAACAAAACAATGAAAAATAGACTAGGAACAATGCCGTTTTTGTTCTGCCTTCCTGCTGTGTATACAAAAGCACAGTAAACTTTTAATCTGAATTAGAAGAAAAAAACTTTCTGCTATCTAGATACCTTAAAATCCAAAGAGAAAATTTGCCATGTAAAGTGTGTTTCTACAAAACTGAATATACTTCAATGTTTACTCTTATTTTACAACATAAATCTACCCTCCATCCTGTGCAGTATTGTCTCTGAAAACAATCCTACAAGGGGTTAAAAGCATCAAAGGAGTGAGATATTTAGTCTGCAATGGAGTTTGAAAATCAAGTCCCAGCAGCACTCAGAAAAATACTCACTGCACTGGCATACAAAATACCAAGCTGACTCACATTTTAAAACTAAATTCCAGAGATGCCTACACTTGACATAGCTGAGTAGCTCACAATGCTTGGCTCACACCTTGCTTATGCAGCTAGATTAGGATTCAAAATTATGTCATTTCCTACATATGTTCTCCAAGGAACTCAACTTGAGAGACATTGTCAGAACATATCTACTACACATTCATCTTTCAAGTTCATCTCGGCAAGTAACTACATCTTTTAAACATGACCCTTTCTTCACTATGAAGAGCTGTGAAATTCTAACATAGTCACTTCCTTTGCCAATTTCAAAGTTGTAAGGTGTTTTTTTCTTCATGTGATTATGACTAGGAAAGGAATAGGAAACGATAGAAAAAGACACGTGAGCTGGAGCAATTTAGTGCCTTTAGTTTCTGAAGAGGCCTTCCTCCCTGAACAGGTTTTAAGTTCTTTAAGTAGCCAGTCATTGCTGCATCCTAATTTGCTTTTTCAGTCTAGTATCCAGACTACTGGGTTACAGCATCATGTTGTGTCTCAGACACATCATAATGGCTGGAAATATTTTTAATAAGTGGTGTAGGCTGAAATTCTTTAAGTCAATAAGGTAATATTAAGCCAAGATTTCTGTATTTCTAGGCAAAATGCTCTGATCATAAAGCTCTTCATAGAAATGTATTTCTTTAAGACTCAGGCACCCGTCTTCAGGAGACGTGTCAGTTAGTTTGACTCGAGGACAGGATTAATAACTCAGACACCCACCCAGTTGTTTAACACTCAGCACCTACACACACAGCACGTTATTCTAAATGTCACTCTTACTTTACCCAAGAATTGCCTGTGAACTTAGGTTTGTAATACATAATTCTTGCTGGTGAAGAAGACCAGAAGAGTGATAGAGCCAAGAACTGCATTTATCTGAACAGATCTTTTAATATTCATGACTTTGATCTTCCACTGTTTGCAAAATAACTTGTAATTCACTTTCTTTGCTAGTATTAATTTAGTGTTATTTTATTAGTAACTGTTGAGTTTTCTTAGTGCAGTTCTGAGAAGGTTGCATTCCAGGCTTTCTGTAACAGTAGAAGATTGTATGGGTCATCCACAATGTACTTAATTTTCAGTAACATTATACTCTTACCAAAGGATTTCCTTTTTAAAAAAGGTTGTATATTGTCCCAGTGGTTGCCCTGGAGAGAATGAAATTTTCGTATCTATAGTTTTCATCTGAAAACAGTCATATTCATTGTTCATTTTAATATAATTTACATGACCCATGGAAGTTGGTATGAGCTACCCTGATAGTTCAGCAAACACAATTCTCCAATGCAAAATTGAAAAACAACACAACTCTAGTATAAACTACTTGCACCTGATACAACTGACAACTGAAATGGATACAGCAGTAATGAAATCATTGGCTCAGGATTCTTCAAACCTCTGTTGTGTTATTACCTTAAAGAGGATACCACAGTCAAGAACACACAAAACCTATTCCCTCTGGATGAAGCACGAGGGCTCCAGGATTGCCACAAATTGGTTTTCCCTCACTGTTGTGGAATTTCTTAAATCTACATACTTCTATGTATATAATATTTTGGATTATAATAATGATTATTTATATTAATATTTTTATCACTTCTAAAGCAGAATGAAAGGGTTTGCCCATGGAAAAAGCTATTTTAGGCCTATTTCTTATCAGACTACCCCAGGATTCCTGCTATCAAACACTACCTAATTAGATATATTTCATTACTTCTGCTTTCTTCTGTACAAGCGACTGAGATATCTTTTGCTCTAAGTGAAACTCTGAAATCTTAGTGACCTTGTGGCAATATAACAGTGGGAGAGTTGTGCCTCTAAAGCTACCCATGCAATATTTGTTTACTTAAGGGCACTTCGTTAGTCTTGTCAGCCTTTCCTGTTGGTGAGAACCAGACTGTTTTCATTTCATCCTCCATATCAACCTGTACATAAGAACTGTTACAAGTTTTGAACATTTTTCACTGCAGTATTTCTGCAGCCTTTAAACTCCTACTTCTGAATAAAAAGGTGACAAATAAGAAGGTTTCCTCAAAAAAAAAAAAAAAAATACTTCCAACAGTTTAGGGAAGTTGGGAAAGAAAGGGACTGAAGCCACTGGAGCTCCTTCTCCATAGGTTTGAGTATCACTTGTTTCACGGGGCTGAAGTGGAAGTCAGTCTACATCAAAGACAAGCTGTAAGTCAGTATAATGAAAACTTATGAAAGATGTGATTATACCTCTGTATCTGATGTGTATCTGTCCCACGCTTGATTCTGTTGAAAATTCATATCCCAGAAACTTTCGTGGGAATATTTTGCAGGAAGGTCTTCGTGTTTCACAGTTTTGAAAAGCTCCACCCAGATCCATTTGAAATTCTTCAGTGTGCGGAAAGATCCCCACCACAATCTTGATCACTCTGAGTGATTCCATGTTCTGAGGAGCCCATATTCCTCTGCCCCAGACCTTAATCATCCAGCTCAGCAAGGGAGAATCTGTTGAAAGCTACTAAGTTGTTTTATTCTGTAAATAACATATAGGACTCCAAGCCTTTTTTCTTAAGCTGAAGCCAATCCGTTCTTCATTGTATTCCCATGTGAATGAGTCACATTAATGATTCACAGTTGTCCATGGTCTGGGATACCCATGAAACATGTAGCAAAAAAAAAAAAAAAAGCCACAGTAGCAAAACTTGGCTCAGTTTACATCCCAACATGCCAAGAAGGAGCAATTGAACCAATCACAATGCAAAAGTTTCAGACAAACTCACCAGATGATTGTACTCTGTAACTATAACATTATTTCTACTGTTATTATTGCCTGAATTTCTGAGTAAATGTATTTTGAATGCATTGGATTAATTCATTACAAGTAAAAGCCTCTTTTTCATCTTCTATAGAGCGTGGCTTCCTATTGCCCATTTTACACTTCTTATGTGAAACAAGCACAAATCATAAAAAATTAACAGAATGTAAATTAAAAGCAAACTATTTTACTGTAATTTTTCTTCATTATCATTTTACTTAATAATAAAGAAGTTATTTCTCTTTTGTCTGACTTGAATTCCTTTTTAGTGTCTTTTCACAGTTTCTTTTTAAGTTTTGAAAGAACCAGTCCACATATCCTCACAATGAATAATATTCCTGGATTTGTTTCTGTCTATATAATATAATACAGACATGAAACATGTATGGGGAGCCAAGTTCCTCTGGCTTTGCTCTGTGCCATTTCACGAGGTATATTTCTTCTACAAGAGGTGCTTTGTCAAAACATGTCCTAAAGGACTAAATTGTCTTCTTATTGTTCAACAGGTATAACAGGATTCAAATTTCTTTTCAGAAGTAAAAAACTATCTTCCTGTCAGGAACTAGAATTGCAAAGCCTTAGAAAAAATCTTCTTAATTAAAATTCTCATCTCAATAACATAATACTATTACAAATTCTGCAATTAGATTTTTAGCAAATTGAAACCAATAAAGTAAACAGATTGTATGACAGTGATTAGCAAAGCACCGAGCAGAATTTAGTCCCTGAGTATAACATATGTGAATCATTGAAGGTAAAACTCCAAAGATATTTAATCAGAAAAATATTATGTCAAAGCTAAGTATGAATAACATCTCTTCAGTATATTTTAAGCAAGTGTGAAAGCAAACAATAGTATTCATATATGGAAACTGTTACTAGCAGCAATTTAATAGAACATGGTTACTCAGTATTGTCTCTAAGTACTTAAATATAAATGTAATTTAATAAAAATAAATATTGTTCTTTTATTAACAGAAAAAAAAAACCCAAACTTTTCCTTTGGAATGTACAGCTAAATTAAGCTAATAAAGAAACAGAATATTGAAAGCTATTGCATCATTATCCCTGTATAACCATTTAAATATTGTAGTCATAATGGTTTTAATAATGTTTTCCCATACTGTCTTAATGATTTGCAATAGTTTCATTTTCCTGGCCACTCTAATCTACCACACAAGTAAAGAGGACAGAAATTTATACAAACAGTACAAGACTAAACCTTGACAAAACAAAACAAAATACAACAAGAAAGATACATTCACTACATAGCACATAAAATAATAATTGTATTTTGTACCAGCATACTGATTTCTAAGTTGTGTTTAGCATCAGGATCCCCAAACAAACATCAAGTCTTCCAGTCCCAGTCCTACCCTGTATGCACTTAACAGGCATCCTTTTCAGAGATGAGGATGGGCTGAGTCCCCATTTTGTGCAGCCTGGGAGCTTCTGTGCTCCAGGAAGTGTTAGGACTTCCAATCAGATGTTTTTCAAAAAATCATCAGAAAATAAGAGAAGATCCATTGGGCAGTGGTTCTTCTGCTCATTCATCAAATGTGAAGAACAATGCTTCTAAAAGGACTTTTTCATTTCTCCTGAACACAACTGAACAAGCTGCTGGTTCTGAGCAATCTAGCAGTTGAGAGGGGAAAGAAATGAATGCAAACATCCTTTAAAGTCTCACTCTCTGCATTAAAATGTTATGTGCTTCGCAGTTCTTCTCAGGCAAGATGCCATCTGAAGAAAAGTTTACCACCATTTCTTTCCTCCTTTATTTAGTTATTTATAATTTCCTCTGACCTGTAAAAACATGGATTCCATGATTTATGGAAAGAAGGGGAAAGGATTCCTTTTTTATTTCATATTATCCTCATAGCTCATGCACCACTGTCTTGAAAATGCCCATGGTGCAAGCAGCTGAATAGTATATCAGAGGGTTTTCTGTTCCTGTGAAATTGAACATTTCAGAGTTAATTTTTCCATATTTCCACTAATGTTACAAATATTAGATACAGATGCAATTAAACTAAAGCCTATGATCTACATCATCATCCATTTCAAGTTTTGTAAATGTCATTTACTCTGCTTCTTTTGGTTTGTGTTTCTCAAATCTGTTTAACTAGGACAGTTCATTTATTTCTGAGAGAAAAAAAAAAAAAGACAATAAGAAAAGAAATCATTATTAGTGACCTAAAAACGTTTTATTATTTCTATTAGTCTCTTTAAATTCTGTGTAAAATTGTCAGGACACATTATATATAGAAATATATAATATATATTTTTTCATATATTCATATATATTATCTAAATATATATATTCAAATAGAATAAACCTAAGAAATAAATGAATTCATGGTTAATAATAAAGTTAGTACTGTAACAAAGGTTGAGCAAGTGACAGGCTGAATTAAAGTGCTGAATTAATTAAATTGACCAAATGTGGCCCGCAATTTTGATCTCTAAAAACATTAATTTCAGTGTTTGAAATGTTTTGAGCACAAACACCACAGGCAGTAATATCTACTTTAAATTTCTTCATGGCATAGCTGCTTTCAGTGATACCTTTCCTCATTCATAAGACTTAAGTGTAAAACAATAGGAATTCATGTCCATCTTTTTGGAACAGTCAGCCATTACGTAGCCTGCGAAAAAGACCTTCTGGCTTTTAGTAAGATGTTGTGACATGCCCTGGAAAAATCCCTTTTCTCGTGATAATTTTCCAGACTAGTCACAATAGTTGTAATTTCCTAATGTTACTTAAAGATTTGAGGAAATAACATACCAAGCTTGGAAATGGTTAAATATTATTTTGTAATTAAATCAGAACCTGTGATTGCAGTACTTCCCTTCAGCAAAGAGGAACATGTTTTCTGAGTATAAGACATAGAATTAATACTGTAAGTACATGAGACTCACTTGTTTCATCTTTATTTTTCTCAAACCCTTAACAGTGTATCTAGTGAATATGAACATGCGTGTGATTTCATGGAAGAACAGAAGATGTTTGGATATAAAGACAAATTTCCATGGAATAAGAAGTACTTAATATCAATTAAGATCTAAGCTAGGATATTTCTTGAATTCAAAATAAGCTAAGAATATATGGAGTGCAAGTTATTGTGTTTCATGGGATGCTTAAAAGCATGTTAATTAGTGGAAAAAAATTCAGTGTGTGTGACCTCTGTGACACTTAGACCATATTATCCCATACCTCAGTTCTTGTATCTATCCAGGATTGGCCCTACCTCAGGCACAGCAACCACCCTTGCTGCCCTGCTGCCTGTAAGCCATCTGAACTGGCTGTGGGAACCATGTGTAATAGTTCTGTGCTCCATTCTGTGTAGCATTCATACCCAATGATGTCAGAGAATTGTCTTCTTTTCTCTGCATATAATCCATTTTTTTTCCAAGACTTTGTATTTCTCTTGATTCTTTTCAGGAGACATTTTCTAGTCCCTACACTGTGTTTTCAGTTATTGGTCTTAATGGGTACTGGTTTTGTTTTAAATACCAGGAATAATTTTTTGTTTGCAGACTTTTAAAATCCAAAAAATATAAGTATATATTAAAATATTAAAATTCCTATATATAGTATATATTATACAAATATGTGTATCTCTATAAATATACATTTTTGTTATTTTAAATAACAAGTATGCATATTTGTACACACTTTGAGTGTAAGGGTACAAGAACCCCAAGGTAAATCTCTACATGTCATAGGATATATGATCAATAGATTTAAAATTAATTGCCAAAATAAAAAATTCTTTCTACACTTCATGTCCTCGAACATAAACCACCATAGATGATATTCTAATCATATTTTCTCTGTTTACAAACCTGAACATATGCATATATATTCATGCAGATAGCCTAAAGGCTCATACAAACTGCTGCCAGATCAAATTTAAGGACTGAATCAAAAATGTCAGAGCTCAGTGGAGAAACCACTCAATCTTTGGATTAACTCTGTTTCTTCTTCTAATGTGCCCGATTTGCTTCTACAGGGACAGTGGGATTCTGTAGAAGAAGGAGAAATATTTTAAAATTTCACTAAATGTACATAAAATGCCAGTTTCCTCTGGAAATACCTGACTTTTTATCCTGTCTTCCTTCTGCTCATATTAGGTCTTGGATTTGCCTAGTTCAAGTTTGGTGAAGTTTGAGGGCTGTGGGTGGAGGTAGTTAAATCTGCACTAGCCAACAAGCCGTAGTTAAGGTACCGTAACGTAAACCAGAGCTATACTGATATATTTGGCCACCCTCCCTGCAAGTAGCATATACTCCATTTACAAGCCTTTCTCCTTTAAGTATTTCTTGGGAGACTCAAATGGCCCTTTTCTTTTCAAACTAGCCACCTAAATGTTCATATAACTTTAAATCTGGTTGTTGGCTCAGAATAACAACAGGTTGTTCATAGAAACCCTATATAGTAAGATTTCACTGAAAATAGTTGGCTGAACCAATATCACTTAAAAAAAAAAATAGTTGGCCTCAGGTCTTACTGTGAGAAAGATAACTATGTACCAAAACATTTGCACGCTTTTGCTGCTTTTTCAATCTTTTGTTAAAATCTAGATTCAGAGAGCATAGTTGAACTTGATAGCAAAAATATCATTTATGTTGTTATCACTGAAGGGGCCATGTAAAATTGGGATTGTGATTTTGAAAGCTGCACAATTTAATTTTGATAAAAAATTGTTACTCCTTATTGTTCTTCAATGAAAGTGACAAAATTACTTGAACAAAATTCCTATTAACAAGAACAGGCAATGGTGTCTCTAAGGAATAGTAATTCTGGTTCTTCTCTTTTCTACTTGGCACAAAATTTCTCAGGAAAGCTTTTTAGTCAGTGGAAGTCTATTAATGTAAAAGCATTGTGAAGAAAGATGCACACAGTTTCTTTCAAGTTACATTTCAATTCTTCACTTTCATTTTTCTAGATTCCACTACTGAAATTACATAAACATCTCTGTTTTGGTTAAATTATCATGTCAAGTCAAGAATGAGGGAGTGTGATGGATGGGGTGGTGCTGTAATACATTTACCTATTATACTTATAGAAAGCTATTAATTTACATTTTCATGTCAATGGAAAAAAACCCAACATGTTTGTTTCTTTCTCTTCCAAATACTTTTCTCTCCATTATACAAGAGTAAACTCAGTTATCATATTTCCCAAAATTGTTCTTCGGTCAAGGGTCATAGTTTTCATCTTTGCTTTGCCAATTCAAGAGCTTTTCATCATCAAGCAACATTACTATCAACTTTATGGATAGACAGACACAAATACATGATTAAATGCCCTTAAAGAATCAAGAGGCAGGAACAATATTAATCAAATATTATTAATAAATGCTTAGCATATAATTGAAAGACTACCATTATGGAAAGCACATTGTAAAAAAGCAGAAAGGTTTTTCCAACATTGACTTTATATGTATCACATTATTAAGCCCTTTCTAGTTAAATCCTAGGCAACTAAGTCTGGCAGTGCTTGGATTTGAGATATATTCCGCTTAATGAAGAAATATGTGTGTGTCCATGAAGAGAGTTGTGTGTTCCACCAAAGAATGGCATTCGCAGGTATGAGTATGTTGATGTGGAAAACTGTTCCATAACTGCTTGTAGAAAGTGCTGGAGAGAAAGTTTGGGTAAAAATCTTCCCCTTTTCATGAATATAGTTAGATCCTGAGAGACATATCCCTCTTGCATACACTACCACTGATGAAGGAGGAGCCTGTGCAAAAAAATGCTCTACAGTATTTGTTGTTTTTAATGGATTTAAAGTCACCCTTGTAAACTACAGGTACACTCTGACACCCGTAAATAAATATGATTGCAATCTTCTTATTAGAAAACAATAATTTTTAAGATAAAAAAAATATTTATTTTGAGGCTACAAAAAAAATCAGAAACCCCTTTAATGACAACAAAAATGTCATTGACATTTCAGCTAGAAGTTATTGCAGACAGAAGAGATAGGATTGGGCACATCTGTAATGTCACTAAGGAAAAATCAATTGTGTCATAATAACATGCCATCACATTGCCTGAATGCTTGCTGTCCTGAACTCATGCCCATCGTTAGAGGTGGGTTCATAAGGCAGAAGTCCATTACCTCTCAGTAAATCTTATTTTATGGGTTATAGATAAAAGCATCTTCAACAGGCATCACCATTTCCTGCAGAAACAAGCGTTTAGTCTATTTACAAAATCTGAGAAAGACGTGAGGAGGAATTCATGAGACTTCTGTATACAAAAATACCAGAATATTTACAGTCAGGTCATTTGGATGGTAGCAATTTTAAAGGTTAATAAAATGGAGGCAGGAGGTTAAAAGGGGGAGAGACAAAGAGACACAAAGTAGTTTGTTTTCCTTTTTTTCACACTCTCTTTTTATTTTTTTTTTTTAATGCATATGTTCTTTGGGTATGAAAGACAAGAATGTGTAAAAACAGATGTGGAACTACAAAGCCTCCCCACAGGCTCCTTGAGAAGGAAGATGTACATAAAGAGCAGCCTGTGTGGCCATTAAAGTACAAACTGATTGAGAGAGAGGATATGAAAAATGTTACAGCAAGCACATAATTCACAAAAGTTAAGATGCATATAGCTATCCCAGAGTAGCAGGGAATTAGTCTGTCTTGCATGATTAAATACAGCCAGTATTTGCAAACATGAGGAAATTATTGCATGTCTTATCTAGAGCATGCAAAGTTTGTCAAGAAAAGTAGTACATTTCTTAGACAAATCTGATACAGCTGTAGCAGGAGGGATGAGCTGGTAAGCTAACTTATCATCTCAGTCTGTAGCAGCTAAAACTACACTATTATAATATTGTTGATACAAATAAGACCCTCCTTTCATCTGAGAATCTCATTCAATCCTTTAGTGCACAGTGATGACTAGTTCTTAGTATTGTCCAAGGCAAATTTTTGTGGTAGCTCATCCTCATTGTCGAAATAGCAGTAGCCCCTCTAAATGTCAAGGGCAGTTTCCTAGCACAGTTTTGAATCATCTTAAAGAAAATGTCTCCCTATGTTTTCTATAAGATTTTGAATGGTTATAGAACTTTTCATGATGAATTTACAGTCTGAACAGTTTTTAGCAGTTTTTTATTATGTAACATTATTCTCACCTTCATATTTGCAGTCCAAAAAAAGGCCCTAAATATCCAAGGCTTTTACCACTTTTAAATGGTCTAGTGGTTCTTCAATTACTTACAGTTACAGTGCTCCTTCTGAATTTTACATTCCGTTCTTTTTCTTTTTTTTTCACATTTTTCTTATCTTTTCCAACACTGCATGGTGTTGGATTTTATTAGCGAGACACTTAAAATATACACATGAATTGTATAGTAAGTGGAAAGTGTGATTTATGTCTTTGTTTTGGCTGTTCTTTTATTAACCGTGGACTATCTATAATTGTTTTAATGCAGTGAAGTTTTTTTTTAAAGTTGTGCTTTTCGTGTCATCTTTTGCTGCTGTGATCTCCTCACTCCCTAACCTCCTCATCAGCCTGTATTCATAGCAGTCCGTTTCAGTATACGGCCAAATAAGTTTTGATAATTTTCTGGATTTCATGGGCCAGCATTTCAGACTTACCTCTTCTTAAGAGTGTATATTGCCAAAAGCAGCTTCTCACCCACTCATACCATTCCATTACACACAGTTCCAAAGTGTCATTATCACAGAAGCACGTGTTCTGAAATGCATTTCATGTTAAATTGTTTCATGACTTCTCTCAAATATCCATACATTCAACCCAAGCAAAGTTTGAATTGGGTGGTCGCTACTGCTTTGTGGCAAGAACAAAACATCATGTGTGATTTCAACATCATTAGGTTATTTATTGATAATTCAGAAATTATGTGGCTGAATCAGCATTATTTCCTCTGTAAGAGGTTTCTGTTGTTAACTCTTCTGTTGCCTATCACCATGCACAGAGCAGAGACAGAGCAAATCCCTATCCTGTCATTTCTTTTAACTGGAAATGCCTAAAAAGTCTATAGAGGCTTTGTATCAAGAACGACAGCAGCATCTGTCCCTCAGGGAATACTTGTCTTTGCTTTCGTGCAGATTTTAATGATACATAATCAAAATACAACAGAGATTATTAAGCGTGATAGCATCTTTGACTCAGACTGTCTTTATTTTCCAGACTAATTATACTACTTCACTCTCCTACTCACTGCTTCAAAGCTTCTCCAGCTGGCCATGTTGTTTATGCACAGCATCAGACAATATTACTGTCTCCAAATCAGTTGGTACTATCATTCAAATAGCAGATTCCCAATTCAAACCTAAAGCAATAGCAGTCTTCTCGTTAATTATAGTAACAATTTGGAGGGGATTGCTGTTGCGCATTACAGCAGTACCCACGAATTAAAACATCAACAAAACACAGTTGTGTTTGGAGTTCAGTAGTAACAGAGGGTATTCACGTGCAGCTATTTAATAACAAAAGGCTGAACTCTTTTCCACTTTACATAGAGAAATTGCATACCACTTAAGCCAGAGCTAAACTTATCCATAATTCCACCCAAGTATCTGAACTTCTTGCAGCAAAGACTCAGAGTAAATTTTCACTCACTTATTCCCATATAGCTCTGCTTAAGCTAATAGAGTTGCAGAGGTCTGACCAGAATTTGGCTGCAGTTTTCTAAGCACATCTGTTCATTTCATGACAGACACTTCTTTGTGGGTTACGTTAGTTAGAACAGAGCCAGATGATGATTCCTTTCACAAAGTAACTTATGCTTTGAGTGATCCCACTGATACCAGCACCTTGTTTTGACTAAAGAACAACCAGCCTATGTGTGACAGTGACTCACCACAGGAAAATGATCTGGTACATTCTGTTTATCTGTTCCTTCCCCTTAGCCATCAAACACCTTGTCCAGTACAAACAGTGTCACTTGGCATCAGGTAAGTGCTATTCAGTCCTGAGAGAAGGCAGGACACAGTTTACCTTCATGGTCAGGTGAATCCAGTTTATATTGCTGGATGCTCTTAAATTATGTGCTGGCCAGGCAACTTTCACCATCTGCAGGGATTTATAGCAAATCTGGCAGAAATGGACAAACAGAAGAAATTTTTTAATCAATACACCACTTTATTTCATCCTCTTCCTCCCTCTATAGACCCATAGCCACTAAGCCAGCATCATACACCTAGGCAGATGATAGAAAGACTTCTGGCTCAGGAGGGGACACAGACGACTTGAAACACTAAATAACTACCCCCGCCAGATACGTTTTTATATGCTGAGGGCTCCATGCCTATGCACCTGGTTTGGGACAACACATTTTCATTCAGCTGTTGATGACTTTGAATTTAGTTGAGAAAACAGCTCATTTGAATTCTCTGCAGCCTGTTTGCTTCTACATCTAATTCATTACCTGATCGCTTCTAATTAGAACAGTTGCAATGGAAGAGTTGTTTTGTTCTGTGCAGTTAACAATTATTTCCTCCCAGTCAGGACACAGGACCTTTCCCAGTAGGGTGATCTGCAAGAGAATACTGAAATTTAGGTTTATTTGCAGATCAGACGGAAAAGGTCAGTATAAAAATCTTAAAAGGCAATATTCAGCTTTTCTGTCACGGGAGTTTTCACAGTAGTTAAAAGATTTTAGTTTTGTATCATTTTTCTGTCACTGATAGCACTTTCCATTCCCAGCACTTATTTTCCAAAATAAATTGTTTGCTGTAATGATAATATACTGGGGTTTTGTTTGTTTGATTGGTTGGTTGGTTGGTTGTTTTTGTTTAGTTTTTTATTGGTTGGTTGGTTTTGTTTGGTTTTTTTTAATCTGATCTTCTATAATCATAGCCAAATTTGCCTACACATTCAGGGACTTTAGACCACTGAGGTTTCTAAGTGAGGAACTTTTTTTTGGCTTACAACAAAATTAGAGGAAGAAAGTTAAGTTATCATGTAACTTAAGAAAAACTGTATGTGACAAAGGCTCAGTGTTTGGGGCATCGTTGCCATCTTCTTACAGCAATGCACTGTTTGTACAGGGACTGTTGCTGTTGTCATGGATGGCATAGAGGAGAGAATGCTGCTAGTTGAGAAATTATATTATTTGAAAGCATAATAGAAATGTGCACACAAGCAGAAGGCAAAATAAAACACGATTTTTGGTAAAAAATAAGAGTAAGAGTAGTAGGTATCTGAGTTCCACTAAGTAACAATAATTACATTTAAACCGCTCTGTAGACTACCAGCTTTGAAGTGAGCAGAAAGAAAAGTAATGACAGATAAATGTTTGTGTTTGTGAGGACAGATAAGTGTAAGTGTTCAATTTTTAATGGCCAGAAGCAATAACTCAGGTCAGTTTGATACTAATTAGGACTTATTAACTCTCTTTCAGCTCTGTGTCCAATTGTACAGTAAAATTATATATTTTGACATAATTTCTTTTTTACTTGTGTCCTTGAGCATAACAAGTGAACATCACTACCTCAGTAATTTATGTATCATTACACAATTAGAAGTGCTTGCTTGCATAATTGTAAATCAGCTTTTGTGTGGGTTTGAGTTGCATATTGCACTTGTAACTGTTCTGTAATATAGCCAAGATGTGAGACAGTGTCTCAGTTCTCTGCTTTTTTTCTATTAGCTCTGAAACAAAATTAGACTTATAAGAAACAGTAGACTGTCATTAGTCCACTTAATTAACCAAATTTGCTTAAAGTATCTGAAGTATTAATCATCTAGCAGATGTATTATGTGAATTAAGATGAATATAACATTGTAACTTCCAGTTTGTACCTCATACCTTTCTGTTAGGCTGGCTCAGGTTTTAATTGAAAGACTTAAATTAAACAGAAAGATTTGAACTCTAGTCAGGTACAGCATTTTCCCTAAATTGGCTGTCATGTGGCTGTGTCTGAGCAAGAGGATTCTCTTTTCCTGGGTTTGCTACTGTAAGACTCCTTTGGCTGTTTCACTTACCCTTGCAAGTTTAGTCTGAGGTCCAAATACCCTGGATGGGATTGGAGCTCTTTCCATCCCCCATCACACTATTCAGCATATAGCAAGATTTAAAATTAACTCCGAACTCATGAATCAGAAAAGCTCCATTAAGTCAATGGAGCAACGCCACCTTGCACCAGCTGATGGCCTGGTCCTCAGGTTGCTTCTCAGCATCTGTGTCCTGTGTGCTGCTCCTGGCCTGTCTCGCGTAGCATCGTGTCCACAAAATCATCTTGGGAGGGCCCAAGATCAGCTTTTAGCCTTGTCTCAAACATGAGCCAACCCCTGAGAGGAGGACCAGCCACATTCAACTTCCTACCAAATAGTGCTCTCATTCTCAGGTGTTAGAAATAAATCAGGATATATAATATTCTTGAATGTTTTGCTCAAACTGCTGAATGAATGTAAATAGATCCAGCTATTTGTTTGGCCTGCTGGCACCTTCACCCATGAAAGCCCCTGGTTCTGTACTCAGTGCAACAACAATGTTAGAATCTGACTCAAATGTAAGAAAAAGTGAGAGATAAGGTTTGAAGGTTTAAGGATCAGCATCGAAAGCTCAGACAAAGGCCGATCCACATCAACAAGCAATTCATACTTAGGCAGTGCTGTTGCACAGTGCTAGGCTTCAGGGTGAGATTGCCTTTTATTCCAACACATTTCTGTCACCATTCCAGACTAAATGCTAAGTCTTAAAAGAAGAGCAGGCAGGGCTCTATACATTATGCGTAGGTGATTATACAACTAGTGTACTCAAAATTACGTCCGCTCACAAAAAGTTTTGTACAGTAGCTGGGTACCCTGCACCGCAAATCACATCTGCCTCTACTTTTCTTAAAAGAAAATATTATCTATAAATTATACTAGCTTTCACATGCTTCTGGTTTGTATTAGTTGATTTGTAAACCAACCAAGCAAGACATAGAGATAGATCAACATCAGCATACTGCAGGATAAGCACATTGGTTTGCAAGAAAATGCTACCTGCACTGAGGTATGGAGTGTTCATTCTTTTAAAATCTAGTCTTGAACTAAGAGCGACAAGAATCAGCAACAAGAAAAACATATGTATATTTTTATCATATTCATATTTATATTTCACGTAACCTTACTACTTGAAAATATGCTGTTGCTGGATATGTCAGAAAATTATGTGATCTTTCCTTCTTACCTTTACTCCTATCCATTTTCCCTTCAATACTACTCTCTCCTTTCACTAGAATTGCCTCTTTGTTTCTTTATTTTATGGACAAGAAAAAAATCTGCCATGTGGTTATTCATGGAGGACATTCTTCAGTCTTGCGAATTGTATCTACCTAGTACCTCTGTTTTTTTTTTTTCCTCACAAGTCTCAGGAGACTTTACCCTCCTGTAGTCTTGCATAGGGGAGTTAAAATTTTCTTTCTCCTCTGTTTTGAAATCCCTTGTCCCTGCTATAAGTGCATGGAGAGGCTTTTTGGTAAGGCTGCGAGTCCTACACAGTTCTACTAAACATTGACTGGTTCTATTTTCACTTTTTGAAATCATATTCATGAGTAGCAATGCAGTATTTCTTCCTGTCTTGGCTTTATCCTTTCTGGAATTTCCCATTTAGAGTTTTTGATTTCTAAATAATGAAACAATAAATTCCAGTTTTAGAAAATGTTGTTTCTTTGGGAGGAAAATAAGTTGGTTTTGTCTTGACTTCAAAATTATCTAAGGGTGGCCCTGGATTATCTCCAAGATCTACTGAGGATGAGATAAAAACAGCCTGACCACTGTGAGAGGAAGAAAGTGGGTGAGAGGAAAACACAAAAATGTTTGGTTTTTTTTCACATATAATTGCATCAGAAAAACTAGAGCTAAACTTTGCCACTAATCTCCTTTGGCTCAGTAGCCAAAGACAGTAGGTGTTCCAAATCTGGTATTTCTTCTCTGTTATATCCTTTCATTAAATGAAACCTTGAAAACATAATAAAGCATTACTCCTATTATTCAAAAATTTTTAACTTTCCTTATACAAATAGCTAGAATTATTTAACCTTATTCATGTAATTTTGTTCCCAGTATGGAACAAGACTAGTTCTGGCTTTGCAAAAATTCAGTGTCTAACATTTAGGTATTACAAAATCAAATTGAGACGTAACTTAAGTCAAGCCCTCTTTGTATTTATCCCTTCCACTTTCCACAATATGCCAAAGTCAACGGAGTAGAAAAATGTCCAGATAAATACTCTCACTTTGTTCCATGTGTAATTTTGCTGTCCTTACAGACAGAGTTTTTAAAATTAAAAACGGGACTTCTTCTGTTCAAGCAGGATATTGTGCAACAAGACCCCAATTACATCTAAAAACCATATTTTCTGCTAAAAAGTGAAAGAAAAGAAATCTAGCATCATTGATGCCAACAGAAATATTATTATTAATTTTAATAAAGCCAGGATTCCTTCCAAAGATTAAAACACTTTTTCCTTTTCATGATTCCCCAAACACACACGGGAATCACATGATACTACTGCTTCCCAAAATTTCAAACCAAAAAAAATGGTGTTGTGGATACGTTAGAACAGACAACCTCATAATGTTCAGGTGCTACAACAATGGATCTATTCACTCAACAGGTCCTACTCAGCATTTTGAATCAACTCTGAGGCAAAATTCCACAATATGGGACAATTTCTGTAACAGGAACACGTCCAGTGTCCAGAGTATTTGTGATTTTAAGTCACTGAGATTGTGTCAAACAGATTATGCTTTCTACACTCATCACACCTTACCATAGAGAAGCTCATGAAGAGAGAAACTTCTTACAGTCACCCAAATCCTTAATAGCCTACAGCCACTAATCTACTCTTAACATTTAATAAACCTCCTACCACAGCAAGCTGGCTGCCTGATGTGTCTCATCAAGAGTTAAAATGAGCACTGGGGAAAGGGATGTGAGGGGAAAGAAGGAATATTAATATTTAAAAACCAAGTGGAACTTCATAAAAAACACAAAACCAGAAAGACCTGGAAATATAAGTTAGTTTATAGTTCTTTACAACATCAGCATGATGAGAAGAATAAGGCTAAAACTAGACTTCTCACTGCTGAATATACTGTAATAAATCATTACTTACCACTGGACACCCAAATCCTGCAGAAATTATGGACTCTCATGCAAACCTGGAGCCTCTGAGGAATGTTTAAAGATGTCTGAATTAGACAAAATATGTTCAAAATCTCACGTGGACAGACCTCTCCCCACTGAATGCCTTTAGAAGCCTTGGCATAAATTATTCCAACAAATGTCAACGTTTGGAGACCATAGGGGATTTTTTTGCAGTACTTTTATGAAATATTAACTGTTACACACAGTGTAACTGTGTGATGCTGGTTCTGACTTCAAGGGATTAATTTCCTTTCAAAGATACTCTCTGGGATGAGGAAAATGGACAAATGTGAGGCACACTAGAAGTTCTAGGTTAGAAGGGCAAACTATCTGGGCTCAATGACTTCTGAATAGATTTAACTGCGCAGTTCTGTAGGCCAATCAATCTTATTATGCCTTGCAGGCTGGTAGCCAGCATATGAGGACGGAACTCAATTACTTGAATAGGCTGACTAAAGGAACTTAAGACAAAGGTATATGTAAAAGTTGTAAAATCAAGTGTCCTTTGCCCTGTGGGTGTTTAGACAAAAACATAAAGGGGTAATCAATGAGTAGACAAGAATCTCTGGTTCTGTGATTCAGGGGAGAAATGGTGTATCAGACACAAGAGGCTCCTAGAGGACTTTGACTCACTTCCTAAAAGTTGATGACTTTTCTAACAGGCAAAGCCATGCAGAACTATATGTTTATTATTTGAGCTACAGCTATTTTCTGTGCTATTTAAAATAAGGGGTGACTATTGTTCAAGTCTCTTAGAAAATCTGAATGTGTTCTCTCAAGTGACAGAAGCTTTGGAGATGCATTGTAAATCCAACACAGTTAAACATTCATGAACTATTGCAGAGCCCAGGTATCATCAGTAGTTTTGGGAATCATGCGAGAAGTGAAATGTTGCAGACAGGGTGTCTGTGTCCTCAAGACAGCCTCAATAGCACATGTGTGTAGTATTTAAAGACCTCTCGAGCATCTAGCCAGTGCTGTGGCATGACTAAAATTGCCTTTGCTGTTTTATTAACCACCCCTATCTTTAATCTAAGTGTTCTCACAGGGACAAGGGTCCCTATAATTTGTTCATGTTTTCAAGTTTATATTAATATATTTTAAAAATCCCAAAGAATTATTCATTCTCAGCAGGTAATGGCTTTACCTATTTTGATTTTGCAAGCATTTAGGAAATCCTTGTATGTAAAACTTTTCTTAGTCGCATATTGTGAACAAATGGATTTAGTTGAGATGGATCACAGAGGATCTTCACTGGTTGTTAATTTCAGATGCAGTGTTTTATTCAAATCTAGTATTTCTTAAAGTTTTGTAAACATCCAAACTATATTTTACTTTTTATTTGAATATGCTGCCCTTGCTGACACATATCACCAATCAGGATGCTGGTCATAAAACTCAGTAAGAGCTGTTTGTGACAGGAACTCTAATCTTCCTTTTGCACTCAACACCATATTATACATCATGCCTATACTATACATCCAATATAACACATAATACTCCTGTATGGAAGTCTGACAAAAAATAATGCATTTCATGTTCATAGCATACATCAAACACATCAAACAGTGTAGCCCGTAATTGAAAGGTATATTCCTACACCCTCACATAACTCCACTAACTAAAAAAACATACTTATAGGAAAGGAGTCTAGATTTAGTAAAAATTTATCAGAACTCTATTTGGTTTTACCTATAAACTAACTCACAGATTTTTTATTTATTTTTGTATTCATAACTGTGGCAAAATTTTATTATATGCAGTCAGAAGGCAGTTTGATAAACACAGAAATTATATATTTTGTACTCCTCCACTGCAGCTATGCAGAAATGTTATCAGGCAATTAATTTTTTCATTAAGAAGGTCCTAAATATTTTCCATTTTCAATATCAAGATATGTGTTCAACAGCAAGAGAAAGTTATCTTTTATTGATTGTGCAAAAGCAAGCTTGCCTTTTTATATTAACCGTTTCTTTAATATTTTATTTTCAATAATAAAAAAAAAATCACTTTGACCCTATTAGAGAAGCAAGGGCCATCTACCTAGTGTTGCATGGCAGTAAATACACATGAACTGATTTCAAAGGTGGTTAGTGAATGTAAGAGGAATCTATTTCCTTATTGTATGCTCACGTTGTTCCAAGACTGTGAAAATTCCTTGCATCTGTACACACACATGCAGTCAGACACACACACATAAACCCCCATGCCCATGTGCTCATATCTAAACTCTGTAGTGCCATTGCTATACACATAAACCCCCATGCCCATGTGCTCATATCTAAACTCTGTAGTGCCATTGCTATATCCTCCCACCATTATCACTGATTACATAGGTAAATTCCAAGTATTGGCTGGAAGCAAGGTGTGCTTCTATGCTCCTTAACATCCCTGAAAGGGATGGGGATGTTAAGTCATGAACAATTTATAATGCGCTATAAAACTTGTCGCTTGTGTTAGCATTGGGGCACAAACCAGGTACCTGAGCTCCCGGAGCACAATCCATCTGTCCCACAAAGACATAACTTTGCCATAACAGCCACTACCCTCTGAAGCGGATGAGTTGCTGGGACAATTAAGCCTATTCTGATCCCTCCTACAGGGACCACGTCCAGTTTCAGTAGAAAGAAGTAGTTTTCAAAAAAACTTAGGCTCTGTAACATGCTAATGGAAAAATACCAGAACTTTAATTCTTCTCTGACCTTTCTATAGTCACAACTGACTGGCCACTTCTTAGGAAACAGTGCTATGCATTTCTGTAGAAGATGTCAGAAGCAGTATTATCACTGATACAACAGCATTTCTAGAGAGATGATGAAAGCACAAATGAGTAAGAGAAAGGCTCTCTTAAAGTTCTTCTCTTTCTCCAGTCAAAATAAAGACTTCTGAAGCATGCTGAGTTTAAATGTTATCCTTTCAGAAAATTTGGCTGTCTCTGATAAAAGAATTCTTAAATCAATATAAAATGCAATGGGGAGAAAAAAGTACCAAGCACACAAATACACCCACCAAAAAAATCTGTTCTTGTACACTGCTAGTCATTAATCTTGGTTAACTCCTAAACTGCACCCATTTTGCCCTGGCTGTGCAACATGACTAAACTCAGAAGGCCAGAGTCTTCTGTAGCTGCAGAGAACGTACAGTGAATGTAACACCGGCCACCCAAGTATTATCCTTTTTGTCTCACTTTCTCTGTTAGCACCGCCCCATAGATATTGATTTAATTAATGAAGTAAAAAATGTTATCATTATAAAAGAAAGTGTTTAAAGATGCCAACACTAATATTTACTCTTTCTGTAGAGCAGTGAATGACATCCTGATTTTTTTTTATAATAAGAGATAATCTCTTTTACAATAGTGTTTCTCTTTAACTGAAACATTATGCTGGATCTTGTTTGTTCTGTGTAAATATATATTTCAGCAGCTTACTTTGTGTAAGTTTGCTTGCACAAAGAAAAAACAGTGTTCAGGTCTGTTCTGTATTTGCAAGCTAATTTACACTAGAGCTACTGAAAAGTTTCCATTTGACCTGAACCTAATTCACTGGTCAGAATACATATTTTTTTGGCTATATTTCTTCTTAAAAGCATACCTTAAAGTGATCATGATTCCTAATTAGATGAAATATAACAAGACATATAATTACTTTCTTTGCAGCTGTTCTTACATACACATTTCCTCATCAGTGGAGATTCCATTACTTGGCATTTAAATGTGAAAGTTTTTTAATTAGCAGTGAAATGCTCTTTTTAATCCACTTACTTTTAGTTGCTTTTTTATATATACCACTGTGACTTTGGTTTCTCATATCCATGTCTTGTCCTTTGATTTTTGAGGCCTATGATTTTTCTGTGGTGGTTTCTAAGATAAATATTCCCTCAGCAAAAGATGGTAAACATCGAAGCACAGTACAGAAAATGTCAAAAGCTACAGGCATTTCTCTGTGTGTAAAATGATCTGTTTTATTGTCTGCTTATAATCAATAAGATGACCACATGTTCCATTTCCACACTCAGTGTGAAACAAGGCAGATCTCAGAGCACATTTTCTTTATATTTAACCAAAACCTGTCATTTTAATAGAGATGATTCCTAAAATGTAAATGTACTAGACATGAGGTCTTTCACATTACCCACCATTCCTGATAGCTTTTTTAACTTCCCTTGAAACACTAGACTTAAATAGGAAACTTCCAGTGATATTTGTGTGTTTAATTGCTCTCACATTCGCTGGTTTACTATCACATTAAAAGCTGAAGGAAGCATGAAAATCAGTGGCATCCATGACTTCTGTGCCAGTTTTGAGAGCACTCTAGCTCAAGCTACAAGACAGTTTAAAAAGCCAACAAGTGTTGTCTTCCTCTCTATTCCTTCAGTGTCCTCTATTAGAGGAGGAAATTGATTTTCTAGTTTAGTAGCTATTCTTAAATAAAGAAAAAAGAAAAAAGAAAAAAGAAAAAAGAAAAAAAAAGGAAAAAAAAAAGAAAAAAGAAAAAAAGAAAAAAGAAAAATCACTGTCCCAGAACTAAAAGAAAATGTCAACATTGTAAACTGAAAATTCAAAAAAGTTCTGTGGCATAAGGAAAGAAGAATTGTTTGCTTTGACATTTAAATATGATTTTAAAATAAAAATTAATTTCATTAATAGAAAAACAACTCAGAGAGAAATTTCAAATATATATGTATTTTAAAATACTAATAGCTTGTATGTATTTTAGCATACAAAAAAAAAAAAAAAGGTGATGCTTACAGCAAGGACCTTAGGATTACCAAATATGTAATTTATTTGGACTGTTTTTATCTAGCTTATGTGATCTGTATTCAACAAAGGCATTGTGGCCTATTTAGATATTTTGGTCCCGCAGCTGCTTTCTTGCAAAATACAGTGGGTTGCAATATCACAGCTCAGCCCATTTCTCCAAGATAAATCTTAGTTTAAAGTGTAACATAAAATACCTAAGTGCAAGGCACTTACTAACTCATTCTAAAATGGTGTTAAGTTTTCTGGTCAGGGAGCACAAAGCTGGACTTTATTGCCACAGTGACAAGGGCTTGGTTACCACTGACTCACTTCTGTGCTCAAAGATGAGAAGGGAGAAGAAGCAGCTGAGAGTGGAAACTACTAAAAAAGCAGCAAAAAAGCCCATCTACTCACTGCAGCAGCTGATGTTGACAATTCCTTCTAGAAGCAAAGGTTTCTGTCATCATTAACTAACAGTTTAAACCAGGGCATCATGCCACACCATCACTGCCTCCAGAGCAGCATCAGCAGCCAGATGGGCTTTCCAGACACAGCTGCAGACCACAGTCATTTTGTTGCTACCAGCCCTCTCCCTTCGCAGGAAACCGCGTACCATGATTTTAGAGCTAACTCAGTGTTCATTTGTACTCCCCCTGCTTAGGAAGTGGGAATGGGTCACTGAGGGGCAGGTAGACAGATAAAAAACATTAATTTTTTAAATAAAGCAGCTGGTTTTTTTCCAAGCATAGGGCCCAATCACCTTATAAACACAAGGCTGTTTTTACAGTTCCATGACAAATGATGCCTGCCTTTGCAGCCCATGCCTGCTAAAGCTGATTGCCAGGATTTCAGGTCTCCATTCCCCAGCAAACGTGCTTGGCTCCACATTTCCATCTTCACTTTTCAGTGTACATTTATATTTGTTCCTACCTGTGATGGAACTAGATTTCATTGCAAAGGACAATGGCTTCCATAAAGTGAAAATATTTCTCAATTTGATTAATTGTATGTTCACTCACAGGCCTTTTCCAGATGGCTTCCAATCTGCAAGATCATGAACAATTTTGTTTTGCAATGTTAAGTATACTATAGCTAAGCAGGCAGCCTTCTTTCCCTGGCAATATCAGACCCAGATGCCTACTTTTCTGGCACATTTCCTTAAGTGTTTGTGCTGCTTTAAAAATAAACTGGCGGGAGAAATTAATCCAACTAAGTGATTACAAATCAGAGTGAAAATTTACTAAAAAGATTACAATAAATACAGTGATATAGAGAAAACTGGTTTTAATCCCCAAAGACAAATATATAATCCAGCAACCTGAGAGAAGAACAAAACAGTGTTTGTTAGCCCTTGTGCTAAACACCACGTGGCCCCTGGGTGCAAAGTAGAAGGAAAGGAAAACCTGTTGGTCCAGATGATGGTGGCAGTTCTATTGAAGTAATGATCACAGTCCTGTTGAGAGTGGCAGTCGCAGTCCTGTTGGAGTTCTGGTCCTCCTCTCGGTCCAACAAGTGGTACCCGAAGTCCCAGAACCTGAAGTTTATATATGCTCAAGTTCATGTGGGAATGCCCAGTACCTCCCCCAGGATGGGGAGTTTCACAATGGCTGATTTAACTCTGTGAGCCATGGGATATTTTTGGAATCTTTGATGGTCTATGTGTTGCAGCTGCCTATTATGCCAGTCCAGTATGGCCCATTCGCAGTGATGACCCCTCAGGCTGGGTGTGAGGGTGTTAACGCCTTTCCAGATTAGAGTTACCACAGCTGAGTCACTGGTGTGAAAACAAAAGAACACTCCCCTTCGTTGCAATGTTTCTTTAACACCCAGCTTGTAGCCTGAGGTGTCAGGTGTGCCCTGGGCAGCTGCTGCAAACAATCCATTTATTACCAGTCCATCAGAAATTACATAGAGGGTGTAGAATACACAGTTTTGGTTTAAACCCACATAGTGATAAACTGGTCCCAGCCCCTGTAACTAGGACAGTGTTACTCTGTGGTACTCACTCACACTAATGATGTCGGTCAGTCACACAAAGCTGTAAACTCTAGGACATTTAATATAGCAATTCTGGAAGGTTTTGTCTTGTCAACCTTTTATAATTAGATCATGATAATTGCATTTATGTAAAGAGTAAATCACATCTTCAGTCTTTACCACTTTATTACTAATCATTCTCTCTCTGTTTTCTTCCTGCTGCAGATATTATATTGACTCGGCAGAGATTGTTACATCCGTTCTATCTATTTATAGGTTCATATATTCAGACCTATGGATACCTATATTGCTGTGATTCATATATCATAGTATATCATGTGTAGTATCTCATGAAGATGTCCTCAGTTTTTTTGAAGATGGGATAAAGGTGTAGGAGTATATAATCTAAATTCAGAGTCCATAACCAAGGAGGAAATGGACATTTCCATCTGATTATATCCTGTGACCGAAAAATGGCTGCCAAATACATCCATCTTTGCAAATATTTTCTATTTCTAGTACTGTAATTAAGGTATGTGTTGGGCACAAATCCACAGAAAGCACTTAGGGGCATGTAGACAGTTTAAACTGAATCCTATTGTATACCAACAAAACAAGCCTATTTTATTAAGTGTGTCTTCTGAAACATTTGTTATTCAGTGCACAATATTGAATATTTACTTACACACATACACACACACAAAAGAGTTTAAAACAAGCAGAAAAACAAAACACCTTTCTCCTACTACAAATAAACCAGCTGCTTCTCCATCTGTTGCATTCTGTCTGCTTCATCATAGTCCCAACCATATTTACCTGAGACCTGACTTTACTGAGTTTCCTGAAAACCCAGTTCTTATTGAGAAATTAAGCATGGAGTTATCCTTTTATCTGCCAAAACTATACAATTTCTTGGATAAAATATGACTTTGAACATATATGCTCATTAGCTTAAGAGTATATTACTCTCCCTATTTTTTCCCTATATAGATCAAACTCTAGTACTGTGATAAAAAAAAATCCCCCTGACTCCAAAACCATCGGAAATATGCAATGAAAATTGGCTTTTCCATTTTGATAATAGTTTTGTATGTTTTATAACTCCATGTAAGTGTAAATATTAGTAACACATCTTGAAAGTTGGAAGAAACAGTTAAAACACTATGCAGTATTAGAGATGCTGAGACAGAGATAGATAAGTTGTTTTGGAATCATGCTCCTGTGGTGGACACCACAGAGAATAAGACACCTTGGACGCCTGTGATCCATAAAAGTAGGACTCTACTTCCCTCCCCACCCTCCAGCATTGCAACTAAAATCAGATCTGAAGCTTTAACCGCCATAGACACCCATATGCAAAGTCTGCAAGGAGCTCACAGTGGATACCACAAAAATCAATCTGAAGTGCTTGGGTGACTCTCTGTGAAGGGGCATTGAGGCTCTCACCTGACAGACTGAGAGGGACTCACGGGGTGTGTGTGGCTGTCCAGGAGCTGAGGTCCAAGGTATTGCTGGGAGTGCCAGTTTGTCAAGAACAGAGATCCTTTGCTGCTCTTTCATGTGGGCACGAGTGACACCACAATCCACAATCCAGACAGGAAGACTACAAAGCCCTGTGAGGGCAAGCAAAAAGTGTTGATGCCCAAGTTATTTTTTCTTCTATTTTACAATGATGACTATATCAATGACTACAGCCTGTTAGGGAGGGATGGAATTCACCTGCCTAGAAGAGGCCAGGGAATCTTTGGCAACAGGTTGGTCAACTTGTTGAGGTGAGCTTCAAAACAAAGGATCAGGAGGGCACTTTGGACTCAAAGTGGTAACATTTGCACCATTGCAATCAAATGAAGAATAAGTCAGGCCAACCAGAGAAGCAACAAATGTTCTTTAGCTGCCTCCCAAGACTTGAACCTGAAAATGAACCACCTCAACTGTATGAATACAGTGCACCTGGCCTGGTCACAAACAGGAAGAACTGGAGCTCAAGGCAGAAAGTTACACAATCATAGGAAAAACTGAAATGTAGTGGAACGACTCACATGATGGGAGCATCACGATGGATGGCTCAAGGATACTTCGTAAAGACAGGAAAGGAAGAAGAGGAGGAGGAGTTATGCTCCATGTTAAGGAGAACTTGAACATATAGAAGTCAACTATAGCAATTTTGGAAGTCCTGTTGAATGCCCCTCAGTCAAGATCAGAGGTGTTTTCTCCAAATAGGATCTTACAGCAGACATCTGCTGCCAGCCTCCAAAGCAAGATGATAAGGCCAACAAAGCCATATTTGGTTTGCTTAAGCAAGCTTCAGGTCAACAGAACATGCTTCTGAATGGGTGACTTCAACCACACAGACTTTTGTGGGAAGAACAATACAGCTACTCATACTGCATCCATGAAGTTCCTGGAAGCTATAGAAGACTGCTTCCTCATACTGATGTCAGATGTGCCAACCAGGAACTTGCTGGACTTAAACTTGAACTGCTGGACTTGCTACTCACAAACTGAGATGCGCTATTATTATGAATTCCCATGGCAAATCACCTCTTTTCATCAAAAAGGACACACTTAATAAACTAAACCTCTTCAATAGTATATAGTAACATGTAAATATTAACACTGTAACATTTTTTCCAAAAAATTTGAAAGAAGCTTAATTGTCATCTCAGTGTGAATGAATATTTGGCACGATTTTCTGATGGAATATACCGACTGAAATTGTCAGAAACATTCATTGTAAACATTGTAAACATTCAGTAGATTTGAAGAGCTCCAAGTTTTTTAAGTTATCACCTTTAGAAAAAATATGACTTACCGGTTAATCACATCTCCACTGTATTACGACACTGAAATAACTAAAAGCATCTTGCAGTGATTTCAGCAGTCTGACCTCTAATTGTTGACTGTGATGTGCATTTAGGCATGTATAAGTATATCAGGACATCTACATTCTTGTGTTTGAAAAAATACTTATATAAGGCCAAACCAGTCTGCTATATCACTGATGATGCTGAGTTTGTTTTCCCACACATTCCTGGATTTGACTTACTGCAATAAGGCAGACAGGACATACTATTATAATGTTAAGCCTTCACTTCATATCTGCAAGTCCACAAAAATACATGAAATCCAACTAAGGCTGAAGGGAATCCTCAAAAGGACAACTTGAAAGAGAAAACAATTAGAAACCTCAGCAGACAATTGCTGTGCAGATTCCACACCAGAAATAAAGCTAAATATAAGAAGATAAATCCATGACTCATCCTGTAAAAATATGTATTGTTAGATTTTCTGTGTCTCAAAAATCCACTCAGAACTTTTTTCCTTCCCACTATTAATGTAAATGATAATTCATCCCAGGTGGATTCTTCCTAATTCCATTAACTTTGTCTTCTTCAGGTTTAAACTGACTTCATTCTGTATGCATAATATTTATATTCATACTTCCTTTTTTTAAAAAAACACCTTATTCTGCAAGACCTGTTGCAATATTTTGAGAAATAAAGAATCAGAGAAGAGTAAAATAAATATTTACTTCTGAATGCAATGATTCTAAAAGTATCTGAAGGATGGTAATCTGGTGAATGGGAAATCTGTTCTAAAAAGATCTATTTAATTCATAATTAGTAAAGGGTATATGAGAAGTGTATAATGAGTAACTGCAGGAAAATGGCTGGTATTTATTTACTTTCATAGATGAAAATCAATGGATAGACACAAGAAGGGATTCAGAATTTTAAAAACTGAATTTTTTAGATTACTTATTTAATTTTGTCTAAAATGTAAAAGAAAAAACTTTTCCAAGAGATGTCTACCTTTTCAGTAGTGCCAAACAAAGCAATGGGTTTAGTTGTTTTATGGGTTTACTTGTAACAGATATATAATATTTTTGATAGCAACATAAAATATTAAAATGAACAAACGACCAGGATTCTTGGGTTAATGGAAGAAAGTTTCTATCTTTGCATTAGATTTCAGACTAGTACTTCCTTCCAACCTAAGAGTCTATTACTGAAAATTTTACATTTTAATTAATAATTTTTATAGTTAATACACTTAATATTAGACATCAAAATCTAGTAATCTCCCTTGTTCTAACAAGGTTAGGTCTCCACAATATGAAATGTCAAAGTCTTTTCTTAAATTGAGCTCCAGAGTTTATTCTTCAACTATATGAAGTCTGAATTAGGTCTTCAAGATTTATTTTCCATAAAACTGACAGATAATATTGAGAGAGGAGCGGAGTCAGAGCACAAAGCATCTTTCTCTCTGCTTTGGAGCTTGTTTTCTCCACTTTTGCACTGCTGACATCCTCAAAAGGACACCTTGTAACCCAGCAAAGGTGCAGAACCTTTTACGACAGAACCACAGTCAGAGAAGCTCAGAGACCATAGTCCTTGATTGCTTGTACTATTCATTGAGTGCTGCAAATGCTTACCCTGGAGGTAATGGAAAGTTAGTGTGTATCATAAACAGCCCAAGTGAGCAATAACATCTAATAGGGGTTAGCTGTTCTGTACCTGATCTCTGAAGTACAATTAACTGGAAATTTTTCACTAGCCTGAACAATAACAGTGCTTGGCCCCGCAGTCTCTGAATAAACCTGCTCTAAAATACTTTCTTTCCCATTAAGGCCATCATACAAATATCAGTCCTGAACATTTCACCTGAGTGATTTTGTTCAGTTTTGCTACAATAAAAATAAAGGGATTATTTATCTATGCAGTCAATCTAAAACTTAACCAGGTCTAGCTCACAATCAGTTTTTAAAGGAAGGAGTGCCTCACTATGCAAATACAGTTTAACTTTTTATGATCACACACCAATGGAAACGAGGATTCTTTTAAGAGTTTTGTTACTTAAGCTTGAAATCATCAGAATTTTTTTTCTTTTTTTGACAACTGAAATGTGCATGAGTAAAGAAGATTCACAGAATAATAACAAAAAAAAAAAAAAAAAAAAAAAGAGTACATGTAAATGCACCCAGTGAAAGTTTCATTCCTCAGCATAATACCTGTTATCTTCACTGAAGAGCTGTAGATCCAAAAGTAAAAATCAACATTTATCCGAGACTCCTTGTAAAATGGCTGCTTCGGGCAAAAACCTGATGCAAAATACATTCCATAATCTAGCCTCCATGAGTTAGATCCTTAGCAGATTTTGTAAACACTAACTGTAAACATATTTATGAGCGTTTTTTTCCCCTCTATTGCTTAAAAAAAAAAAAAAAAGAAATAATATATTTCAGCAATAAACATTTTTTAAATGTATGAAACTTCTGTTCAAAAGAAAATGCAAGTATTGCAAAAACTTTTTTTAAGTTGGGCAATAGCTCCCTATTTACACCGTTTCTTTTACTTAAAGCCAGGACTCTAATGCTTGTGGTCTGTACAAGTGCTTTCAACATTTCACACTTAGCAAAATGGGGTGAGAATGTAAACAACCATATCTAAATTAGTATCATGAACTCACTAGTTTGTGTATTTTGCAAGTTTGTTTGAATTTGTTGCTTTGAACTAGAATGGCAGAATTTATATTGAAGAAACCCCTCAAAAATATTCTTTGTGAAGTGCTTCCAATATAGGAAAAAAATACTCCCCTCCCTCTCACTCTTGTCTTAGATACATTACAGTACTCTGTAACTTCTCTACTTTATCCAGCTAATCTATAAGCTTGAGGGGATTGTATTTCTGAATAGCTAAAAGAAACATTCATACATCACCCATAGATCACAAAGTTCGCATCAAATGTATATGAAATGATTAATTTCTTGCTCTATAAAACATCACAGCTTTCTTATCAACCTGTTCCACCTTCTTCATTCCAGTTTCTTCTCCCACTGAGATATCTGCACAAGGCTAAAGAGGCAAGGTCAAAAAGAACTAAACAGTACACAGTCCTCTACCAAACACTTAGAAAACAATCAGTCTTATCCCCAGTTAATTCTTAAACATGGGCAGGTTGTTAGTCCTGTGAGGGACCTGATCTGCAGCTAGTGCAAATCAGTGTCATTTCTCTTGAATACAATTAGACCAACCTCACACCACCTAAGAATATGCTTTGGGATTTAGTTTAGCTAATGCCAGAGCCAAGGAGTAGCAATCCTTGATTCTTAAACCCAAGGTCAACTTAGGCAAGCAGTAAGTTATTGCTTGCTTTTGTTTGTTTATTATTCACAATGTTGTTGTTGCTTTATCTTTTATTAAGAAAGGAAAGATAAGTGCATTAAGGTGTATCTTTCAACCCTTAAAACATTTTATAGGTCTGTGTAGACAACTGATGCTATCTTCAAAGGCAATAATAAGAAAATGTAGTCTGTAAATTGTATTTTATCCTCATAGTTTAAGGATTTTAGTATTTTTTGTAATAGCTGCAGGGATTCATAATGCAGGTATGTGAGATTTAGAATTTCTTCATATTTTTCAAACATTTTATTATGCATGCTATAGGCAAGCTAGAAAAGATAGGTATGCCAGTGATTAGGAAGGGATATATTATTGCTACATTATAATGCACAAACAAATTTTATGTTCTTCTGCATAGCACTAGAAGCTTGAATTTATTGAGTCACAGAATCTTATCATCACTCAGCTTTTAAAGTAAGGCAGCACTCATTGATTTATATCAGGTATAAATAAGTTCCCTTGTCACAATTCTTTCTGGTACATAGGGTGCAATTCCAATAAAGTGTGAGAGTATGCAAGAGGGTCATTAAGAATTATTTGCATGCATGTAAAAAAAAAAAGGCAAAATATGTTCATTTTTACTGCTAACCTCTTCAAATTGACATCTTATTAACTACTTTTATCTACTAAAAATATTCAACAAATATGACTGAATAATTTTTCACTTGATAGAGTTTTAAGGTAAAATGTGAATGTGATATACCTAAATGTTAGAAATACATCTATGAGAAAGGGATGCAATCATATCTTCCGTTGTTAAATATTACAGGGTAAAGGAGGTTATGACAGACTCCTTTGATAGCTAAAAATTCATTCACTTGCCTGACTAGTAGTAAGTGGACATCTTATCCTATTTCCTAAAATTAGTGAACAAATATCCAGGTTGTAAGTTAAACAAATGGGTAAAAGTTTGGGTTTTTTCAGGCTGCAGATTGCACATGTGGGCTCTCTTGCGAGCTTTATTTGTTCCCATTAAGAAAGCTTGCAGATCATGGTTGCTGTGTATATATGTATACATTCTTGCTTATATTTCATATTTATTGGAGTCCTCCTACTCATGAAGAACAGTGAACAATTTCAGTGGTGCTCTGGTAAATAGCAACTGTTGAAAAAGCACCATAATCTGATCCTATATTTATAATCCCTCTTCAACACCCCAAACTAACACCTCCACCACAAGCTAACAACCAGAGCGAAATGACTGTCCATTTGAAACTATTCAGAAGGTCAGAATAGACCTCCAAGATCATCAAGTTCAACATTTGACCAAAAACCACCATGCCCACTAAATTATATCACAAAGTGCCACTTCTACTGTTTTTTTGAACACTTCCAGAAATAGTGACTCCACTTCCCTAGGGAGCCTGTTCCAATGCTTAACCACTCTTTCAGTGAAGAAATTTTTCCTAATACCCAAGCTGAAAACTCCTGGCTCAATTTGAGGTTGTTTCCCTTTACCCTATCACTGGTTTTCTGGGAGAAGAGGCCAATCCCCCACCTTGCCACAAACTCCATTGTATGATTATACATTTCCTAAGAAATTTTAATTAAGATTCCTGAAAGGGAAATTAGTCACTAGCCATTTTTTTCCAGAATTTTATTAAAATAAATGCTCACTTCCACAAACTATTATTGATTAGGAAAATTGAATTTAAAGGTAATAATTTTTTTTTTGTTCATTGAGAAGATTACGGGGAAATCACAGATTTGAAATTATGAGAAATCAGAAACAGGGATAATATTGGGAACTATACTGAGATAATTTGGAATATACCTAGGTAGCCATAAATAAATGCCTCCTAGAAAAACAGAGAGCCTATTAAATTCATATATTCAGTTTTTTAAATAAAACAAAACAGAGCAATATAATATATGATTTTGATATTACAGTTGTAAACTTTTGATATGATGCTTTCTGCTATTGTTTCAAATAATCTAGCTATCAAATATGTAAATACCATATAAAATGGACTTCAGTTAATTCCTAGGAGTGGATGAAATACTCTCTCTGGTTGCAAAAAGTACATGTGAAAAGAAATACATTCTTTGGGGATTTTTTTTCTCCCAATAGTTTGACTTGACATTGTGCTAGGTGCTTGCTATTACTTCTGTTGTCCACAGTTTTCAGGAAGGAATGAGCATCTTTGTCATTTAATGCATTGCAATTCCATAGGCATGAATGTGGAGAATTTAATGAATACTCTGATGCTCACTGGATCTTAGTGGTGAAACTTAACAGAACAGAGTATGAATCAGATATATAAAATAACAAATATCATGAAGCAAAGTGCTTGACAGTTACAGTACTAAGCTCTTCTAAGATATTTTTTGGTCTTTTAAAGCACTGTTCATACCATTTTAATTAATAAAGCTGTTACCTACAACTTCATTAAATAATATACCTGTCTCTATTATTCAGATTGAAAATTGACTGGAGTCCTATAGACAATAGAACAACTTGAATAGAATAAGAAAAAAGACCATCAGAAATGTTCAATCTGAAATTGTTTTATTAGCTCTTCTACTGCTTTTCAAAGTCATTCCAGTCAGTTTATCTTGCATGAGAAACAGTATTTAAATTAACTCAGCTGTCTTTACATGGAAGATGATGTGAGATGATTATGTGAACTTTTCATGACTGGCAGTAATAAAGAGTAGCAACATTGGTAATATCTTAGTAATGACATATCTATTTATGTAATCAATATCTGATCATTGCTTCATTTCCAAAGAGCCCTCTTTCTTAGGATTCCTTATAGATGAGAAGTGAAGGAGTAAGAGAAGTGCTATATTATACCCAAGGGGGGAGAGAGAGGCACTATATTATACCTCAGATTCTTGGTATTTCAGATAAAATTGTCTTTCATTCTTTTTTGGTGGAAGTTAAATTGCCATGATGTACAGTCTTGAGTTATAAATAAGTATATGAGGAGTCTTTTATAGAACATCTTCTTAAAACTAAGACATTTGTATGCCACAATTACTGGCCCAGAGTCCAACGAAATTTTGCCATCTTTCCTCCTATAATCTGGGAAAATTTCAGAAGGCACAATGATAAATTATAAACTCTAAGGCTGAGTCTAAATCAGAGTTACTGGGAAATGCCATGTTGATGTTACCTGACATTAAGATGAACATATGCAAAAAGATGCTGAGAATAAAAACTTTTTTCATCACAAGGCTAACTCCACTCTTTGCTAAAAGTCCTGAAATTTGACTGCCTTAGATAACATACAGCACCTGGATAACTTATTACCCAGGGTATGGAGTTTGCTCTTGGACCTGATTTGTTTTTTACACCACATTTATTTGGAGACACTGTTGAAAATCAAACCCTTATTTTTATAGGAGTGTTCCAGTGCTTCTGTAATAATGGAGTTTATTCTTTTCCAACAAACCACTGACAAGATTACAGCAACAGATATAATTTTACTTACATTTCTGATATTCAGAGAGAAATTATAAAATAAATTATTATTAAGGTACATGATTTAAAGCAAACACTTTATTCCACTGTTCTGTGCACCTATGAAGACATATATTTTGCAAGTTGGAATTTCTTTCAAACCAGCTTTTACTCTGCACTGGTGTCTTCACCTAGAGGACCCCAAAGTGAGGAAAAAAACAAAATACAAAAAATACATAAATGCTTTAAATTCTGATACTGTTCACATCTATGACTGTTTTTTCTGTCTCCAAATGTTTTTATCTGCATTAAACTTGTTTTCTGCTAATGTTAAAGAAATTAATAGGATTCAGAGAATTAAGTAAAATATATACCTTAAAGCCCAATTCAATTTCCTAAATTACACAGAATACTATCCTACTGTTTCCAGAAATATCAGAACGCGTATTGTCATGGGGAGCAGAAGTGATAGGAGAATTATTTTGCTCCATTTTCAACACATATTATACAAACCTAATTAGAATAAATATTCTTCTTAAACTAAATTCATGAAAAGATTTGTCATGGACAGTTAAGAAAATATGTAGACAGTATGCCTCTCAGAAAATATTTGCTGAGATTACTCTAGGTTTTATTTGATTTTGCATAATTTACATATCATTTAATCCATGTTATATTCATATGTAGTAACATGAATACAAGTTGTATAAAGGTTTACTTATTAGGTCATATGTAGCTATTCGTAACGTGGTGTATTCACCTGTCCAGGTGAACTGTTCATTTAAGATTTGTGTCTTGATCAGTAATTGTCAACCATGACATATCTTTCACATAAGTTATGTGACTCACCCTTGGTAACAATATCTAAAAATTATAACACTGAAGAATTACCACAGTTTCTCTTTTTGCACAAAAAGTGCAAGCGAATATACATTTGTGATCTTTCTTCAATTGTTTTTACAAATTTAGGTGAATCACTGTATCACTGTCGGTGATGCAGTGCATCTGCAATAGGAATCAAGAAATAATTTTAGCTTTTTCCATATGTTAAAAGTAATTTTAACAGGAATCTTGTGTTAATAATAATGTAAGATTTTGTATTTAAGATTTTTTCCAGTGGTAGAGTTTGCTGTCTTGAAATATGGGAAATAAATTTTAAAAACACAAGCAATTGAAAAAAACAACCCCAAAACCACTGTTTCTTTCATGTTAATTCTGGCTGAGCAGGTTAGCAGATAAAGAGCAGGTAAGAATTTTCTCCCTGCTAGATACAATTGCAGATTCACAGAATTGGATGCTTTCCTTTTAGAGCCAACATTTCAACTCTGTCAATACACGGAATGCCAAAAGCAATGAAAGAATTAAAAAAAGAGAGAAAGGAAGCTGAATGGAGGTTATTTTTGGTTAAGGATATTATAGTTTATAAATAAAGCTCCCAGAGAAGAATGCAATGTTTATGTGCACATTCCTTACAGATGACAGTCATTAAATAAAGGCTTTGTGGTTAATCCCTGTCAAAGGGAATGTATGGATTTGGGTAGGAAAGAGAATTATATACTAACACAATATGTAGGAAAGTTTTATTTTTAAGTGGTTATGAAAAAAGATGTTTGAGGAAAGTGGTAGTGAAGTGAGGATTTGTTCTTGCTCCTCCTGAAATCAGTAGATGAAATAAGTCCCTCTGATTTAATGGAGGAAAATCTAGTTCAGGAAATTTTATGCCAAAAGTAGAGAGCTATTATTTATTATATTATTTATACAGTATATTTCTATAGCAGCAACTTAGAATACTTTTGGTTTTTTAAAAAAATTAAATTCAATTAATTTTAATTGTTTCATGGCATTTAAAATATTTTACTAGGTCAGAAAGGTATTTTGGTAAATATCAGATATTTGACTATTATAATTCTACTAGGGTTTACTTTGTATCAGCAGTTTAATAAACCATTCTCTAATAGAAGCCTAACGGGAAAGATATAATTATTTAATATTTTAGAATAATAATCACTACTGTCTAAAGTAAATCATAATATTACAAAAAACCCCCCATGTTTTCCTCCTCTATTTGATGGATTGACTTCCTGAAGAAAAAATAAAATCAGAAACTCTGAATGAATGACAGAATCATGGAAAGAACTCCCTTTGGGGTTTTCATAAAAATTTTACTTTCCAGCAGTCATATATCCTTTCTGCCACTTTAATTAGGATGAACCAATATGAAACATTTTGTACTGTATTCCACATGTTATTGCATGTTGATATAACTCCCTTAGAAGTCTGAACAGAGATGTAATCTTGATTAGATCCTAATAAGCTTTAAAGAGAAAGAAGCCGATACATGGAGCTTAATCTCTTCTTATAGCTTAAGAAGGACGGTCAGGGCTAAGTTTGAAAAAGACATTTTAAAAAGCCATGCAGTAAATTGTAATATGGCAGAAAGTAATTTTTACAGACAAAATGAAGAGGTATACAAATATATGCAAGCACAATTCCAACTAATTTGTAGGAACAAATAACTTGTCCAGTTTTGACTGGGTCTGATATTGCAGAACAGCAGAAATAATGCATGAGCAGAATTTCTGAAAAGCATATTTCTAAAGCAAAATTGAGATTCTACTTTTTCAAATCACTTGAGTATCTCTGAAGAATCACCTAGGATTCTAATTAAGTGGGTTACATTCTGAAAAGTTCCTAAGTTAATTGTCCCATTCACATTGAAATCAATAGCAATCAGTGCTGGCTGTATACAAAAGACTCAACTTTATTTAGACAATTTTTCACTTTTAGGTGCTGGCTTGTCTATTGGAATCCAGAGGTGGATAAATTTCTCATGAAATGCATGGCAACTTATCTGATGTAGTCTACACATCTCCAGAAACACAGCTGTGATTCCTATGCAGGTCTGCCTAGGCCAAGAGCATTTAAGCTCCACAGACACCAAAACCCGAACATTCATATTTGCCAAGCACCTGAAGTTCTGTTTCTCAGTACACAGAACTTCATTCCTGATGCTTCATGCTTCATTGACATGTAACAGACATTAAACCCAAGAAGGATCCATCTTCTAGGCACTTTATAGCTTCAGCTGCTCTGCCTATTTGGCATACTCAAACACTTCCTATCATGTGTGTATGAAACCAGGATTCATAAAAAACCTTGATTTTTCTGGCACATGAGTCAAAGTACTCATCAAATAGTTTGGAGTTCTTCACTCAAGGCCTGTCTCCCTGAAGATGAAATCTCAGCTGTTTTGTACTGGAGCCCAAACCATAAGCTATTTAAAGAGAAGCAGGAGAAAATCTTTTCATCTTTTTGAACCTGTTTTACCAGACAAAAATATATTTAATTTCTCAATTGTGATGGAGGGGGAGAGAGGGATTGCAACCATGACATTATAAAATAGATCAATTTTGGGATTTAAATTTTCCTTCCCAGTCAGTTTGGGCAATCATCTTCCTTCTGATTCTCAGACAGTCTGTGTGTGCATGCCTTGTCCTTTGGGCAGTAAAGTCCATCACAGCTGCAATTTCACTGTGAATATCAAACTGGGCAGTACGGAAATTCAACTGTTTCAGCAAAAATGGATAGGATTATTTGAGACATTTAGAAAACCATCAAATTCAGGAGTTCTGTAGGGGACATTTTTATTTCAATAATGAAATTAGACATTCACAAATCCACAATGACTCTTCCTTCACTTATGATAATCCAGTAGTTTGAATACGGACATTACAAACTGAATCACTGAAGTAAATTGGGATTGAAAACCAAAGAACCTTTGTAACAAAGCCACCAGCTGCCTTTTAATAATTTTTATTGACTTTTAACCACTAAAGAAGAGTCTGAAATTGTAGATTGTATCTACGCTTACCCACGCCGTGTTTCTTGGAGATACCTAGTTAGTGGCACGTACAGTAGCTCTAAACCTTGAAGCAGTGTATCTCCATTAGTATGGCTGGAAAGCTGCTCAGTGGAAATGGATGTGGGAATGCCAGTTGACAGCTGCCTGAACATGAGCCAGCAGTGTGCACAGGTGCTTAAGAAGGCCAATGATACCTTGGCTTGTATCAGAAATAGTGTGGCCAGCAGGACTTGGGAAGTGATTGTCATCCTGTACTCGGCACTAGTGAGGCCTCACCTCCAGTACTGTGTACCGTTCTCGGCCACTCACTGCAAGACAGACACTGAGGTGATGGAGAGTGTCCAGACAGAGACAACGAATCTGGTGAAGGGTCGAGAGAGTAAGTCATATAAGGAGCTGCTGAGGGAGCTGGAGTTGTTTAGCCTGGAGAAAAGGAGGCTCATGAGTGACCTTAACACTCTCTGAAACTCCCTGAAAGGAGGTTGTTGCAAAGTGGGGATCGGTTTCTTGTCCCAGGCAACCAGTGACAGGACAAGAGGAAATGGCCTCAAGCTGTACCAGGGGAGGTTCAGATACACTAGGAAGAATTTGTTCACTGAAAGGGCTGTCAGTCATTGGAACAGGCTGCCCAGGGAAGTGGTGGAGTCACCATCCCTGGAAAATGATTGGATGTGGCACTTAGTGCTGTGGTCTAGTTAACAAGGTAGAGATTGGTCAAAGGTTGGACTCAAGGATCTTGGAGGTTTTTTCCAACCTTAATGATTCTATGATTCTGTTCCGTGATTTCCAAGTACCTAGTGTAGCATCTTAACCTGACTATGTGTGGCACTTCACTGTGTGAAGGTAACTGAGACATCTTTGATACAGCACGGCACAATGTAGTGTAGAAATATCCTGCTGGAAATCAGCAGAAGAGGAAGTTGTCAGCTGCTGGGGTTGTCACTGCTGGTGTTCTGGAGCATGTTGTACCATAGGTTTTCTCACTGTCAAGAGTCACAAAAATTAAACAAAATAAATATGCTATGGCTTTCAAAACAGGTAGTGTTATATCATCGCATATATGGTTGATACAGGCCCAGATCCTCAGTTGTGGATATCAGTGGGGCAACAGTAAGTTGGAGCTACCTTGATTTTCCCCTGAAGTATGTTTGGTTTGGGTTTGATTGGTTGGGTGATTTTTGTTTGGCTTTTGGTGGGATTTTTGTTGGTTTTTATTTTTGGGGGGGGGGGGTGAATTTTTTTTGTTGTTTTTTTTGTTCGTTTTTGTTTTATTTGTGGGTGTTTTTTCGGAGGGGGAGGAGAAGTAGTCTTTCCTATTCCTTTTGCCATAACCTATGTTTTTATTATCTTTGGTCTGCCTATCTGCCTAACTTTCTCTTTACCTATTCACCGACGCTCGGGCATTGTATGTTGTTACAGGATGTGAATTAACTTAAGATTTAAACCTTGAAATGTAACAATCCCATTTTGTAAGACTTTGTTTAGAACTCATCTAAAATAGATGAGACATGTTAGATTGGACAAAAGACTTAATGAGGACAGATTTAACAATATATGAAAGGTTAGTGGAAGAAGTGAAGATACAAACTGAAAATTAAGTCGCTTTTGTTGCTCTATTCAAATATAAATTGTATGCATAAGCTACAATGATGAACACAGACATTAAAGGAGAAGAAAAAGGGAAGGGTTTAAAGTTTGTTGAGGCAGAAAGAGATGTCTGAGAGCTTGGCATACAGCACTCATTATTCATATTCTAAACATATAAAATAACTGTATTGTGTCAATTCCTCTTTATATTAAATAGGAAAATGCTGAGAGATGGGAAGGACAAAACACTAATCAGTTACAAATTCAGCACTAAATTACATGTTGTTGCTACTCAAAACAAAAGTTATTTCAATTCTTTTCTGCAGTTTCTAAAAGACTTTGAACTGTATTATCACCATCAGAAAAATCACGTATTTTTCTTGCTACCTGGAAGATGCAACTTTACAACTGAATTAAAAAGCTACTGTGAAAAATGATCCAGAGTAATGACTAAAAGTATTTGTTAGGACAGTCTTTCATTCTGTGGTTATACATGCTCAAGGCACAATTTTTGACAGGAAAAATGGAAGATTGCATCTTGATGGCCAAAGATAGCTACAAAAACAAGAGAGAAAAATTTACAATTTTTTTTTTCAATGCATCACAGTGCTTCATAGTGGGAAAGAGCTGTTTTTAAAATAGTAAGATGCAGATGAGGGTGTGTACTCATACAACCTACTCTCTTAGAAAAGAGAGCAGAAAAATAGCAGGGAATTTGAAAACTTAAAAATTAGCTAAGAAATGTTGAAGGAAATGTTCTTCCCCAGAGAAAGCAGCTGATGAAAAGGATATATCCGTCATTTTACAACTGACTAGTAATTAACCAGCTTGTAGTCCCTATAGCCATACTTACAGGTTAACAGACTTACAACGCCTGGACTTCTCTGGTTTTGCTAACTTCTTCTGTAACCAATGTTGCTATTAAGCACATACTCCAATTCTTGGATTGCCTCTCTTGTTTAACTAAACTTGTATTCAATTTTTAGAGAGCTCTCTGTTGGGAAATATAATGTCTGACACTTTTCTATCATGATGCACTTTATTTCTTATAAGGAATTTCACTAGTCTTCACTTTTGGAACATAAAGAAATATACAAAGATTTATATATCTGTATAGCTCTTTACTTAAATACACACATATATATATATAAATATATTTATATAGTAAAAGATACTCATAAAGCATTTCTGGTAATCAAATATCAACTGGAGAAGGAGATACAACTAAAAGTAACAAAGCAGATCACTCTCTGCACTTATACTGAGTAATAGCATGGTTTGATAATGTTGTGGGTTTGCAAGGGTTCCCCCTCTCTGGGGTACTGTCACCTAGATAAACCCACGACAGATAATAACACAGAAATGGTGGAACTATACTAGAAAACAAAGACTATAGATTAGGGTGGGTGTTTCAAAGATGGGCAAGGGAATGGGCGTTCATCCAAGTTTTGAAGGACCTGACCTATGCAGCTTTGCACAAGTCTCAGTAGTGGAAAATGTTCCCCTTCAGGATTTCTATGACTTTTCCCTCAGCTCAGATGCTGAAGGATATGAAATAGATGCCCTTCTCCAGTTTTCTTGTAGTTTTATGTTTTTTCTTTTATGATGTCCCCAGCCAGCTTTGGCATGAGGGAGAAGGTTCCCACCCAGATGCATTGTGGAGAGACATTGTCTTTGAAGTGCTGCTACCACACAACGATCCCTTGCTTACTAACTGCAATTTGAGGAGATCACCATCGTAAATGCGGAAGATCTTGGACACTGAAAAAAGCACAGATAAAAAGAATGGAAGATAGACCCAGATGATACACAGACTTTACAAAATACCCATTAAATAAAAAAAAATATATTTATAAAAATCCCAAATGTAAAACCAGATTGTCCCAGAGTTTAGATGTCTGAACCTAATGAAAAAGTAGAGAAAGGTCATCTAAAATTGAAGGTAGGAAAAAAGGAAAGAAAACAAATTAAATTAGGAAAAAAAAAATTCCCTTAATCAAACTTTTTTAAACAAGATGAGACCAAGAGACTGTAAACTCTTGATTTTATACACATGAGCTACAAAGCAAGGGCCAAATTACTGGTTTGTCACTCGTCTTGGAAATTAATTTTATTCTACAGTTCAGCACAATTAAATCTTTGCCTGTAAGACATCAGTGGAAAGGAATGGGAGTTATTTGCTTTTATTTTTCTCAATGACATCTCTTCAGTAACAGACAGGAATTCACCCTCTGTTTTCAGTTTGTATAACATCATACTGTGCTTAAATAAACTACAGGGTGAAATTCAACCTGATATAGCTTTAGTTCCTTCAGGAAAATACGGCTATATTTTCCTTAGCAAGTTACTCTTCTGAGGTGTGATATAACATCTGAAATATAGCATTTTAAGGATCAAAGAAAATGTCACCCACGGGGTCCAGTGATGCTGAAAAATACAGAAGCCACAGCTCCTCACAGAGGAACAAAGTTTAAATAAAGATACAACAAACCCAACAATGCTGGGTCACAGTACACTGAGAAAAGTCAAGCAAACACAAGTGGGTCATGTTCCACTTACAGTCCTATGAACTGCACCCAGTAAATGTCCTCTGAACAACAATAACTTAATACACTTTTCTAAGTGCTCAGTGTATGTATTTTCTTTAGATAGAGGCATATAAACAGGGAATGTTTTTTCTCTGGGGAGATTTATTTTCTCTATCTATACAATTTCCATGCAGTATGAAAGATCTGTTTCAAAATTAAATTCAATTAAAGAGGAGAAATTAGTCAAATTTCTAAAAGGATTATGTCATTCCATATAGGTCACAAACACAGGCATATAGGGCAGTCATAGAAAGTAAAGATGGAAGCAAAATTAAAAAATAAACAAATACAGAAGATAACTTTCAGGACTTCTTATCTTAAAACAATTGTCCAAGCAGTACATAATTGCTACAAATGGTTGGTTTTTCCACAGCAAGGGATGTATCTGATGAATGTATTTTTATTTTGCTTCTATGTTATCCAATAATCAAACCTAACTTCTGCAATTGTATCCCTTATTCAGAAGTACACTGTGTGGATCTGTAGCCCAAAATTGGTTGACATAAACAAAATGCTGTTTGAGAGCCTGTTTGGTCAGTCTTCTCATATTATTCACAATAATAGGTCACACAGTGCTTTTCTTTGGTCTTGCTGGATGATTTGAATTTATTTTAAACAGGAGGATAATAATAAACAACAGGCAATAATTAGGAGCAAATGCTGTTGTACTTACTAGTTATTTTAAATGTGAAAATCAGATATGTTTGAACTAATTTGTATTTTGAAGACTTAATAAGTTACACGGCTTCCAATTACACCTGAAGAGAAAGAATACATTGTCTAGTCTTTGGGACATATTTATTCCTACTTAGAATTAAACTATAGGTGGAAAGTCTTACTATTTGTACAAAAGAAGCATGACTAACATTCATTTTTTCCTTCAGAAATTCTATACTTGGTAGAATCATGTTCTCAAGAGCCTGTGCTGCTCAATGACACTACTCACCCTTAAAGATCTTCCTTCTAATTATACTTTATATTAACAACTGAATGCAGACAGGTTTTCCTGCTTTCAATTACATGAAGTTAGTAATTCACTGGCTATATGCACATTAATTTACCTAGAAGTTAATGGAATTTGCCTACCCAGTTTCAGTTGATACTCACATTTGCAGAGTTATGCTGAAACCCCATTCACATTCCATATATTCTTGCCTGGTGAAAAAATAGTTGCACATGCATGTGATTGCCTCTTTGGATCCTTTTCAAAGCCTTCTTTAGGAATCTGAATACGCCCTTCTGTGGGAAAACTGCAGAAACAAAAAAAGGAATGAAAAACTTATTAAGACTATCCTTCCTCCCAGAAGTTCCTCAGAACCTGATTGAGGGCTTCAGATATAAGGGATACTTAAAGAGCAGGAAGGATCAAAGCCCCCAGCATCAAAACAGTTTGGTTTCACCTTTCACTACACCTCCTACTTACAGCCATTGGTGTAGAAAGAGTAAAGCACAGAGAGGGAGGAGATGCAGCTCTGGGAAAGATGTTTAAAATGGGAATTCCACCCTGGAGGGAGCCTGGCAGAAAGGTTATCTAAGCTGTACTATTTTTCTCTTTGATCCCTGCTGGGAAAATACACACCTTTCACTTTCTCAATGTCTGCTGTCCAGAGAAATTGCAAAGTATCTGCAGCCACAAAGGAATTGTGTGTACTATACGTACATGCACACAAACATACTCGAACATACTGAGAGCATAAATCAGCCGTCACTTACAGTGATTTATTCACTGTGAAGTCATACTCTGCCAAATCAATGAGTTACTGCTGTGCGACCGAAGGTAAATTCCACTCATCATGGATGATTAATATCTATTGTGTTTGGCAGGATTTTGTAAAAGAGTAATTGGAAAAAAAAAAAAAAAGATTGCATGTAAGATCATATGTTATGCATGAATGGTATTGTAAACATCCAGACTATATTGTGAAAGGTATCTTTAAAGATTTAGTTTTGAACCACAGCATTTTGGGCACAGTGGAAGAAGCATTGGGTGGTTACATGAAGATTTTCATTTGGAAAGTAGGTTTATTTTATGCTTCCTTTTATACATAGATCAAAGAAGCTTGTGATGTGCCTCATGATTCTAAATAATAGTATGTCTTTCCCCAAGGTCTTCACATATCCCAAGGGAATTGGCCATATACATCAACTGCTGTATAGGTGTAAAATATAATAAATGGATCTTGGTGTACTAGCCAGCTATTATAAATTATTGCTCTGCATGTTTTACTCATTGTTCTGAGAGCATCTGTATGACTTACAAACTATGTTCAGGGAAGTGCATACATGTTCTACCTGCTTATGAGCTGAATTACTGAAAAGCCCTTCTGAAAAGCCCTTCTCAGACCTTACATAGCATAAATAACTATGAAGAGGTCAGATATATCATGCTTCAGCCTCTTTCCTGATGCTTGAGCTGTAGGTGTCTGTGGGTTTGCATTTGGAAGGAATAAAGAAAAAACAAACAACTGTTCATCTATTGTTATTAATCATTTACAATGAAGTAACTATCCCACATTTGTAGGAGCTAAATCTATCCAATGTGCAATTGGTTAGATGTGAGGATCAGAGCTGATTGTTCCTTCTGATGTATTATTTTATAATATATTTTTAAATGTTCTGTCTTTTTATGTCATCAAAGAATAATGGAGCGGCATATGACGTGATCATAGATGTTCACACTGAGTCAATACAACACATGCAGAGGTTAAAGCTAAACAAAAAATTTTGTACTAATTTATTCCTTATGTAATTTACAGGAAATTCTGGTGAAGAAGACCATTCAAAAGGACATATATTTATTTCTATGGACTTAGCTCATGGGTCATGATTGGCAAGGACATTTAAAGGACAAAGCTGCTCAGCATAAAAATTAAATAAACAATTGGATATTCATGAAATCACTTTAGAGGTTTTGGGGTTTGGATTTGGTTTTTTTATTGTTTTGGTTTGGGGATTTCGGGGTTTTTTTCGTTGATTGGTTTCTTTTCTTTTCTTTTCTTTTTTTTTTTTTTTGCCGCGGAATCTAAAACATCACAGCTTTATTACTTTCCCATCTTTTTAATATCCAGGAAAGGGCACATTTGTCCAAGTGGCTCTTATTATATGCTTGGAATATGATTACAGAAAATCCTTCATGGCAGTTACTGCTTTGCAGGCCTTGGGGGGTGTTTGGGAGGGCAGACGATCCTGAGACTATATGACTTATCTCCTTCTACCTTAGTTGCTAACAGAAGAATATAAGAATGATCATAATGGATCCATCTGGCCCAGTATCCTGTGGTGTAAGTGTGAATAACAGGGATGCCTAGGGAAGAATATCAGGCAACAGATGAACAGGTGGGCCCAAAAGGTTTGATCAGTGGCACAAAGTCCAGCTGGAGGCAAGTCAGTGTATATCCCAGGCTGATAGTGGGGCCAGTGCTCTTTAACACATTCATTAATGACCTGGTCATTCCTCAGGTGAGGAGAGGTTGAGAGCTGGGACTGCTCTACCTGGAGAAGAGAAGGCTGAGGGGGGATCTTATCAATGTGTTAATAAATATCGTACGAGAGGGAAAGATGAGGGAGCCTAACTCTTCTCCGTGGTGCTCAGGGACAGGTCAAAAGACAGTGAGCACAAATTAAAGCACCTGAAGTGCCCTCTGAACATAACATTTTTTTACTGTGGGAATCGTCAAACACTGTGACGGGTTGCACAGAGAGGTCATGGAGTCTCAGCACCTGTAGCTTCTCAAAACACAATTGCACAGAGCCCTGGACAACCAGCTGTAGCTGATCCTACCTGAGCAGGTGGGTTAGATTAGGTGGTCTCACATCCCCTGCAACCACCCAGAGACTCTGTGTGATCCTGTGACAACAGAAATGCCTTGGGAAGAATATTAATATAAGGTAAGCACATATTTCTCCTGAACACTCTGTCTTGGGAATTTCTTCCAGGCAGACATGGTGTTTTGACATTTAACAGAAAAGTCATAAATGTCATATTTTCCTATTAAATTGTTCTTTATTTCTTTCTTTCTCCAGTCAAACAACAATTAAGTAGTTAACACTTTGAAAAGACAATAATTTCACGCTGTCTGCAGACTCACAAGAACCACTGATTAATTTCAGTCTAATATTTTGAATATTATCCCTGCAATCTGTAAATGTGTTTAGAATCTAATATGATTTACAGATGTGAATAGATGAGCTCAAGGGCAATTCATCATTTGCATTAACTTTTTGAACGAGGTAAATGTTTAACATACTATGACACTTTTGGACACTAATTCCTAATATCTTAGATAAGAGGATGCTAGAAGTCACATAGGAAATTGCACTTGCTTGCTGATGTAGCCTGGTTTAATTGCTGCCTAAATTTGTGTTAAAAACACTTAATCTACTAAATCTCTTCAGGGTCTTTTATAGTGCAGCTAAACTTTATCAACCTGCAAGATTGTAAATTTTTTTCATGTAAATGTTCTTATTTCCAGACAAGTTCCATGGAATCCATAAAATTCCATAGGGACTAATATAGAATGATCTTCAGTAGCCACATCTTGAGATACAGGTGCTCAGATGGCCGATTTTTGAATTATGTCACCCTTTAAATCTTCAGCCCCCCAACCATAAACTGTCAGCATTGCAATAGCACATTATCTTCCTAAATAATGATTGTATGCTTTTCCAAGGCATGAGATAAAAAATCTTGTTTCACCATTCACCAGGTTCACTCTTTCATAAAGAAATTATAGAAACATGCAGTTTGGTTCTGATGTTGTTTCATATAAATGTTTATTGTTGTTCTGATTTCTTTTACTCAATTTTGATGCCTCAGTATTTCACAACTAATAATTTAAAATAAGGCCCTTAGATGCTTGAATATCACTAGTAGTCAGTGAGATTTTGCCATCAAAGTAATTAAAAAATGAGACCTGGGCATGTTAATAAAAGTCCTTTGTATTTCTCTTCCTTGGGCACAAAATGAATACAGGAAATCTTTCCAACCACAAAGTGTTATTACAAAAGGAAACACACCGAAGTTGTGGAGTAAACAGTGGTTATATGACAATGTAAGATGGTATTTTCGTGGACTTTTAACACTGGATTTGGAGATAGATCAATGGTTTATGACAGTTCCATACCAAAATGACTTCTCTTTCACTAGAAAGTAGCTTTGATACATTTTTTGCTTTTCTTCTGCAAAGGAAATGAAACTAAAATGCCAATAGCATCAAACAGTATGCTACTGAACTGCATTTATTTTATCTAATTTAAGGAATACATTTAGAAGTTCCATTCTTAAGTCTTGATGTTTACACTCAGATAAAGGAAATACCCAAATTGTGAGTTTCTCTTTCCCAGGTAACCTTCTACAGGTTCCCTAAAAACATTCAGGAATCTTAAGCATACTCAGAGAGTTGATTCATCTGTATTCTGACAGCAATGAAGTGTGTTTCATGGCCCAGATCTAGAAAGAACAATGTCATGAGAGAGAATTAAATAAACCAGCTGGAACTGGGCTTCTCAATAAATTGAGGGTCTTGTTTTCAGATTGGTCATATCCTAAAAAACATCTTATCAAAGTAAAGAGAATATACCAACCCAGATGTGATTAGAAGAATCAAATGAAAACTGCTTACACAGAACAAAACATCGAATCCTTATGCCAGTAGACATATCCAGGCTGCCCAGTTAAGCCTTACGAATAACTACTTTTCTTATGAGGCCACTGAGCATTACAGCCTGTAGGGATAGGTACAATTTCGGAAGAATTTGTGACAGAAAGTTAGGAACTTGGTTTTCACTAGGAAAGCTTTCTGCCTAAATGGTAACTCTTTCTCAAAGGCAGTTTCAAAGCTTCCTCTTCTCTCCCGCCTCCCCACCCCCACCCCCCCCCCCCCCGCCCCCACACAGCAAGAAAAATTCTCAGCCTCTCTCTCTGATATGTGGGAGGAGAAAGATAGCCCTAATAAACATGTACAGAGGCCCTGGGAAGGCCAGCGAGACACAGGGAGGGCGGGGCATTGCCTTTTACCCCTGGGGCCCATTGTGCAACATCGTCAAGAAATGGTCCTTGCATCTGAAGTAAACCTTTTTTAATCCTTACACTGCCTTGGCATTCTTGGGAAGAATACCTGTGTATGTTTTACCCTACACAGCCATAGAAATGAATCCTTGTCCTTGTTTCCTGCATGTTCCTTAGTATGAACAAGAAACATTTGTATTCTGAAATCAGCTGCAAAGCTTTCCTCGCCAGTTCTTCCTCTCAGTTCCTCCCTCATAAGTAATTTCTACACCTTGATGGCAGAAACATGGAGGAAGTCATTGAAGGATCCTTTTCTAGTGATTTAGGATACAGGATCAATTGCAAATTCTAATATATTGTTCCTTTTACAAGCCCTCTCATATTGCCATCTGGAAATGCAAAGCAGCACAACACATTGAAAATTATTTCAAAGGACAACCATCTCTTTTGTGGTTTCTGGGGCAGGAGGGAAATAATCAAAGAAAGCAAGGGTTTGTTTTGGTTTTTTGTTTTGTTTTTTTTTTTTAATTAATTCCTGACACTTCCAGTGTAAGGGGGAGCATAGCTGTTTCTGTGTCTTTCTACTGTTATGTCTGTTTCAGAATATGTACTAACTAGTAAAAGGATCACCATGGTATTAAGAAGCCAAACAAAATATTTATTTAATAAGCGAATGAAATGCACACATAAATAAACAGTGGAGGTCTCACTTAGACCAGACCATATCACACAGACCAGATTGAAGAAATATTTCAAGATCTTAACCAACTGGAAAAGAAAGTTTAAAAAGATCACTCATAGTCTAACTGTGTTCCTTTTTAATATTTCACAACTAGAAATCTGAAAGATGTCTTGACAAATAAGTCATGAGAAAATTTTCCTTGTGGTTGTGTGTGAATTTTTTTCTGAATTTACTTTAATCAAAAAACCAGTATGGATTTTTCTATTGTTCAAGGCTATGGTAAATATTTTTTGATCTCGAATTTTGTTTAGGATCCAATTCTGCAACAGTTACTTAGACTGGATTTTGCTTGAGGAAGGAGTTTTGTCCAGTAGTAGTTACAGAATTTCTCCTTACATTTAACCAGGTATCTTTTAAAAGGAATTATTGTCTGTGGTAATCTGTGAATAGTCTGAGAAACTCAAGTCCTTGATGCCCAGAGCAAACACAGAGGCATGGCAGTACAGGCTTCAATCTATTGCTATTATCCACTTATTTGCATTTTCAGCAAAAATGTTAATCTTATGATAAAGTTGCTATAAGTATCATTTTTCATCTGCTGAAATTTTAAGTGTGTACAACACCTTCTTCTGCATCCTAAGCACACATCTACAGAGAACTAGATTAATTCACAGACAAATTTCTTACAGCCAGTGATGAGTTATCAGCAGGTAACTATATTCAGTCTCCACTGAAATGGGCCACATTCAAGCCAGTGACCTGGCAGTGAAAAATTCATTCTCACTTCCCGGAGCATCCATAATCTCAGGTAGCCTTTTTACTCTGTAATTATTTATTTCCACTAAACTCTAAAGTGTTGTATAATGCTTGGTAAGATACAGACAATTTAACTTCTATATTAGATATTTCATCAAAATGCAGAAAGCTCTTTCATGTTCAGAGCTTCTGTTCTGTGCAGTGATGTTTGCAACTAGAACACAATTGGAGGAAATACAAAATAAGAAATACAGCCCAGTGTGTGTGAAGATACTTTAGAAAAACATTTTCATCAAAACTGAAGACAAAAGTCAGTGTTGCCAAATATGAAAAAAAGACAAAATCTTCTTAACACATTTTACAAATACATTTAAATAATAGTCAAGAAGTGCTCTTATATCCACTGTAATTAAATTATGTAGAATCTTTTTTGATGAGCCTTCTTGACTGAAAACACTCATTTTCATCAGAATGAAGGCCAGAACTAAACACAATCGTTTTAATAAGTACTTTTTTTATGCACCTAAATAGTTGCTCAATCCTTATCACCATTCAGACTGGGCACTTTAACAATATATTTCAGTGTTCAAATCAAGCAAGATGAGAAGACTTGGATAAAGCAATTCAGTTTCACATAATGTAGTTTCTGCCTGCTGCCTCCAGGAATAAGGAGATAGCCAGAATATTTCAAGTCGTTGAGTAAAAAACTTACCTCCTGCCAGCACAAACATGGTTACTCACTGAATATACAAACTTATTCCATCGCTCTGAAAGTAGCAAGTCTTTTTCCAGTCTTTATTTTACTTTCATTTTGCAAAGGACTATGAGAGTATTGTGGTAGTGATTTCATGAGAAATAATCACTCAGCTCCTTCTGATTCCCTGACAAGTTTCAACCCTGACAGGAAAGTACAGATGCTAAGTTCTTGCATTTATTTTATATGGTTTTCTTTGGGTCACTAATTAAAAGTGCTACTGTAAAAATGTTTCTAGCTCAAGACATGCATTCCTTAGAATTTTTTCATTTGAATAGTGTCTTGATAATATACTAAAAAAAGAAGGTGATGATGGGTTTTACAGCACAAAAATACTAAAAAAATGATCTGAATCACTGGATTTGTGGGAAGAAAGTTTCAAAATCAAGACCTCTTGAAACAGAAAGGCCTCTTATTTATATTGCGGAAACACTTGATAAGATATTTTGCTGATCATGGGTAGATATTCAGCAACAGTTTAAATGAAAGTTCAATGGAGTGGCCCATTCCAGAACACTTGGTTACAGCAGTAGGAGAGAAAACTAAGCTGGGAGAAAAGTCAATAACTTGAGAGCAGAGAAAGAGTTATCATCAAAGGCAGCCTTCTGTCATGTACTCAGATTCCTATTACAGTCATGGGATGGTAAGTACACAGAAAAGTTGTGAGACAGACAGTGTTATCAGAAATGTCCTTAAAAACTGTTAAAAAGGGAAAGAGGGAAGTAGAAGGGAAAAGAGAAAACAGAAAGAAAATTCCAAGCAGGGAAAAGCAGGATTAGGTACGATTTTTCTTCAAAATTATTTCATTTGATACAATACTTTGAAAATGCCAAATGTGAAATTTAAAGCAATCTTTTTCCTTATTGCCCTGTTTTACTAGACTGCTCTTCATTAACTGAAATACTTTTTCCAGTGTGTATTAATTAATCAGTTTGTGTTGGATAAAACACATGTTGAAATATTCTTTTTTCCAGCTTTTGGGCAGCACTGTCATTTATTCAGAACATTGTAATAAGCCTGGTAGAGTATTTGACTCATCAGCTTTGAATAACATAGCTAACATTCCTTGCATAGGTCTGAAAAATTCCATCTGTGCAAGATGTATATAGATGAATGAATCAGCACAAGTATTTTATTACATCTGCTTTCAAGGTACAAACAGACCTAACTACATTGGTTAGTTGAAAAATCTGCATGAAAACTACACAAATTCCCTGGTACAATGGTAAGTTTAAACATCTTAACTGAATGCCACCTCTGTAGCTCACACCCTATCTCTTCTTAAAGTGAAAATATTTCTCTCTTTCTCTGTCATGAAACTCACCTGTTGAACTCTACCCAGTCTACCTTCCCAATCCACTTTCTCTTTCTTCTTTCTGCAGCCTAGGTAGGACCTTTTTGGTAGATACATCTTTCTATTTAGTTTGAATTAGAACAAGGGTCATCTTTTCTGAACTTAAAGAAACTGGTTGGGAGTTGAGTTTAGGTGGCACGCAAGTTTTATTACACAGCTTCAGCTTCCAAGACACTAGCTTTATAAAGATTGTCAATATAAAATAATAGTAGAGTAGAATTTTATTTTAAGGGCAATTCATGCCTGAAGGGATGCTTTATAACCCGCTGTAGCTAGCAATGATGTTGCAATTACAAACAGAAAAGGACACAATATATTTCTTGTGACTGACACATTTATATATGCTTATGATGTAAAAATGGGATACATTGATATTGATTCTTACTTAGATCCTATTTTGATACATGCTTTTATTTTACAGACATTGACCTTTATGTGATCCCATTTATACAAGGGAATTTTTCCACACGTTCAGAGTAATACAATATTGGGCTGAATGAACACTTCTACAGTGTTCATTATTTCTCTAATTTACATAGTAATAACCCTATCTGATGTGCCACAACAGTATTAAAGATGGTATAGAGTACTAGAGATAATATAGAGACTAGAGCTTAAATATGACATAACTTTATTATGGAAGATGATATGTTATATTGATCTTGGACATTCTGTGAGGCTTTTAATGATTTAGCTATTTAAAATGCAGAACTTTGAAAAAAAATAGGAGTAAAGAAGGCAGCAAATCATATTCCCTTTGTTTATAATGAGAGACAGAAGTTTAGCATGTGCTAAAAAATAAGAGAAAAAACAGGTTGTTGAGTCTTATTCACAACACAACACATGGGATAATAGATTAGTTTTATGCTGAAAAAAAAAAATCCTTTTCTTTGGAAATTTTATTTTGGTAACACTATTTCTTTGTATATACCAGAAAAAAAATGCCACTGCTCTATGACAAGAATTGTGATGGAAAGCCAGATCAGATAGAGTGAATAGACCAAGACCTTTATCTTACACCAAACAACGAAGAAAGGATAGTAAATTACTTTCAATAGGAAAAGTAGATTTTATTAGCCTTTAAAGTAGAAGACTTGATTTCATGGTGACTAGGTAAGACAGAAAACAAATAAAAAGAGTTCATAAAAGATTCTCTCTCTACCCACTGTGCCCTTGCAGGAGAGGTTCTTGTTTCACATGCTGGATTAATTTCAGCTGGATGAGTAATGTTTTGATAAGTAAAGAATTGCCCCCTAGTACTCATGAAGCCGTTATTCTTTCCATGACCCCTGACAGATAACTGTGTATCCTTCTGATAAACCGCCCTTTAAGCAGAGACTCTCATTTCCTTGCTATGACACTGTGCTTGAACTAGGCAGCTAAAAGGAAAGGGGACTTGTCATGCTGAGCACTCTTTGTTTGTTACTTGGGTATTCAGGCACTTGCAAGATCCAATAGGCATTCATTGAACTCAGATTCTTTTAATTGTTTTAGGTTGTATTTTGATTAATAACGTAGAGAAGAACACCATGAAAGCAATGGAAGAAAGGACTTTTCCACATATGTACTCTTTCTGGATCAGACAACTCAGTTCACAGTAGATACGATATCATTTGGGATGGGAATGTGTGGTCAGGAGTGTCCCCTCTTCCACTGGATAAGATAATATTCATAAATATATTGAACTCTAGAAGCTGGATACATGTACACAAAGTTTAATCCAAAATTAATCCTAATATTAGTAAAATGGGATAAAAACCACCAGTAAAGACAAAGAATCTGCATTTTGATGAAATCTAAGAACTCTGAGCCCACAATAAAAGAAGATGTAATATTTCACACACAAGGGATGCTAAATCTTCGGAGCTCTACATTGTAGAGACAGGCACTGGGTTCTCAATTATTTATTTTTTAAAATCATAAACTAAGCTGTAAATCCAGATTAATTGCAGAAGAAGGATGAGGTGTAATATTCCAAACTATGGATAAAATGCTGAACCTTAGTGATGATAGAAAACATCTTCTTTCTATCTGTCAGCTTTTCAAAATTCTCAAGTCATCTATGTTTTTAACTATTTGGATTTGCAAATCCTAAACCAAACAATAACCTAAGATTAATTAATTCTGGAGGAATAAGCTATACCTCTTAAACAAACATGAAGCTTATGACATTGTAGACACCATCTCAAATAAAATCTCTTTGAGACACACAGTACACTGAAGTCAGTTGGGTTCTAGACTTATTATCTATATACATTTTAATGCTATAGAATTATAAGCTGTAAGTCTAAACCTAGTCTATGTAAAAGGATTGATGACCAAGGTAAAAGAGGCATAATGACTTAGTAGAGACTTATGTCTTTCCTAGTTCTTTATGATCTGAAAATTTTGAAGACATTCAGAGTATTATATTCCAACATTAATCATCCTACACTAAATTAAAACTGGTCTACCAACCAATGAACCCAGAGGCAAATCCACTGCTTTTGCAGAGACCAAACTTATTTCTGATGTTCATGAGTACCACAGTCACTGGGGCTCTCTACAATTCTCCACAGTTCTTCAAACCCTAATTCTAGATTTAGGACCACTTTTGGACTCAAAATGACCGGTAACTTAGTACAAAACAGAACTTAGCTCTTGAACACCAGTCCTTCTTTTACTTCATTCAGCCCTGTGTAATACTAATGTCATCTGAGCTCTTAAGACTTCAATTTTGTGATCTCACACCAGTTGTGGGATTAATGGAACCTGGATAACTAATTCAAACCACTCAAAACCAAAGAAGCCAAGTTATCACTATCTTTTAGTGCTATGTCATATGAGCACCATCTAGACTCCAACATTTTTAGTTCTGAAAGCTCTAAAAGAGCTAAACATCCAGCTCAAGAAAACAGGAGGTTTAAGAGTCAGTGGAGAGAAGATTTCTTTCACCTCTTTTTGTCCTAGTAAGTGCCAAAGTCATGCTGGTTTTGGAACTGCAAGTCTGAAAATCACATTCCTAACTCTAATGTTAAGCCTTGTGTTTGACAAAATCAAAATACGAGCCTACATAGCTTTTAAAAAAAAAATTAAAAATTAATCACCATTATAGCCTAGGCCTTCTTTTTACTTTTTCAAACACTTTAATTGTCCTATAATTACTGAAATCTAAATTCAGTAGTTACTCATGTTATAAGCATGAGACTGTGAACCAGTGAATTTCTGCCTTGAGCTCTGTGGATTTGAACTTGATAGTTCCAAGCAGTCCAAGCGCAGCTCAGTAGGAAGAAAACAACACCTAATGGAGAAGCAGACTTATCCTACCTTGCTAAGCCAGACAACACAAAAATTCCTCCAGATCTCCATCATCATTCCATCCTAGGAAATACTGAAGATAGCTGGAATGTTTCACTTTTGTTTGGGATGCACTAGCATCCATAGCATAACCATTACCCTAACTTCAATCCAAACATTTAATCGGAATACCAGTACTGTCCATAACAGTTTTGTTTCTGTTCCAGTTGCCAGTATGGCAGAGTAGGATAAATGTCATAAAAGCAAACTTACCTTAAAGGATTTTTTTAATTATTTATGAAGATAGATTGATAAAGAAAAGTGTGATGTGGAAAAGTGTCTTGTTTCTGAAGTGACGTTAAAATGTTTCTCAAAAGTTGACATATACAGAGGTAATCTGTAAGATCAAAATGTTGTAAATATGAGGCTGCCTAGCTCATTCCTGTTTAGAGAATGTATTTCTCCTCCCTGCTATTAAAAAAAAAAAAAAAATTAAAAACCACTCTTCTCCAGTTCAACTGTCTCTATCAATTTAAAGGCTCAGAAAATAACTGCTCAAATATTTGGATGTCCTCACTCCATTACTACCTGAGGAACTTGTACCTAGAAACATAAAATAATCTTTTAAGTAAGTTTTAATTTTCTTCCTCTATAGCATTGCTCTAGGTTTTCTTAACTATTGCATATATGTGTATTTAACGCATATCCACAAATAGCTGTAGCTTGTAGTTTTAATGATTCAGTGGCCTCAGTAAACTCCTCTTTAGGTTCACAGGGCACACAATAGATTGTCAGGTAGCTGAGATTGCTTAGCATTTCATTATAAGGAAGCTGATATATGACTATTATTTTGACATCGCTGCCTTGGAAGTCTTGAAAACCACTGTGAGAGAATACCTAATCAAATAGTCAGTGATATTTTACGCAGTAATAACTCTCTAGGGTAAAAGAAAGTGAATAAAAATAATTGAAAAATGAAAAGTTAAATATCCTTGCTCAAATTCTGCCAGACAAAGACATGTATGCAAAGGTAATACTAAAGATTTTCAGGGATTTACAGAAGTTTGGTTTAGGTAGGAAGAGGTCAGCACCCTCTTAAATGTGTATTTCATAGAATTTGCCCCTTTTTCCCCCCTGTAAACGGCAGAGGAGGGAAGGGGGGGGGAGGGGCGGGAGGGAAGTGGGCATTTGCGGTTCAACCCAAGTTTGTAGAGAGCAGGCAAGAACAGCCAGAAAAGCAGAATTGCTTTTTACTGCCCAGATCTGCATTTACCAGACAGGAAACAAACTAGAGTGCTAAAGGAATATACATGCCTGACTGCCGGCCAGGGACAGGATGATTACCAAGTTTTGAGTAGTTGCACTGTTTTGTTTTTCCTTTCAAAGGCTACAACTAATTGAGGTGCTGGGGAGTTCTTCCTAAGACCAGACAAAGAAAAGGAGGATGATCAGAGCAGAGCTGCTACTAAGCAGCCTCCTTTTCTCTGTTTAAATATGATTTAAATAGAGTACAGGTTTTGTGCTAGCTTTTTGTACTGTACAGATGTTTTTTCTTACTGTAAAACCAATGTCAGATCAGTTCATATTTAACTGACAGAGAACTCTCTTGAAATTGTGTCTGACCACATTATTGAGAGGATCTATTTGCCCTCTGCCACGGAGGCTCAATGTTTATGGGCCCTTGATTGCCTGAGTCACAGGCTGCTATTGTGTTCAAAAGTGCTTTTTTTGAAGCTGCACTTGGTGTAGCAATTGCAACTGGTTTACCCTCATAGAGACCAAACCATAATTATCCTTGCTTTTGCCATCTCTTAGCCAGTGCAATTCAAAGGGCTGGTTTTGATCTTTAAAGTTTTATGCAGCTAAGTCACAACAAGTTGAAATTACCTTCCCTTTTACTAAATGTGAACTGAGAAATCTGTCCAAAGTACTTGACATATCATTCCCCAAATGCATACCTAGGGATGGGAGCAGGAAAATTTTTCTGGAGGACACTTGACTTTGGTATTTACTTCCGAACTTAACCAGTTAACTATCAGCTCCTGTTTGCTAAACATATAGCAAACAAGCGTTGAAATCTGTGATGCTAACTTTGTAGGTAGATTAGTGAGAAGAGTGTTAGTGCCATAATGCTTTATAGGAAGATGATGATGATTATGATTATGTGGAAATATAATTTCCATTTAAATTTTTGGGAAATAATTCCAAAGTTGAAGCAGCCACGTTTCTCTGTCTAATCCAGATAATTTGTTTGTTTGTTTGTTTTTGTTTTTTTGTTTTGTTACTGACAGCTGAGCTAAAACTTGTTTCATCTGATGTAGTTTGACAAGGACAGAGATATGTCAATAGATGATAGGGAGAACCAAACATATTTTGCTACAATGGTTATAAGACTGGAAGATTTTCAGAGATGTGGATGGTGCCCTAGACACTCAAGTGTGATTATAAGTATTCTCCTTTGTACCTTTCATATAGGTTAGTAAAATGTAACAGAATATAAACATTTTCTTCAGGATAACATATCAAAAAATACCCTTGGGAGATTAATCTTTAAATGTGAAAGCAAACAATGATTATAACAGCTTTACTGACACTATTTCCAAGAAAAAAATTAAAGGTCAGAGAAAACACAGAATAAAAATGGAATATTCAGTAACTATTAGAATGACTTTGTCAATATTATTTGTGATGTTAGAAACCTTTTTTGGAAGGAAAGCATATACATATTGAGAAGACTTATGAATACACTTGGCTGGACATCTTGGCTCCAACACTTTATCTGAAGTGCTAATCACCATTACCCACTATTGGAGAGTGACGGCATATCCCTTTATTCTTCATCTAAAGTACTTACTGTCAGCATAGCATGGGTATAGCAGGAGGTCCAAATCAGAAGCCTCTATTTTTGTTATCTTTACTAGACGCTTTTGAGAGATGCTCTTGTCCAACTTACAAGAGGTTATTGCAATTAACCAGCACTACATTTCTCTAGGCATTAAAAATTAAAGTTTAGACAAAAGTTTAAGAAACCTGCTGCCCTTAACTTTTGTTAGTGAAGTCAGCAATCAACCACAATATGGTCATGAATCTGAAAGTTAGGAAATTTCATACTTCAAAAATATGAAATATTTGCAACTGTACAGAGCAGAAGTGTAGTTTATTCTGTTTCTAGCCCTTAACTATAATGCCCTTAAAGTGTTTCTCTTTTAGCCCTATCCAGGAATGCTGTTTTTATGCAGTTTACTTTATGCAGCTCACTTTGAAGCAGTTTTCACAGAAGGAAAGTTCATTTGGCCCACTAGCACTCAGATTAGGCCTCAGTATAATTCCATTTGGGGTTTAGAAAGAAGACGAGATGCTACCTAAATCAATCAGCTGTGTCTGTTGTGGAAATCTATAAGGCCAGAGAATTCTGACATTAAACTTTCCAGATAGGTTTGTTCAAAGGGAACATTTCCAGGCTGAAATGGCCTGTAGTATTTATATACTGAAGTTTTTATCTGCTCTTCCTAACACAGAATGTTGCACGCTCATTTGGCTGATAGATTTTAGTGGTGTATCTTATAGGAAATAATGATCCAGTGTCTTCAGAAGTCGATTTGACTTTTAGAGGAAGGCCATGACTTTAAGTTCCTCAGGGATAAATTGTTTAGTAAAAGAATATTTTACCTTCTGAGAATCTCAGAGTGCTTTAAAAATTTACTGTTACACTATCTCTCTCAGGCAAATAACTTTCTTCTGTAGTTTTCCCAAAATTTTATAAACCTCACCATTCAGGACCTACTTGGGCCCCTGTTTTCACCTGGTCCCTGCCACTTAGCAGTGCCACATCTCCTGGACTTTGTTAAGCAGGAGTGATTGGTTGGGGTTTACTTTGAATGAAGGAGAACCACATTATAAGTATGTCTTGCTTGGTTATGGTTTACTATTTTTAAAAAGGAACTGCCATTTTGGCTGGGTGGGGTTTTTTTGGTATTTTTTTGGCTGTGCTCCAAAAAATACACCTCCCCGAAGAAAAGCAGAAAGGAAGGAAAAAGAAGAATAAGAGGAAGAAGAAAATTAAGGAAAAGAAGAAAAAAGGAAAAAGAAAAATACAACATAAAAAAAAAAATTAAAGAAAAAAAAAAAACAAACCTGAAAAGAAGAACACAAAAAGGAGAGGAAGGAAAAACTATTTAGTCTTAACGCGGCCGGGAGAGAGTGGAAGATTCCCGTGCTCAGCCCGCTTGGAGCCACCCGGTTCTCCCAGCGGTTGTGCCCCGCCGGCCAGGAGCCGAGAGGCGCTGCTGCGGGGTGCCCGCAGCCGTGCGGACGGCGGGGAAGCGCCGTCCCGCCGAACCGAGCGGCGTTGCGGCGGCGGAGCCAGCGGCGCCTCCAAGTGCCGGGGGCCGCGGAGAGTCGGCTCTGCGCGGAGCGGGGCCGGGGCGGCGGGGCTGTGCCGGGCTCCGCGCC
>JAWWES010000133.1:41814922-41861308 GCA_035583135.1 Lophotriccus pileatus | reverse complement strand
GGAGCGGGGCCGGGGCGGTGGGGCTGTGCCGGGCTCCGCGCCTCGCCTGCGGGCGGGCGGCCGCGGCCCCGCTGCGCGGCGAAGCCGTGGCGGCGCGGAGAGGTGCGCGCTGCTCTCGCCGCCGCGCTCGGCTGCACCGACCGGGGGGGGGAGGAGGAGGTGCTGCTGCGAGCAGGGTCCTAGGGGGACAGACAGAGTGAGAGAGAAGACGGAGAGAGGGCGCGAGAGAGAGGGAGGGAGGGAGGCGGGGGAAGGAAAGAGGGAGGGAAGGAATCGGCGATCCGGCGCAGCGTCCCCACTCTCTCTCTCCGCTGCTGCAACTCCTCAACTCTGCCCGTTCTTTGCCTGGACATGTCTTAAGAAAGTTGGATCTCTCCCTCCCTTTCGCCTTTGTTTCTTCCTCTTCTTGTGTGTGTGTGGTTTTTTTTTTCCTTTCTTCTTCTTCTTCTCCCTCTCTCCGTCTATTTTTCCTTGCCAGCCTCGTAGAAGTTTGGAGCGGCGGATGGGTCGGAGCCGACATGCCGCGCTGTGGCGGTGGGGCCGGGCGCCGCGCTGGCTGCGCGCCGGGGCCGCGCTGAGCGCCAGGGCCGCCGCGGGGCTCACGCTCTAGAGGTGTGTGGGCATCGGGGGCTCGCGCCTTCTCCAAAGGACAAAAAGGAAAGGGGGGGAGGAAGCGTGCGGAGATGAACTGAGCTGGAGCAGACTCTGTGAGGACAGTGCCGAGTCCAGCTGGTCTGGTGAGTTCTTTGTTTAATGAGTTTATTATCAGCAGGGTGCTGAGAGGGATGATTCCCGTGAGAGTTGTGGTGTTCTAGTTAGTTGCGTTACGGAAAACAGTCGTGTTCTTCGATTCAACCTGTAGTTCGTAACTGTGTAGAGTGTGTATGTTTATTTATATATCAATATGTATATATATATACCCACACACCGACTGTATTCAAACGTGTGCCTGAAGCTGTACTGCCCTTCAGGGGGAAAGCGATGCTCAGGTTTCCGGACCCGAAGCCCTGCAGCCGAACATGGCTCATCGCCGCGGGGCTATCGGCTCGGCTGTGCTCCGTTCGGGGAAGCCGGAGCCGGCTGCAGCGTCTGGGATCCGGGACTGGCAGCCGCGCCGTGCCCGGCCGCCCGTGCGCTGTGACGCGGCGCCCCCTGCCCGCCCGCCGCAGAAGTGCGCTGCTGCCGCCGCCGCGGGGCGGCCGGTGCCCGCTACCCGGGCCGGGGGGCTGCCGCGGCCGCCCGGGGAGGGACGGAGCGCGGGCGCTACGGTTGCAGGCTTGTGACCCTGAGAGCCTGCGCTTTCCGACGGGGTCGGTTCCCTCTGACCTGCAGCCCCGGGAGAGTGAGGCTGTGGTTGCAGAGGGGCCCCTTATGCCGCCGGCTGCATTTATTTATGTGGCTAGTAAAAGACGTGGCGGGGCTAATGTGCGGTAAATGCGCCCCCGCCGGCGTCACCCGCCCACAACCCGACTTCGCCGTGAGCCCGTTGGGACGGGATTCCCCAGACAAACGTTTGATCGTTATTAAGTGTGATTACTTATTAATGAGCCGGGAATCCTTCGAGGGCTGTTTCGGTATTAATCTTTAACACGGGGCTGGCAGGTTGACAGACATCCCTTCAGCATGAGTCCGGCAGGGCGCTTTGCCGCCCGAGGTAGCCCATACCCCCTCCGCGGACTGGGGAGCGGTCGCGGCCGCGCTCGCCCAGCTGTACCAGCCCCGCACTCGCTCTCCTCGCCTCTGTTTCCAACCCCCCACCAGAGCAGGGCGCCGCTCCTTAGAGCGGTGCCGGGGTGCCGTCACTCGCTTTTGGTTTCTGCTGAGAGACCTCCTTCCCTCCGCCCAGCCGTTTAGTGGCGGCTGGCCCAGCCCAGCCCGGCCTCGGGGTCCGAGGCGGGGAGGCGTGAGTGCAAGCCCGCCGGCGCGGTCGGGGGGCAACAGCCCGCCCGCTTGCGGGAAGGGGAGCGGCCGCCGAGGCGCTGCGGTCGCTGCCGGGCGCTCCTTGCTGCTACCGGTGCGGGCGGGGACCGCGGGACTGTCCCGGGCACTCGCTGGTCCTCGGACGACAGAGGACACGGTGTTCCCGCGGGCTCTGACGGGTGTCCCTCGCCATCCCCGTAAGACATCCCCGGCAGCAGCTTTCCCAAGTTTTTGAGTAGCCTCTCCGGAGGAAGATTTCGCCCCACACGAAGCCGCCCGCGTCCCTGGACCGGCACCCGCCTCCCTGCCGCCCCCGTCGGGCTGAAGCGGGACGAGCGCGGCTGAAGTTTAGGGGTTCCCCGCAACCCCGGGCCACTAGGAGGAACGGCTTGGGCTGTAGTTCGCTCTTCCCCCGCTCTCCTTAGCGTTTGGTCCTTCCACGGCGGGATCGGGCCGGGGTGCAGAGGCTGCTGCCGCTGGCGGGGAGCTCCGCAGAAACGAGTTCCGGAGGGGCAGCCGTCCAGCACCGCGGAGGAATCCGGCGGCGGGGGGCGCCGCGGTCCGCTGGGGGCGGGGAGGCACCGGCGAGGCGCGCTGGTGGCCGGCGAAGGAAGGGGGAGCGGCGCGGCGGGCACCGTGCGGGGCTGGCCCCGGTCCGCGCCCCCGCCTCGCAGGCACCCAGCCACGGAGAGGTGAGGCGCCGGGAAAGTTGGGAGAAGTTTTGGCCGTGGGGGAGGACCGGCCGGCAGCGCTGGCGCGGAGAGGGGGCGACCGGGCGGCGCGGACCCCTCGGGAAGTTGCGACTCGGAGGCGAGGCCGGGGCGGCGGCGCGGCCGCCCGGAGGTGGTGGGCGAGCGGCCGCCCCGTGCTGCGGAGACTGCGGGGGGCGGCTGCGGAGCGGCGCCGGCCCCCTCCCTCTGTCCCCGCCGGGCCGGGGAGGCCGCCTCGTTGCCCCCCCGCAGCTGGCGGCGGCCGGGCGGGCTGGAGCGGGGCCACGCTCTCTTGGGAGTCAGCAGAATTGTAGCGGGCAGGTTGCGCTTAGGTTGGGCAGAGGAAAAGGGTGTTTTCCCTTGAGGCAAGGTGTCTGCGAATGCGTCTGATGGGCCATTGCAAACTTCATTCCCGGGTGAGCCGGCAGGGGCGGTTCGCCCGAGCGAGAAGTACCTCTGGGTGAGTTTCTTCCTTTGTTCGCACTTCCACACCGCGTTCCTCGCTGGAATTCTCCAAAAGGTACAGGGTAGCGCCCGTCGGGATGCGGCATTTGGCAACGGCTCCCCGGGAGGTCCCGGCTGATCCTTCAGTTGGCTTCTGCTACTTTTCTTCCTCTTTAGCGCAGTTGAAACAGAACTGTATTTGAAAGATGCGCTTTTTAGTCTCTTGTGTCAATAAGTGGTGCCGTGCCTTACCGCTGATAGTATCCCCCTGTTGTAAGCTTTTTTTTTTTTTCTTGGAAACGCATTAATGAGTTAAAAAAGTGCTGCCTTCTAGCAGCAGGTTGTCTTGCAGTTTAAATACTTGCATACAAGTTGTTCCAGCCAGTTGGATAGGAAATACTACTTGTATTATTTTACCACTTTTGCTGTCTCTTTGTAAAAGAAAAGAATGATGTGTATTTCCCATTTGCTTTTCTAACCATGTGGAAATACTCAGCCGTATAGTGAGTAAAATACCTTACTTTAACACTGTAAACTATTTAATTTTTAAGGTTTTGATTTTTTCTGTATGAAATCCGAAAATCTTGGTTTTAGGAGACTGGAAGGTGAGCTTTAGTAGTCACCCCAGTAGTAGAATTGTCCTTTTTTTTTAACTCAGCATGCTAAAGAACTTTGTATGGCTGAGTTAACCCTGCTGTCGGTGTAAGTAAACAAAGTGTAAATGCCTTTAAACTCTCAAAGATTTAGATTAATTTTAGATTTAGATAAATTTTAAGTTTAAAAATGAATTCTAGATCAGTGAAACTATTTTTGTCATCACAAATCTTAAGGTGCCATGCTGAATTTTGATCAAACTCTCATTCACAGAAATTGGAGGTCTACTTTTCTTTGCGTAGCTGGTGAGTTCAGTATTAGATAAACTACTAAGTAACTGACTATAGATAAATGGTTGAAATTCTCTGGTGAATCTTTGTTTCATTCTAGTTTCAGAATCTTTACCTGCTGTCTGAATACAGCTGCTGCATTTTCCTTTTAACAATAAAGATCTGGAAAGCATAAATCAAAGTACCTTGTGAGATTAACTCATAATGTGAGGAATACAAACATCAAACTGACTGGACTTCAGTCACAAGTTGAAATTATGTTAATCTCTGCGACAATGTACATTTTTTGAATTACTTACCAGCTTTGCTAAAGTAATGTTACCATACACTCTCATCATGTGTTAATTTTCTGAATACCAAAACAGACAGACACCCTCCCTCCCAGAAATGCAAACTACACTGTTAATTTTTTTGATTGGCAAGTTAATAATATTGAAACAACTAAACTTGGTGTTTTGTTTGTTTGTTTGTTTCCCAGTCAGACTACATAAATAATAGCTTTTAAACAGCTGAAAGAGTAGTGTAATCACAGTTAGTGCAGCTCACAGAGCTACTACGGTAGGAATCCTGTCGTGATGGTTTAGTTACTGCCAAAATAACTTTTCATAATGCATTTCTTTCAAATGGCATTAGTTGGGTATGCTGATTAAAAATGACCTTTAAAGTAAAAAGCTGATGTTTTGCTTGGTGGAGGACAGTGTCAATAAGTTCACAAATCAAAGAAGCTGACTCATGTATGGGGTGAAACCCCCACTACCTTTTTTAAAAGTTACTGAAAGATTTCAGTAGACAAGTGCAGTGGAAACAACACTAAAGAACCTCTTTTAGTCCTCAGAATGTCCTAGAGTGTCCCTAGGGTGGTGTAACAGGCCATGCTCACAGTCTCATTCTTACAGTGAAAATTATGTAGGTTAGTCTTACATGAGGTTCTTCTGGACTGAACTAGTAATCTTGCCCATAGAAAAAGGATAACAAAGGGACTAAGACTCATTGGGGTATGTAATCTGATTTAGGTTCTTTTTCTGCTTGCAACTTTTCTTTAATTGCTGGGGGAATAAATCTCTCAATGTATGCTCCCCATTGACACACATTATGTAGAAGAGAAGCTTGGTTTGTTCTTTTTTTTTTTTTTTTTTCTTGCTTGACATTGAAATTGGTGTTTACTAAATTCTGTATTTTATGCCTAAAACTTTCAAATCTCAAACTACAAACTTTAAGTCTAGATACTGTAATGTTCTTGATAGGATAAGCAGTTTTTTATATGACTGCTATCTTTATATGACTGTCATCTTAATTTATAAAGTATCAGTTGGAGCTCTGCTAGGCCCAAAATTATATTTATTCTTATCCCTTTAATGTGAAGATACTTTGTACTTGTAAGCTATATTAGTATTTTTTCCTAGGTACAAGTTATGTTAATGTTTTGATGTGTTAATAATTTTGTTAACATTGTAACAAAGTATTAAAGCTGTCTTATGTATCCCAGTGCCAAAGATGCATATAAATAAAAATGACGTGCATATCTGGATACATAAAAAATAGCTGAATAATAATTTCCAAATAGGAAATCAAAGTTTGTTTGAAAGTAGGTTTTCAGAATAATACAGTGTGCACTTCTTATAACTTAGAGCTATGATGTTTTGTTAAACAAACGGTTGCCTTTTGTGTTGAAAATAGAATCAAAAAATCCTAAACTGGTCATACGCCAAAGATAATAAAAAATTTAGAAGTTTAAAGTGTAGCCTTTGGCTAAAACGTTTCTGAAATTCAGTCATTCTGGCACACTGTAATGAGGAGTCTGAGTTTATATCTAACACATTATCATTTTATCTTAATACTTTCATACTTTCTTCTAGCAGCTAACTGTCCTTAAAACTGACATTGTTTAATGCTTTAGATATTTACCGAGACTATATTATTTTGATTTTTGGGTAATCCTAGATCAACATTTTTTAGTTTCTAGTAGCTTTGTAAATTATGACAAGATGGAAACAGTGTCATGTAAGATAACTGACTAACTTGTTTTTACCTACCATGGTTAACTGTTCAGTTGAAAGATGCTTTTAAGTTCTTGCTTGTGACTCAGCAAGGCTTAGGAGTTGCTGCTGAGGAATGGATTCTCTTACTGATGGTTGCATCATTGTTTGTAATAGGCTGCATGTTGCCAGTTCTGAGCAGACTCTACTTGAAGTTGTTACAGAAGAGCAGCAAAAAGTGCTCAAGGTATTATGGCACAAAAAATATTTACAGTAATAGTAAAACCTCTACACATGTGTTCAACTTTGAATATTAATGAAAAGTTTGGATACCTTAAAGCAGTCTAATGCACCTTTGTGGGGTACACCTTGTGTCTAATGTGCCTGAGATGAGAGGAGCAAATGATAGAAGGTACAAACAGATACAATGTTTCACATAATAAATATACCACTTCAGATAGCCTGTTGTCAAACATAAGTATAGGCAATGAGTTAGCAGGTGCCACAACATCAGAAAGAAAGCATAACTCATATTTATTATGAGTTCATAATAAACTTCAGCATAACTCATTATTATAATTATTAGTTGTACTAGTAATAGTAATAACAATAAGCGCAAGTGTAGAAAAGAGTGAAAGATCCGATCAGATCAGCATAAGGGCTGATCATTGAGTAGATTTTGATAATAGACAGCTTCAAAAATTCCAGCAAGATGGAGGAAAAAAAACCTCTTAAAATGGGTATGCTTAAAAATTATGTAATAATTTCTTAACATGGCCAGCTAGACTTTTAGGCCAATCTACAGGCACCTAAATTGCTCAGTTTTGGAAGTATTGGTATCAGTTATTTATTGCAGGGATTTAGTTGTGTGTGAGAGTTTGTTTGTTTTTTTGGGGTTGTTTTGGTTTTAAGCAAATATTTGTTAACTTGGCAGTATGTTGGGGGATGAAGCCCTGGAGAACCAAGTGTCTCTGTATTCCCAGGATATATCATAGCCTGGGAAAAAAAGTAGATAGGGGAGGAATAATGTTGTTAACCCATTGAAGTGGTTGCTGTTCCAGCCTCATACTCATTTGCCCTCTAAACCTTTCCTTCATCTAGTGTTAAGGTCTTGTAAATATTGGTTCCAGCTAGTGACTTGCCTTTAAAAGCTTTTATGCTTTTTATTATTTACTTATTCGCTTTTCATTGTTTTCTATATTTGTAGGTTAAATTGTGTGACTTCATTGCTAGATTTGGAAAACACACTTTTTTTTTTCTCTTTCCAAAAATATACTCCTTGTCATTACTGCTCTCCAATACTTCCTATAGTTTGTGTGGATCTGACTCTTAAATTGTTCTCAAAATCATTTACTGCGTATGTAATAGCTGTGACTGAATTCCTTTTTCTGAGGTTTTGGAGTGAATGGTTGACCCAAGTAGATTAATTTGCTTTAGTGTTTTCTAGTGGGCAGAGGCAGTCCACAGAATGTCAGCCAACGTGATCTTTCATGTATCTACCTAAGTAGGCAGAAAGTAGGGAAGGGAGAAATTAGGAGAAAATGTGAGTGGAGGAAGGAGGCAACATACTGTGATACTATTGTAGCTGAGATGAACAGAACTAGTTTGAGGATAGGCACTGAAGTTGACAGGCAAAGAATAGGGTAAGGGCAAACTAGGGCTAAAGTGTGGGGAAAAGAAAAGTCAGGAACCAAGAAAGAAAGGGTAAAGTGAGTAATTAGTATGACTTGTATAGCAAACTGGCCTGATAAGAAAATGCAAAAGGAGAGGTAAGGGAAAAATATTTAGGAAAAATAGGAAAAGGTGAAAAAAATGAATTTGTACTACTTAATCAAAGTAGTCAAGACAATGTTAGATTGCTTTCTATTTGCTGGAAAGAAATTTTGCCCCCAAGATCTTGTTGAATGCTTGGGCTTATTGAGGGAGCCTTCTGAAGCTTTGATTTGGTATCTTGAGACTTTGGGGAGTGAATCACAGAATATGCTGACTTTCAAGGAACCCACAAGGATCATCAAGTCTGACTCCTGGCCCCACATGTGACCATCCCCAAGAGTCTCACTGTGTGCCTGAGAGTATCATCCAAATGCCTCTTGACTCAGATGGAAAAAGTGGTCCCAGACGTTTTGTTCCTGAGGCTTCTGCCTTTCTTCCTACTGCAGTCTTGCCTGGATTTAGGTAGTGGAAGTGTTACACTGACTTCATCCAAAGAAAAAGCCAATGAGGGTGTGCCTCCAAGTCTGTCTTGCTCTTCTAGGCTCTTTCCCTGTCATTTCTGGACTGTTGGAGAAACATGATTTAAATGTTCCTCTAGTTATTTTGATAGTTTCCTGTTCTCATAGCTCTTGATACTAATTTGTTTCAGATCTGTTCTGAAGAGAGTGGGATAAAGCAATATGTCTTATTTTTTATTGGCTTTACAACTTAGTAATGCCTGATAAAATTTTTTTTCAGTTATAAGCACCACTCTTACAAGGGTACTCAGAGCTGGAGAGAATACAATACAGAATTATTCTGTTTATAATTTTTATAATTATTGGAACAGGTGCACATAAGATATTTTAAAGAATTCATGGTAATTTCAAGTCAACTTTTGCAGTTTACTTCCAGACAGTTGGACATTAGCCATTTCACAGTCTAAGTGAAATGAGGGAGGAGAATTTTCTGTTAGAAGTCGATGTCATGAAGGAAGAAGAGAACCAGAGTGAATGTTCGCTATTCCAGATTAGTTCATATCTAGTTTGCTCGCTTATAGCTGACTGCACTGGTATATTTCTTCTAGCATGTTGCTTCATGGAGTTGTTTATTTGAGCTTAACTCTTAACCCTTGTTTCATGTGAGTAATTCCTGGACTTTTGATCTCATGGATTCTTGGCATTTTTTAGAAATTTTAATTTATCTGCATTTCTATTACTGTAAATAATTTTGAAACTTTCTGTATATAATCTAGATGTGTAACTTCTAGTTTTCTTTCAAGCATGAATTCTGAACAAAGCATCAAGGTTATTTTATAAATATTTGAACAGTCATAAGTCTTACCATATCTCTTTCTTGTTTCAGGGTTTCTTTTTAATTGCTGCCATGGGAAGATACTTGACTATGCTGTTGCTGCTGATGCTGCTGGTGCAGCACTTTGAAAACTGTGAAGGAAATCAAAGGCCGCATCATGCTCCACCAATGCAATTTACCCAAGTACAGTATAATGCCACTGTGTACGAGAATTCTGCAGCCAAGACTTATGTTGGGCATCCAGTAAAAATGGGCATTTACATTACAAATCCATTATGGGACCTAAGATACAAAATTATTTCTGGTGACAATGAGAACTTGTTCAAAGCTGAAGAATATGTTCTTGGAAACTTTTGTTTTTTGAGAATACGGACCAAGGGAGGAAACACAGCTATCCTTAACAGAGAAGTGAGAGACCATTATACGCTGACTGTTAAAGCAGTTGAAAAAAATACAAATGCTGAAACACGCACGAAGGTCAGGATACAGGTACTGGATACAAATGACTTGCGGCCTTTGTTTTCTCCAACGTCTTACAGTGTTTCGTTGCCTGAAAACACAGCAATAAGGACCAGCATCGCAAGAGTCAGCGCAACAGATGCAGATATAGGAACAAATGGAGAGTTCTACTATAGCTTTAAAGAAAGAACAGATGTGTTTGCTATACATCCAACTAGTGGAGTGGTAGTTCTAACTGGTAGACTTGACTACTCGGACACCAAGCGTTATGAGATGGAAATTCTTGCAGTGGACCGTGGGCTGAAGCTGTATGGTAGCAGTGGCATAAGCAGCATGGCAAAACTAACTGTTCATGTGGAGCAAGCGAACGAATACGCCCCTGTTATTACAGCTGTTACGTTGACTCCATCAGAATCGGACAAAGATCCAACGTATGCAATTGTAACCATAGAGGACAATGATCAGGGTTCAAATGGGGAAATAGCATCATTAAATATTGTTGCAGGAGATGCACTCCAGCAGTTCAAAACTGTGAGGTCTGTTCCAGGAGGTAAAGAATACAGAATAAAAGCCATTGGTCACATCGACTGGGAGAGTCACCCTTTTGGATATAATCTTACCCTTCAAGCTAAAGATAAAGGGAATCCCCCACAGTTTTCTTCTGTAAAAGTTGTTCATGTGACATCACCACAATTTAAGTCTGGTCCTGTCAGATTTGAAAAAGAGATATATAGAGCTGAAATAAGTGAATTTGCCCCTCCAAACACACCTGTGATAATGGTGAAAGCTGTGCCTAGTTACCCACATTTAAGATATGTGTTTAAAAACACACTGGGAAAAGTAAAATTCAATTTAAATACTCACACTGGTCTCATTACCACTTTAGAACCCATAAAAGCACAATATGCATCCCATTTTGAACTTGAAGTTGTGACAAGTGACAGAAGAGCTTCTGCAAAAGTATTGATTAAGGTACTAGGCATGAATAGCAATCCTCCCGAATTTACTCAGACATCCTATAAAGCCTCCTTCGATGAAAATGTGCCAATAGGTACGAGTGTCATGAGAGTAAGTGCAAAAGACCCCGATGAGGGGGAAAACGGTTATGTGACCTATAGCATTGCAAACCTGAATCCTTTGCCATTTGTGATTAACCATTTCAGCGGGATTATTAGTACCTCAGAAGACTTGGATTATGAATTGATGCCAAGAGTTTACAGTCTAAGGATTCGAGCTTCCGACTGGGGTGTACCATATCGTCGAGAAGTTGAAGTTCCTGTTACTATTATTTTAAATAACTTGAATGACAATATACCTCTCTTTGAGAAAATAAATTGTGAGGGAGTAATCCCCAGGGATCTTGGTGTTGGAGAACAAATAACAACTGTATCTGCTATTGATGCTGATGAGCTCCAGTTGGTGAGATACCAAATTGAATCTGGAAATGAACTGGATATATTTAGCCTAAATCCAAATTCTGGAGTACTTTCACTCAAACAGTCACTAATAGATGGCATAGGTGCTAAAATATCTTTTTACAGTTTGAAAATTACAGCTACAGATGGAGAGAACTTTGCAAAACCATTGTATATCAACATAACTGTAGCTAATAGCCGCAAACCAGTCACCTTGCAATGTGAAGAAACTGGTGTTGCCAAAATGCTTGCAGAGAAGCTCTTACAGGCAAATAAATTGCACAGTCGTGGAGAAGTTGAGGATGTTTTCTTTGATACTCACTCTGTCAACCTGCATGCACCTCAGTTTAGAAGCACTCTCCCCAGTAGCATTGAGATAAGAGAAGACCAACCTGTGGGCTCCAGCTTAATAGTTATGAATGCTACTGATCTTGACAGTGGCTTCAATGGAAAGCTAGTGTACGTTATTTCTGGAGGTAATGAAGACAGTAGTTTCATTGTTGATATGGAAAGAGGAGTGCTGAAAATTTTATCTCCCCTTGACCGAGAAGTAAAAGATAAATATACTCTCAATATTACTGTCTATGATCTTGGAATACCACAGAAGTCTGCCTGGGCCCTTTTAGATATAAAAATTTTGGATGCTAATGACAACCCACCAGAGTTCCTTCAAGACAGTTATTTTGTTGAAGTAAGTGAAAACAAAGAGCCAAACAGTGAAATAATTCAAATCGAAGCTACTGATAAAGATTTGGGGGCTAATGGAGAAGTGAAATATTCTCTTCTTACAGATACAGACAAATTTACTATTAATGCTGTGACAGGAGTTGTAAAAGTTGTAGGTGTTCTGGATCGCGAGGAACAGCACGTCTATTTCTTGAAAATAGAGGCTAGGGACCAACCTACTGAAGAACCTCAATTATTTTCAACAGTTATTTTGAAAGTGTCTGTAGAAGATGTTAATGACAATCCTCCTAAGTTTATTCCTTCAAATTATCATGTTAAAATTCGAGAAGATCTTCCTGAGGGAACTATTATTACATGGCTAGAAGCCTACGATCCTGATTTAGGCCAGTCAAGTCAAGTACGATACAGTCTTTTGGACAGTGGAGATGGCACCTTTGATGTTGACAAACTAAGTGGAGCAATACGTATTGTACAAAGACTGGATTATGAAAAGACACAACTGTATAATTTGACTGTGCGGGCCAAGGACAAAGGAAAACCCATTTCATTGTCCTCTACCTGTTATGTTGAGGTTGAGATAGTTGATGTGAATGAAAACTTGCACCCTCCACGGTTCTCCATATTTGCAGATAAAGGCTTTATAAAAGAAGATGCCCCTATTGGCTCCTCAGTAATGACAGTATCTGCTTATGATGAAGATGCAGGACGAGATGGGGAGATAAGATATTCCATCAGAGATGGATCTGGTATAGGAGTTTTTCGAATAGATGAAGAAAAAGGTAAGGTGACTCTGTTATTTTTATATGCTGAATAAAATCATATGCTAGGAGAGAGTTAAGAAAAGCAGTTTTGTCACAGTTGACCTGTGTTCTTGTTAGGATGGAAAGATGTCGCCAAAACTGTGCATAGTTCTGTCTGCCACTTTAGTGAAATTATATTTATACATTTGATAGGTGATTTTCCACTGAGCTAATTTCCATCCAGCCTACCTAAAGCCATGCTTAGGTCTTAAAATGTGTGCTACCTAGCAAAAGTAAGAACACTATTGATATAAAATGAAGGTTTGTGTCATGCAGGCACTATTGTCTTGTGGATCGTATGACTGCTTTTTAATGTTAAGTGACATCTTTTGCTTCATTTACCAGAGGTATGCATGGGTGTGATATTGCCCTACATACTGGTTTTGTTAGTTATCTTTCAGAGTTGTTATACATGCCCGGCTAGAAGTTAGTAAGCTGTGCCTTCTTGACCAAAAGGCTTCTGCCAAAGAAAGCATAGATGCAGCCTCAAAAACACCTCATATAAGTGAAGCAGACTGAACTGTTGATTTATTTCAGTAATAATGCATAAATTGAGGAGCAACTGCAAGAATTTTTCCAGTGTCATGCATCCAGAAGAAACATAATTTTCAGTAAAATTCTAGTGCTGACTTTGAACATTTTGGTTGGATGTCTGTGTAGCTACTCATTCATTTATTTCTTTGGTAAAGATAGAACATTAATATTGTGCTGTTATCTAAGATTCTTGAAATATATTGAGGAGGAATTTGGTGCAAAATTTGGCTAGAGGTTATATGTCAGTAAATGATGGCATACGTGATTGATATCTTACAGAAAAAAAGACTTGTAGCTGAAAATAAAAGATGGCAAACATACAGGATTCATCCAGTAGCCATTCTGTGTGTTCTATATTCTTCCCATGATTGTGAATGTGGGTAATACAGACTCAGGAAGTCACTATATTCCTTCAGGGTTTAAGTGAACAAGCTGTTACTGACAATACTTTTTCTTCTTTTTCATGTAGCTAAAATAACAGTTCTAGAGGTGGAAATGTAGCATTGCTTCCCTTAGCTTTGCTTTTACCAAAGCTCATAGTTAAGACTGTGGAACGAATTTTCTAAAACTGGAGAATTTAATACTTCCCAGGACTTAGTCATTTCACTTTTAGGCATCTGGTATGTGTGCAGAATATTAATTTGTGCATCATTATGCCTTTCTTTTGACATAAGTATATTCAAGTTCACTGTGTGTTATAGTATCTCAGAATTGACCAGTTGTCCTATAGAATGAGTCAGAGTTTAGCAATTTATTGTCCAAGTTATAGATAACAGTAGTGAAAATGAAAGGGTAAAGAAATATTTTTATTTTGACACTAACCTGATTTGTGCCTATTTATGGGCATGTGGACAGGCATGTGTGTTCTTGTGATGCTACTACCATGGCAGAATTAGTTGTCTGCATGTGTGCCTCTTTACTCTTTTGGCACAAGGCTAGTTTGCATGACCGAAGAATTGGTGTGGATTTCAGTAAGTTGCTTTTTGTCTGCCGGGTTGCTAGTTTTTAATCTTAGTGAACAAATTCCAGTTACGATGCTGGAGTGGGGAACAGTGTGTATTTATGTTTGGTACGTGTGTCTTTTCCATCAGATGGTGATCTAAAGGAGCATGGGAAAGAACATCGAGTATAGACAATGTAACAGCGTAGCTTGAATTTTGCACTGATACTTTTTTTTTTTTTTTAAAAAGCCATCAGAATTGTTACTGAAGACACTCTTTATACTGCAGTGTCTGAGTATTTGTCATATTTTTCAAAATGGACTGGTGTTGATACAGGGAGCTGACTGATAATTAGCCAAGAAAGCACATTAAAGAATTTGTGAAAGAGATCTGTCGAGCAACTCACTGACTTTTTCAGATTGCTATAGGCCTCTTTTGACTTTACCCTTGAGCTATGTCTCATCCTACTGTCTTTGAAAAGCATCATACTACACTTTCAGTTCAAAGATGGATAAACCAGATTTGAGAAATTATTTTGAGTCAACACTTAACTATTCAGTAGCTAATGGGAATCCTTTTATCCCTTGCTTATAAGGAATTAACAAAAGCAATCACGTTTACAGAAAGGCTAGGTGATCATGATGATAGAAGCATCAAATAGCTAGTTCCATGCATTGAACTTTTTGTTGACTTTCAAATTGTCTTATATTTTTTTTTTTTTTAATTTTACAGTTTAAAAGGTAGGCAATTATATTAGTGTTTGATATTTGTATCTGTAATTCTGGAAGAGAATTTAATATATCTTTGCCACTAAGTCTTGAGCACTGTTTTCTGAGATTTACCTGCATTTTAGGTCAGTGGGTTTTCATGTTTTCTGCAGTTGTGTCCAAACCATTCAAAGTAAATCTCCTAACAGGGAGCCCTAAACACTAATACTCCCAAACTCAGGAGTTGTTTGATTACTCCTGACTGCTCTGATGCTTTTCAAGAAGACACATAAAAAAAGTGTATTGGGGTGAATTTGGTAGTCAGTTATATTTTAGCTTTCATGTAAGTATTCTTTAGCTTGAAAAGGCAATAATGGTCAGGAAAGGAGGAGAGCAAGATGATAGAAGTCTATAAAATGGCAGCTTCTGTATCACCTATATCACTGTCTGTTTTTTGCAATGCGAGAAATAGGACACCCACGGCTACCAGGTTCTAAAGGGAAGTATTTTTCCTTTCCTGAGCTAGAAGTGTAATAAAGTCGTGAAACTAATTTCCTCAGGAAGTTATAGAGATTGAAAGTATGACTAAAGAAAATAAATGGTACTAATGAGATTATTTTGAAGTTCAGCCTCATGCTATCTCCAGCTTATAAATTGTTAACTTGGAACCCAAGTGGGTAAGGGAGGGAAGATCAGAGGTCAGCACTCAATATACGATTCAGAAATATAGCAGTGCATTGTGACTGTTACTGTACAGAGATAAAACTAAAATTACATAATAAATGGAGATTTTGGGAGTATTATAACAGTATGAGAGGAAAAATGTTAAAATGAGATTTCTGTGTTGTGAATTTATACAACAAAGCAATTGTTTGTCCTTTAGGTATGTGTTCAGGAGAACTTGGAATTTAAGATAGCTTTTATGTGTGAGCTAGACTGAAGTCTGTAAATTGAGGTGAACACTTGGCTATATAAATTGCCTACTAAAGCAGCTGTAAAACATTTTCTCAAAGAATTTGATAAGTTGAGCAGATTGGTATGTATTAATAATATAATGCGTTGTATTGATGCAGATCCCAATGTGCCGCAAAAAAACCTCATGCACCATCTAAATCCCATTACCGCTGAGCAATAAAAGTGAGATAAATCACATCAATACTATGCTGCTACTTCCATTTAGAAAAACTCCAAGGAATGATAGAAGCAATTAATGAAGGAGAACCTAAAGCAGAGGCTTTGTGCAACTAAGGCAGTATTGAAACTTCCTTCCTTGTTCCAGTTTTCATGCCAGAGGGCAAGAAGGGAAAGAAAGAATGTCTTCCTGTTTAATTTTTGATTGACAAATATAAGGATGAAGTATTTCCGTTAAGTATTTACACTCCTCAAAGGTTAAAAGAAAGATGGAAGCTCTAGTTTGTAAAATCGGTAATGGAAAGAACTCATAGTTCTTCTTCCAGTTGTATAGGTAGGTGAACAGTGTCATTGCCTGGATGTGACACTATCGTGGGAGCACCAGTGTGTTGTTAGCAAGTTTCCATGCTAATTTTCAGCTGTACAAATAAGAACTGCTACTTCTGAGTAGAAACTCAATTTTGCTCAGTATCTGGCCTTCTCTGAAGAACTTCTGCCAAGCATATTGTTCTTTCCTTGAGATATCAGGACGTCTAGCTTATTATTGAGAGCTCATTTTTATCTTTTTTTCAAGGTTGTTGTCTTCTGGTTTTGGTTTTCTTTCTAGTGCTCAAAATTTAGATAGCTGAGGGAGACAGCAGAGTCTAGGTGTGTAGATGCCATGGGTCATTAGCCTAAGAAAGGATCCAGAAGATGGGGGTCCATCCTGGAAGCTGATGTTCATAAATAAAGTTTAAGTAATGAATTCCATGGTGCCCTGTTGTGTCTAACCAGCTAGCTACTAGAGCATTTGCATTTAAAACTCTTGTACATGCAGATGCTGGGTGTTACATGTAGCTCTGGCCCAATAAGGTTTAAAACCACAGTGAATTTTATAAACATATTGTTATCAGAGACTTAACAGCTAGTTCAACTTGGAAGGCTACCAGCATGTTTTCTAAAATTCTGCAGTTGAGGATATTTTCCAGCACATAAACTAGTTCCAGAATGGTGTTAAGATTGATGGCAGTCCTGAACCTCATGCATGGTAACCTTTTTACCTGCGTTTAATTCATTGATATGGTTATCTGTTACCAGGAATCTTACTGTTCTTTCGTTAACCTTAGTTTAACTTATTAGGCCATAAGTGTTACAGAATAACACTAATTCTGCTTTAACAACAAGAACAAAGTTTAAGGTAATTAAAGTAATTTGCTGACTTAAAAAATGTAAGTATGACTGTGCTTTTATTACAACAAAAGATCTGTCTCAACTGATATGCTGTCTCCAGTAGCATAGGCAGAGCACACACATACTTCCTTCTAACACTTTTCTAGTCTCCTAGTCTCTCTGTGTGGGGAATTTTTGAGTCACATGAGGTTTGTAACATTTAGCACATTTATCTTCCTTGTGTAGTCTCCCCTTGAAACATAATTTTCAACTGTAACCTTGCTACTGTGATAAGGAAAGATAATTTGTTTTGGTAAAGAATGTTAAAAGAGCAAAAAAAATGTTAACGGCAGCATGTGGAAGAAAATTAATTTTACTGTGCTATCTCTGTGTGCATAAAATACTGTCAATAAAACTTAATGGCTATAAGACGTTATTTTTAATGTTATCAGAACTATTTCCAGCTGGGAAGATAGTAATTCATTAAGGAGAATGAATAGGATTTTAACTATGTAAAGCAAAGTACTGAGGTACTCTTGAAAGGAACAGAGCATGGCTAACATGCAATAAGTACGTTAACATTTCTTTGTAGTGTTCATGTAATTACATTAATTTATTATATATGATTATCATATTATTATATAATAATATATTATATATAATGTATATTATGATATATTATTAACATTTATACATAAGGGATAGCTTCAGGTTCTGTTTCTTCAGTGACCTTTGGCTTTTGAGCTTTTGAAATCACTCCACCACTCAGAGTTTTTGATTTTTAATATGAAGACAGGCATTAGAAAAGTTTAAATACTGTGATTGTCAATGGAGTAGAACACTTAACTGGATAGTTATTAAACTGGCATGGTTGTCTGGAACAGAAACCAACTGTCCTGCATCTATGCCAAAAAGCCTCATACCTTTAGGCAGGGTGGCTGCACCAAGATTTTTGGGAATGCTGTCTGCTGCAATTTGACTCCTAACTTGCCCCAGTGTTCTTTGAAAAAGTGGTAGCTGGCACAAGCCAAAAGCAGTTTAACAGTATACACAATCAAGTTCCAATGCCCAGGAACGTTTTCTGTCTGTCTGTTGTAAAGATACAGTAATAAACCACTTGAAGATAAGGGAGGCCTTTTTAATCAAAACTGAAATGAGTATGATTCGGTTTTAAGTTAATTGTAGTTAAGCAGCCTACAAATATGGGAATTTCTTCACACTTTTTCAGTGAATGATGCATCTTGAAGTTGCTCCTTCCATATATTTCATTACCCTTTTTATATGTCATGGATTTAAACACCAGGATATACTATACAATGTCCTTGTTACATGTTGACTTAGTGCTGTGTATATTCTGAGTCCTTGCAGATCCATCAGATAGGTTATAGGTCACTGAAAAGTATTAACAGAAAGAAAATGTTGAGCAAATCTTTTTGTAAGAAAGCTATTAAACATTAAATTAAAAATTGTAATCGATTAGGTGATGTTGGTAGTCAGAATATTCCAGGTGGGTTTAATATGATTGATAAAATCTTAGAGTATCTTCACCTCAGTGCCTAAGGTTGTTTACAGAAGTTGTGACAATGACATTTCCTGCTTGGCTTCTGTTTAGAGATGCAGTCACACTGCCATGTAGGTTTTGCAGTTAAAATTATTTTAGTGTTTTGACCAGTTAAAAATGAGGAGTAAATAGGAAGAAGACCTTCACAAGATCCTTCTCATAGGATTTTCTTCTTGCAAAACACAGTAGTCCTTCCCACTACTTTTGAAGAGAGAGATGGACTAGGAGGTTCTCTATTTCTGCAGAATACTAAGTGGTTGCTGCTTTTTGCACAGTAAATTTTTTCCCTAGCTAGTTCAGGTACAGTCATGAGTAAAGATCAGAGCACAGACTAATCTTCCAGGTGTCTAATTAGCTTTTCAGGCAAGTTTTTTTTCATCCTACCCTGAATTCTGTACTGCTGCACTGCATCGTACTGAAGTTAATGATTTGCCATATAGCTATAGCAGCTAACTTTCTTCAGTGGCTGAAGCATAAATGTGCTAGAGTAAGAATTTAAGATTATTCTGATGTGGTTTAACAAACAAACAAACAAACTCCAAAACAAAAACAACCCCCCCCCAAAAAAAACAAACAAAAACCCCAAAACCCCAACCCAAACTAAAAAGAACTAAAACAAAAAAAAAAACCCACACAGACAAAATACCAAAAATTAGCAATCCCAAAACAACAAAAAAGAACCCGAGCAAAAAATCCAGAACAAAAATAAAACCCCTGTATCAGTACTTCAGTTAGCAGTTGAGAGCTAACACCTGATTCTACTGTATGCTGGAGATTTGAGTGACGTTCTAGTCAGCAGACAGATTTTTCTTAACCAAAGGACTTACGCAGATTATTTTAGGATTCTGGAATTGTCTGGTCAGTTGTCACACTGATAAACAGAATTTCAGGTCTAAACCCAGAATTTGAACACAAACTGTTAAACTCACTATTTCTTTGGGAAATGATACAAGGACTATTTGTTTGGATATTGTATAATTCAAGCTCTTGAAAAAATTAAAGTAATGCTTTCCAAGTTTGAGAGGTGTTTTTTGTGTGTATCAGGATAAAAGTATATGTTGGGTTGGGTTTTTTTATTCGTATTTTGAGAAGTGTTGGAAGCATATCTGTTCAAGAAATTTCAGTTTTCTATGCTAAATAATAGTAAAAAATACAGCTGTTCTTATTCTGGAAACATGAAGCAGTTTAGGTCAGAGGTGCAGAAATATTGTTCCCCCAGCTTTCTCTGTGAGAAGAGCTTAGTAAAAATAATACAGTATTTAAAAAAAAAAAGGAGGGGAGAAGTAAAGATTACTTAGGTAGTTAAGTGCTCTGGAAAGATATTTTAATGCTGATATATTTTAAGTACTTTTTCTAGTGACATATTTATTTTGTATTTGCCTGGGCATTCCCTCCTTTTGGTTTTGAATTCAGAAAGGTGAGCAGCATGGGAACAACTTCACTGGACTGGGAGATAAGATCTACACATTTCAACTCTCCCAGCTGGCACTCTTGTGAATCCTTTGGGGAGAACTCCTTATCAAGCTTCTCCAGTGCCACCAGAAGAAAGGTTTTGTTGAGACAATAGATAGTAAAGCCACTTACAGTACCACATCCAACCAAACATAGTAACCTGTTTTTTAAAGCATTTATCCCATGTTTTTATGACTTCTCTTCCCAAGCATAATTTTCAGTGGTAGTCAAGCATGCAATACATGGAGCACAGCTGAAATACTAGCTTAGTTTGCAAGATGGGAATGACAGCTGTATCTGTGTGGGACACTTAAATTGAGGAGGCATATTTGTGGTTGTTAGTTACAGATATTAAAAAACTTGAGTAGACTATTTCTAAAATAGGGTATTATTTTCTGCTTTCTTGTTAAGAATATCCAGTGAGTTTCCATGTGTTCAGTATGACGTTGAAAAACAAAGTGAAGTTGACTGAGATGATCTGTATGGTTTCATTCTGGTTTTATGGTGTTTTTCTTCAGTGGCATAAAGGCAAACTCATGCCATTGTGCAATAAAAAATTAGTTTTGTTTAGAAAAAAAGTAACAGTGCCTAAATTGAATAGTACTTTGAGTTTGAAAAAACATTTGTGTAAAATTTCATGCAATTAAAATGTATTTTCCACCAATTTGTTATGGTTTTAAAAATAAGGCATTTGGCACATAGGCTCTCTTTTAGAAGACAGTACAAAAAGCTGTAACAGCAGCTTACTAATAATGGCTCTTATTTTCCTAGATCTCCTGTAGTGTTAGGAGAAGTTTAAAAACTTTTTTTTTAAAAGCGTTATAGACCCAGTTCTGCACAGTTTCTGTCTGTTTAAGGAAATTAAGGTAAGAGCCAGGCACCCACTGTGCCATCTGACGGAGCACAAGTCCTAAATTTGCTGCTGTCCACAGAAAGCAATCCCGAAAGCATTTTCCTAGTAGATAACTTACACCCAGAAGTTAGTTATTTGCCTTGATTTCTGGTACCATAGACTGGCTGCCTGACACCTGAATTCAGTCAAATGCATGTGAGTATTTGAGTTCAGAAGAGGTTACCAAGTTAACCTGGCAGGGACAATCTGGTCTTGACTGCAGTTTACAGCTTTGTACTGTACTGAGGATGTGATTATATTCAGTCTAAGGTCTGAAATTAAAGGTGCCACTGGGTTAACCTGAGGTGTGATGCTGCTACATTGATGTTTCTTTTCAGATTCATCAAACTAAGCCTGGCATTTAGAACTAATGTTGAGTTTCAGTTTGACAGAGGTTAAGGAGGCCTGGGTTTTGGACCAAGGTCCTGAGCAGCCTGGAGCTAGGGAATTACTTTTCTTTCTTAGTCTAGAAGGAAACTATGTAATTTGCATTTGTGATGGTGGTAACTTCCAAAGTGCTATTAGGTTGTTAATGTAGCTTTTAGAATGTGTCTTTGGAAAAAAGGTGAATTAGTTTTAGACAAACGTATTCATCTTATGTTTTCTGTTGGCAGGGGATCTTCCAAAGTAGTCTGAGAGTTTTCTTAGGTATCTTGCTGAGTAAAGCATCACCTTAGCTGCCAAATAGAGATCCCATACAAAAGCTGGGGCTCCTCCCTTCTGTTGCAGGCATGCTGAAAGTAAGGGATTGTTTTGTTGTGAAAGGTGTTGATTGGGTTACAACTTGGTTTGATGAAAAGTGAGCTGCCTGGGGGCTGTGTCTCTGTAGGAGATGAACTGAGCTGAGCCACATGCGGTCTGAAAGATTACCTTATAAACAGCAATCAGTTCAGGCAACAGAATACATATTAAGGGCCTATTAACTTGCTTGGGTCTCTCTTTGACTTGAAAAGTACTTGTGAGCAGAGAAATAATAAAAGGGAGGGGTTGCCAAAAGCTATGGAGGAGGATGCATCTTGCTATATCACTGTTGGTACATCTGTTGAATTGGGGATTTATTTCCTACTAAACATCTGCTGAGCTTTTGAAGCACATATTAAGGTCAAAGGAGGGGCGCTTGAAATGATTTTGTAATGTTTATTATTTTCTTTGAAGATTTTAGACTTTATTCATACAGCATTTGGACATATTTAACAAAGGACAAACCTACATGAGTATTTGGCAAACTTCCAGAATTTATTACATGCAGTAGTTGCAGCTTTAGAACTTGGATTTAAAAATACTTTGGGCTTTGCTGAAACTATGTTTTGCAAGTCCATTTTATAATCTCTGTATCATTCTTATTACATCTGTGACTTTATTATGCTGGACATCTGAACGTGACCAAAAATGAATTTTCAATTCATCACTCTCCATGTGGCTCAAGAGAAGAAAATCTCTAGCATTCCAGTGCCATCAGAGAGGAATTTTTGGGAAAACAGAACTGTCTGAGGAATCTAGCAACAGGACTGTAACAGATAATTTCTTTATTCAGAAATGAGGTTTCCTTGAGTTCCTTGTGTTCTATGTAATTTTAAAGTATTTGTGAAAAAGGATAATCAGTATCTTCATGGTTCTTACAAGTAGTTGCATAATTTTGATAGGCCTTAGGGTTAAAGAGCAAACTGCTGAGCTAGTGGATATAAATCGACTTGACCTAGCCGTAGCGATGGTTGTTAATAGCTCTTTCAGCTCAGAGTTCTGTGTCTTTGCAGACTTGTCAGTGTCATATCACTGATACCAGAACTGAATATCTGCCTATATGACAGGGCAGGTTACACACAGAAAATTCAGTAATTCCATTTCTTTGTTGCCTAATTTTCTACCTAGAAGGATCCCCACTGACATGATTTGCTTCCAAAATCTGCATGTTTCTTAAATCAATCATTTTGGGTCTTTATAAAAAAGGCAGTTTTTTATTTTGCTGATGCAAAGAGCTTGAAACCACCTCTATAAACAAGAAAATGATCCTGCATTTTGGTTTTGAAGTTGCTGATCATAACACGCTTATTCATATTATGTACAGGACTTAAGGATTAAAAGATTATTATATTAAAATTTCAAAATGCAAAAAGCATAATTACAGAATAGCCTTCTGATTTTAATGGTGCTGATAATGTACGTGAGCATTACAGAACTTCTTCGGTCATGTGGTTAAAAAATGAAGGTCCGTAACATAACGTAATAAAAATGAATACAGAGGAAATAAATAATGTGATAAAAATGAATACAGACTTCTCATATGCGTTGCCTGTAGTCCTTGTTGTATTTATGAGAGAGAGGGAGTTTGGTAGTTCAGCTCGAGAGACTTTCAGTGCAAAGAAGTTTATAATGGAATTATGGATTATGGAATTATATATGTGATCTTTTTATAGGTTGGTACCTTGTCCCCTCCATTTCTGCAAAGCTGTGAGAGTGACATGCATAGCTCTTTCCTAGGGAAAACATCTTCATTCTACAGGGGGTTTATATTTTTTTCTGTTTAATCCCTCTCCCCCCTTTGCCTGTAGATTTGCCATGACAGGGTATATCCTGTCTTTATGAAAATTAGAGATTGCTGTCTAATGATAAGGGTTTAATCTGCAACGAATCAGACATGTGGAAACTTCTGTCTGTGGAATTTTCTGTTTGATCTGAGAGGAATGCCCTTGCTGTGCCCTTCCTGTAATGAAAGCAAGGTAGAGAGAATCAAAGTGATTCTAGATAAGATTGGAATGTGTGCATTGGTTATGCCTCTATTATATTTGCTGTTGCAATTCTGGTTGTATGTGTTATTTTATTATCCAAGAGATTAACAGCATAGTTCATCATCTTAAAAGATATCTCCTCCTTCTAGTTAGTTGAAAGTGCTGGTTTTTTATTGCTTAAATTCCTGAGTTAATTACTTGGGTTTGAACATGGAAAGTCATGCTTACAAAAACAAATATTGTCAGCAAAACATTGATTATGCTATGATAATACAGCATCTTTTTGTTGTTGTGAATAATTTTACAGTATTTACTGTATCTTCTAACAGAATTTTTATGTGTACCATTGTGAGGAATGGCTGAGAGTTTCTCTCCCTGTCTTTATTTCACAAACAGTTAATGATTAACAAATGTCCAGCTGCCTGTGCAAGGAACGTTAATTACTTTGGGAGGGGGAAGGAAAGATGACTATGCCTTTGCATAAGAAGTCTGGTATGATAGTTCTCTTTGAAGGTAGTTGAATATTACAGTACCAATTTTAGCAGAATAATCAGAAATGGAAAAATGACCTGTGCCTTTCTTTGATGTTTGATTATACTAATGTGCTTTTTACCTGTGCTCCTGGCTATTACAGTAATATTTAGGTTGCCTGTGCTTGTCCAGAGCATTTTAATGTAAAAAAAGATGCAAGAGGAGGTAGTAATTTGTTAATAAGTGGATCACTTTGTGTATGGATATAGGCAAAACATAGCTCAGAAAAAAAAGCGATAAAAATCCAAGCAGTTCGTAATCCCAACCATTTCACACCATTCCTGATCAGACTTCTGAATGGGGACTTGTCTTTGAAGTACAGAAGCCCACAGATCAGGAACTGTGCTTGCAAATATTAAAACACAAAAAATAAAATATTTCAATTAGCTTTTTCCTTGCTTAAAAATGTTCATACTGTATGGTGAAATTTTGCAGTGAAATTCTGGACTGACTTTAATCTTTCCAGATACAGATCAGGTAGAGGAGGAAAGTGTGAGAAGGCTCAAAACTGTTAAGTGGAATATGAGTTGTCAAGTTGTCATTGACTCAAGTGACACATCAGTTTTGATGTGCATTGTTTAATAAGAAGGTAAGGGAGTGATGATTAGAGTGAGAGCAAGATTACTGCAGATTGTGTGGATTAAATGTTTGAGTGAATATTGATCCAGCATGTGATGATAGGAGGAAATGGAGTAAGAAATACATGGCATGCCAAGTCTGTAATTCAAAAAGTGATAGAAATCCTTTGGAAACTGAGTCATTCAGTCTAGTCAAACACAAGAATGTCCAGAATTTGAGAATATCTTGTTGACAACAGTTGTGCACAGATATGGAGTTTTGAGAAGGTCACCTGTTGTAACTCCATCTAGTCAGTGCAGCTTCTGTGAATTTCTTAAACAACAGGAAAAATCTTAAGTGGTTCGGGAGCAATTTGCATTTTATGCCTAAATGGTCTACTACTTGCCTACAATATAGTATTGTTCTTTCATTTACACTAAGTGTACTAGTGTAGACAGGTTCATCTACATTTATTATGGCTATATAACAAGGGATTGTTGTATAAAGAGTTATTCATATCTCTCATTCTCCTTGGTATTGTTATGAAGGGTGCAGTTATCTTCAGCAAAAACTGTTTCTGTGGAGAATAATTCAGACCTTTTCCAAAGGAAATTCTATCAAAGAGACTCTTTAGTCTGTTTGTCCAAATGCTTGCAGGTTCTACTAGTAAGCAATGAATATAAAGTGAATTAAATTTACGGTTTTTTATATTTTTTAAACTGTTAACGTGCATTCATTTCTGCTGCCATTAATAATTTTTTTTTTCTGGAGAGTGTTGATTAAAACTGTGCAGGCAGGTATCCATTATTTATGTGATAAAGACTGAACATATGTCCCAACAAGCATCCAAGGCCCTTACAAATAAATATACTTGACATTTGGTAAGTCATTTCTAGTTTTCTAGTTACAAGTTTCCATTTTGGATGTTGGGTATGGATTCTTCAATGTGCATGCAAGAATTGGCTTAAAATGGAGGGTTTCTCATTTACTTGATACAATAATCATAACTAAAGAGAATGCACATAATTTTATAATACCAAAATTATTTGACTTCATGATTCCCCTATCTTTAGTTTTTACTCAAAAACAGATAAGTTCACAAATGTTTCTCTGTATGGCCTTGTGTTTAATTTGATTCATATGTAAAGGCAAATAAGGCTAATAAAAAAATTAATATAACAGATACTGATCAGTATAGAATCCCCTCCGGATATGTGAGTAGAAGTAAAGTCTGAATAAATAAATGAATACTTTGTAAGTTAATAAATCTTTGTCAGAACAAGGATGAAAATGTCTTGATGACACTGGATCCCAGATGCTTTAATCTTTAATCGACTTTGTCAATTTGCTCACGTGCCCACAGGTATACCAGCTCCTCTTTGTACACAGAAGTCTGCTTGGGAGCAGCATTCCTGTGGACAGAAATTAAGTACCATTATGTATATAGCTACTTGGTGTAGTAACATGAACAGCAGTAATAGCTTGGTTTCCACTATTCCTCAAGATACTACTTGCCTTTTGGTAAGTATCTATCTTTTCTTGCTCAGAGCTGGTCTGGAAACTGTTAACCAGCAGTTTATGCAACTGAAAACAGTTTGGAGACTGAAAGCTGAAAGCAAAATTGCAGCACTCCAAAGCACAAACAGGAGTAAATAACACACCCGTGCTGGATGATAATTTTTTGCACGTGGGTTAGTCGTGAGCCAGTGTTGCTGTGGAACACAGCTGTAAGTGCCTCCTACTGAAGGGTAGGACTGCTGTGTTGGGCTTGCTGGGCCTTCAGTGCCACTTTTGTGGAAATAATTCAAGGTAGGCTGCAGTTATTCAAATTACCACTGAAAAGGGAATCTGAGAGACATGCTGTGTATGCAGGAAAAAGATTCTTGGGAAACATGGAGCAATTTTCCTTATTTAAGATGGTCATTAAGCCTTGAAACTTACAGACAAAACCTGTGAACTGTAAAGTTTAAAAAGTGTACTTGTTGCAGAACTGTCCAGCTTTTAATAGTTTGCAGAGGTCTAAACAGCTTGATCCTTCTGGATCAACAAACCAGTTTCTGAACAATTAAATGTGTTGCTCTTGTGCATAATTGGCTTCCCATGCGTCTCATTATTTTCCTTGTAGCCTCTTCTTCTGCCTAAGGGGTTCCTAGGTTAATCTGTCAACTCCAGTTAGTTTTGAAACTCCTGGGGCCATTTGCAGAGGAATTTCCCCTTCAGGGGCTCTCCATTTCCCAGTTAAGTTGTTAGAGTGGTAATATTATCACATTCATTGTCAGCAGTTACTTACTATTAAGAAGACTGATAGCGAAGGGATTTTGCAGGGTGAAGCCAGAGTTCTGAAGAGCATATGTGTGTTTGTTTGTGTGTTTATGTAAGAAATGCTTATAAACTTTACCAAAGAACTTAGAAATTGATCCTTTGCATTTCTTATGCAGTGGCAACTACGCATTCATTCTAAAAATCTGATTAAATACATTTGTCTTTGATGTTCATAAGTAAATAAACAGTAGACCTGTAGAAGCCTTCACTTTTTTCTGAATTACTTACATTTCAGTAGAAGTTCTCTGTTGGTCCTGAAGGTAACTCAATAGCATAATAATATTATCCCAAAGTATTTTGCTTGAACATGGTTTCTTATTTCGATTTTATAATACTGTGTAATTGTGTTTCTTGGGACATAAATACCTGTTATGTCTTTACCTGAAGACAAAAAACTGTCCTGAGTAAGGGGGAGGAGTGACCAGAGCAATGGCTTGCATCAGATCCTGCAAACCGTGCTCATGTAACACAGTAAGAGAAGCTTTTGTGGGTACTGAGAGCCCACATGCTTGGCCGAGAACCTGCTGGCAGTTTGTCCCATTTTCACTAATATTTTATAAACCTGCTTTAATGTTGCTGTAGTAGTTCAGTCATGTTTTTTTCAGCAAGCTTTCTCACAAATCGTGAATTACTGCTCATGTTAACAGCAAAGCTTGCTTTACTTGCTCTCTCCTCAAAGAAACATAGATCATATGTGGTTGTATTACAATAATTTTTCCTATTGACATAGGAGTTAACATTTCATTTCCCTAATGTGTACTCATCAGGGGGTTTTTATGTCTCTCCATACTGAGCTTTAGCAACATGGTACTGTTCCTCTCTATAGCAATTACATTGCCTGTCCAAAAGCTTGACATACAAGCAGCCTAGCTGACAAAAATAAGCTGGAGCTATTAAAATAACCATAAATGAGGCTGACAATGGGAGCTGTCTGCCATTGTCCCAAAAGATTTTTTGAACTGGAAGTAATCAGTTGAGTTCTAAGGTAACCCCATCAGGGATCTTCTAATTGGGAAAATTCCCCCTCGCCAACCCCCCAGCTTCCTGAAAGGAAGTTAACAATGTTTATGGACCTTAGCAGATTTATTGCTTGTAGCCTAGACTATCTAGTACTGAATCATAATTTCTGGGCATAATATTTTATGCAGATCATTTTAAGAACATATTACTCTTTCATTTTATATATGGTCTAAATACTGTGTTTTCCATTCACTTGACTTTTTTTTTTTTTTTTACAAATATGCAATGTGGTAGCAACTGGAAGTTGAAGTGTTACTGAATCTAATTATTTATAATTCTGTTTTCCCCCCATTTTTTTTCTACTTCACCCACTTAACTAAAATATGAAGAACGTGTTTTCTCAGTTTTTTAAAATACAGTCTGTGTTTGCTGTAGAGCTTTAACTATGCATGTCTTTGCTTCTAAGTCTTCGTGCTGTCTTCGTGCTATCTCTAGATGCTTATTTAAGGCAGAACTACTCTTAACTGTTGAATATTCTGTATTTCTTCAAATGTCTCTGTACCTACCTGGTGTATAAGCTGCATGTAGCAGAGATCAGTAGTGACCCTCTCTCCCTCCACTTGAACATAGTTCAAATTACTGCTGTATGTTCATAGCACAGAAGTGATGCATGTCAAAAGTTTGGATTTGAACACATGCTGGGCTCTCTGGATGCCAAGTTTTTGTCCCCAAAAAGTGTTTTACAGCGAACGCATCGATAACTTTCTGTGCATTTACATAAGGGAGACAGATTTGACTGGACACTGATAGTATCTGATTGTTTCAGTAACTATTTGTATTGTTGTTCCATTGGTGTCATATACAGAAATTGTTTAAATTGAAATAGAGTAGGTTTTTAAATGGAGTTTGGGAGGTTTTGAAAGCTTGTGCTAATATCAGATTTACTTAGATATTGCTGCAAAATTGGATTTGGCTATATGCTTCACTACATCCAGACAGTTCAGTGAGTTAAATTTGACAAATAAAACACAGTATTATTTTATTACTATTGAGGTTTTACTTTGTTTACTTTGGTTTTGTTTAGTTAAAATTTCAAATCTGTTTTGCTGATGATGGTTCCTATACTCTGTTATGGGTGGGTTCTACGTGCTCTGGAAACCAGGTATGGTCTACAGTGATGTTCTTTCTCTTCCACCTCCCATAACTGGTCCCTGGAAAGAGGGCAAGCAATGATGGACTTGACATGTTTGAAGGTCTTGCAACTGCTACAGTTCCATCAACTTGCTGATACTGATAATGATTTTACTTGAAACTTTCTAAGCCTTGACTTGTTAGAAAAGGAGCAATTCGTCCTTGAAATAGCAACAAGAGTTGCTTTCTATTTAACACTCCCAGCTAAGCATGATTTCTCAGCTGGTAGTACAAGACACAACTTGAATGTGTATAGCTTTCTATTTCAAAGTGCTATAAATAAAATTTAATTAAATTTTCCAGAATCTGCCTTTATAGATGCTGACAAAGGACTTGTAATTCCAATATACTTTCGTCTTATTTTAAGTTTTTTTTTTTTGTAGCTTTTCCTGAGTTAAATTTTTTCTGTGCATTCTCTGAACCCAAAATTGTAAATCTTAAGCTTTTCATTGCCTTTCTTATCCATTAAAAGCACTGTGTAGAAACTTACTGAATATTAAATGTGTAAAAGCTGTAAAATATACGTGACTAGTTGTAACTATTAGAAGGAATGTTTAGACTGATGGCATGTTAGATGATATTATTGAAAGACTCTTGGGGTGCATGTGAAAATCTTAATTCTATAGCCACAAATATAATTTGTTACTGACTCTTTAAGGCTGATTTGTATGGGGTGTGGTTTAGTTTATTTTGTTTGTTTGTTTGTTTCTAATATTAAAGTACAGTTAACCGGGATGCGTGTAAAAGGTAAAGCCACCAAATTATTTAGAAAATAAATCAGAATGTGTTAATCGAAGATTCAGATTAGGCAAAATAGAAGAATCACTGAGTAGTTAAAAAGGACAGATGAAACTATTTCAAACTAGATTGTGCATAATTGATTCATTCATGTTCCTCAGACATGTTTGCAAACAAGTCACCCGAATTCTTTGAGGTATGCAAAACACAATATCAATGGTTTGTTGCCAGGTTACAGTCTTTCTAGCTGTGCCTAATTAATGCTCCTGGAGAAGCGAAGAGAAAAAAGTGGTGAACACCTCTTGTTCATGTATGATTAAGTGGCAAGCAATAGTTGCTAAAACTTTCTGCTCTCCTTCAGGACTGCAAGCAAGGATTATATATATATTCTGAAACAGTATTGTTTAGTCTGTGAATCTTGAGGTATAAGAAGTCTGATATGTGAGTAGCTTGCATTGTCAGTGATAAGCTTTAAATTGGTATGCAGCTGAAGAGCACATCATATTTCTCTGGGTGGCTCTTTCACTTTGTTCCATAGAGGCATAATCACATAATGCTTCCTGTTCAAGGTGCACATGTGATAAAAGCCAGGCTAGCGCTTTTACAGCTCAGTTTATTTGTCAAAAATATTACTTCTCTTAAAAAAGAGATTGTATATACTTTTTAAAAGTTCACACTGCCTGCCACACGTCTTTAATATTTTAAGAGTTAAGAGTGCAGTGCCTCTTTTGGCATTCTGACATGTTTATAGAATGGACGAGCTGACATATCACTTCTGCAGAAGGAATCTCATTCCATTCCTTCTTTAGGAGATTGTTTCAAGGAGTTCACAGGATGGAGATTCTGTTCTTTTCCGCCGATATTTTAAGTACTGAATAATTCATTGTCTCTGTGGCAGGACATACATGAAATTTTCAGTGCTTAAGGATAGTTGGCTTGTGTAGAATTAAGTCTGGTGTGATATTGTGCTGTCTTCATTTTGGTTTTACTAAGTGGTTGTTACTTGACTGATCAAATAATATTAATTTTTTTTTTTGACATTAGCATGGGATGCTACTTTAGAAGAATGGTAGGCTTAAGGCTTAGTTTTCCCTTACACGCTGGTGTTTGTTAGAGGCCTGAGTTACAGTAGCTCAGCAGCCTCAGGGGAAAAGTTATTTTTTTCTTCAGAGTTCAATAGAGTTACATGTTTCAAAACCTTCATTGGATAGAAATGGTATGTAGGGTTGTGACTGTACTTGGCTGCTGCTTCAAGACTATGGTGATAGCCAGAAGTTATCGGAAAGTTAAGAAGTTAACAGAAACACAGATAGAAATATTTTTTTCAATTGCAATAGAAGTGGAAAAAATCTGAGCTATGACACTGGCCATGATTAGTACTAGAATCACAGTTTTTACTAGTACTACAGATGGGTGTAGTACCTGTAAATAGTGCACTTTAGTCTGCTGTAGTCTGTTTTATGTTGTGAGTCTGGATGCCATAATTATTAATAAATTAACTTTTTTTTTTTTCAAGTTACATTGCTTTTCCTTAGCATTTCTGACAAGAATCATAAAGTGGAGAAAAAATGCCCCAAAACCTCATACATAACACACAGGAACACACTGTGTCGCACTTGCCAACTGTCCTGATTTGACTGTGCCTCTAGAAGTTACTCAGGGGGAAAAGGAGGACAAAAGAGTATGGATGTGTTCCTGCCTAAGGCCTCTGGGGACTGCTGAGAAGCAGACAAGCACTGCATCTTCTCCTGTGCCAGATGCTCTTTACCGGTTTGTTGGTTTTTTGGATGGTGTTTTTCTTTTTTTCAATCCCGTCAGCTCCACTATAGCCCCTGTATTCACACAGCTCAGAAAAATACTTATCAAATCATGGTAGGTAGTAATCTAAGAAAAAAATCTAAGAAAAACTGAGCATATAAGAAGAGATGAATAGGAACACGAAGTCTACCAAGGAAGTCTTCTGTGTTCATCTGTGTTTGATCTGGAGAGTGCTGAAGAACTGAACTGTCACTAACTTGCACTAAGAGGCAAAGTATTGGTTAGAATATATACTACTTTAAATAAGATGAGCAGAAATAAAAATTAAGTAGAAAATACCAGCTTTGTAAATAGTCTTTGTTATTCTGGCTGTGCAAGATTATAGTAACAACATGAAAACTGTCTGTTCTGACTTGTTTAACATTAGAAGCCAAAGTATGACAGTATTATATTAAATAAGATTTTACTTAAAAAAGAAAACAGCCAAACTGCTAATCAACAAGGCTGATGTGATTCTTTCCTTGTTTTAACAATAGCTAAGCAAAGTTTCATAAAATGTAAAGCAGAAATTTGGCTAGAAGAACTGCACACTTCTGGGAGCTAGCAGGTTCTTAGGCCCTTGTTCACATAAAAAGATAATTTCATAAATATTAAGAACTTTCTGGAAAATGCATGCTGCTTATCTAGAGGTAGCAGAGATTCTAGTGGTAAACTGCAGTGTGTGCTGAGCATTTCCCCCAATTTTATCTTTAATTCAAAAGGCTGTGGAGGCCTTAGTGATAGTTTACCCTGCAGAGACGTAGTGTTTGTTTAGAATTCAGGACAAAGTTGCAGTCTGGGTTGGTGTGTTGGCAGACTTGTGCCACTGAGGGACAGCGGGCCTCTGTTTATAACAGGCTTAATCCGCTGGCTTATAGAACTTTGATTTGAATTAGTTGTTCATTGAAGGTCATATTTGATCAAAACTTTTGTTCATGAAATTCTTAAAATACTGCCTTTTCCTCTCCCCAACTGCTTTTAAAGCAGCTGAAGAAGTTTTTTGATTTGCCCAGCTTATTAGAAGTTAGATTAATTGACTTTGTAATCAGATTTCAAGCATCATGTTCCAGACCAGGGATTTCTTTTAGTTTGTTTCAAATGTTGCTCTCAGGGCAAATTCTGCTAAAGTGCATTTTCATGCTTTGCTGAGAAATGATTGCTGATTTTGATTTCCATTACAGAATCATTAATATTGTTAATTAGAGTTCTCATGGATAAGCACACTTAAGGAGGATCATCCCTGGGAATTGGGAGTATTATAGTTTGAGCATTTGTTAATTAGATAGAATTGGCATATGTAAGACTGTCAGATTTGAGGTGGATTTTTGTGTTTTATTTCTGTGTAAGAGTGATTTTGGTTGTAGTGACTTGGGTTGTCAATTTAAATCGGAAGAATTGTTAGTTCTTGTTGACAGTGGGGTTAATATTTTGATTTTTTCCTCATTTGCTGTATTAAAAAAACATCCTGTTCCTCCACATTGAGTTCTGTCCAAACTCTGTTCTATAGTATTCACTTAGAAATTTTGCCTTCTTTTAACAAGATTGTTAGAAAAGTCCTGTTGCATCAAGAGGAAACAATACATAGTCTAAAATTTCAGACACGAATATTATGAAATCAGCTCTGATGACCCCTTGCCGGTGACTCAGAAACATTGCAACTTTTGCACTCCCCTCTGGCAGTTGAATTTCTTTTTATCCTGACTACCTGAAAGGCTTCAAGATTGCATCTCCAGTCAAGTGAAAAATGTTTTTGAAATCCTCACTTCACTGTATTTTTTGAACAATAATGTTTACAAGTCTTTGGGATTACCATACATGCTAAAGATTCTTTAATATAAGATTTCTCTACTTGTCTTGCTACATAAAAAGCAAATGGTTTGTAAAAGTTAAGATTACCAAATTGCTTCAGTGTTAGGGCATGGATGGGAAAGTTGATGATTAAAGATTTTCTGTGAACGGGAGAAGAGTTGGAGCAGAGATTGAACTTTTACAACACTGAAGATATGATAGAGGCAGTTAAGCTGTACTCCCTGAATGTGCTTTGCACCACTGGGAGAAAAAAGAGAAGATGTTTTCTAGGAGCAAAAATATGTTGTTGAAACTGATGATATGGATCAACAGTTTAATGGATCTAGATGACTGCAAGATTAAAACAAATTAACTCTTACTTAAAACTGTTCTATTATTTCTCTTCGAATTTATGAACTCCAGGAGTGCTGGCTTTCAGACAGTGTACAGTCTTATGCTGCCCGTACATGTAAAGTAGGCCACCATAGTCAGCATTTGCAAAAGCAAAAAATTGACACACCAACCAATGACTGGTTCTAGACTTGTGATTTGGTAGGAGAATGATCATTATCTCTGTTTTTAAAAAAAAGAAAAAAGTAGTGAGTTACATTCCGAGATTATGTTGTTTAGAAGCTATAGTAGACAACTGAAGTTTACTTGCATTTGTATTCATTACTGTTGCATAGAAATTAAAGATGAAGTTATTAGTGTTCTCATAAGCAAAATCAGGAAAAATTTAGTGTTAAACTTGCAGAAGCAGGAGCAATTTCAACTAGGGTAATGACAATAGGATGATGTTTTGTAATTACTCATGTAAGGTCAGATTGTACAGTAGCATTAAAGGGGCCAGTACTTCTAAGTACTCCAGCAATACAGTTATGTGCATTTAGTTTTGATTGTGCTCTGTAACATAAATGCTGATGCAGAACCAAAAGAAGTTTGAGTTTTGGTAGTCAGAGCTTCCTCCCCCAGCCCTAGATGTGTGTACTGGGTTGTTATCAATTCCATTTTATTGCTGGGTGGAAACCATAGGAAGAAAACTGAGTCATATTAATAGACCATCAATGACTTCCCTTGCCATTCCTGCAGCTTTGAGTGATGAAGGAGAACTAGGTGTGGTGGCCTTTCCTCCACCCCCTTCAGTGTGTGAGGGGTGAAGGTAAATTTTTTACTCCCTATCTTCCCGTTCCCTTTTGCATAGCTTTTGTAATGCAGAAATGCTATTTTGAGTCTTCATTTTTGATATTTTCTAAGTAATCCACTTATCTGTGATGCCCATCTCTAATCATCATAGAACTGTAGAATGGTTTGAGTTGTAAGGAACCTTAATGATCATCTACTTCCACACCCCACCCATGGGCAGGGATACCTTCTGCTACACCAGATTGCATAAAGACCCATCCAAGCTGGAGTTGAACACTGCCAGGGATGGGCCATCCACAAATACAAGTTTTCCAACTTGCATACGCATACCTGTCTACTTCTATCTATTTCAAACTGCTTTTTAAGTTCCCTTTATGCCTCTAAATTTATTCAAGAATTAATCTGTTGATTAATGTTAAACAGTTTGCTAGGTAGACATTTTTGCACAGCTGACTGATCATAAAATTGTTTTCCTCAATGCTTTTTATTTCAGTTTGGAATTATAAAAAGCACATAGAGTAAAAATGTTCATCCAACAATTCAGGACCTGTTGGGTGACAGACATGAGAAAAAATGAAAAAATAATGAGATTTCATGTTACTTCGACTAATGCATGCTTAAAGTGTGAGTGACCCTGTAGAAAATCAGAGACATTCTGAAAATCAGAGCTGCCCTATAGGATAAAGATTTGTGTTACATAATTTTTTCAGTGTTCAGATAATCAGACCATTCATTTTTCCATCAGACCATTTCATTGAACATTCCTGCAAAAGTCAGTGTAAAATACGCAGAAATAACATTATATATGTAGATCTAATTTAAAATTAAAAAGTAACCAAAAGATAAAGTTGCCCATGTGTGCTGTATCATACTGTTAGTCACTGTTCCTGTAGTATTTTCACATATTTCTTTTTGAGATAGTATTATTTTTGGTATGGTACTTTTTTCCCCTTCATCCCTTTTGAAGTATGTGACTTAAAAGAATGGACACTTTGATACTCTACAGGAGCAAAATAGGTTCAGACTTCTTTTTCCTTGAGGTAGTCTTTGATAACTAAGGAGGTAGAATTTGTAAGTGTTAGCTGAGCAGATTGCGGGAGGAGAGCTTCATTTCCACAAGTCTTTTTTTAATCTTTCTTTAAAATCAGTCAAGGCTATCTTAAAATTAGTCTGCCATTTCTGATGCAGCTACTGTTAAGAAAGCAGGACATGTGTAAAATGAAAACAGTTGCTCTGTTCAGCACATAAACCTGCCCACTCTTTTCTGCATGAATCATGAGCAATAGAGCAGCATTGCTGGCAGCCTTTGCTAAAAAGTAATTACAGTCTAGTCTTGTGTTTGGTTGGACATGGAGGTTTTACAGAATTTTCCAAGGCATACATGGAGTCTACCCAGGCTTAAGATGAAGTACTTGTATGCCACATCCAGCATTAAATTTAGAAGTGAGGCCACAGTAAGTAATGAATTTATTTACTCGTAAGCAGGTCTCCTGGCTGAACTAGAAAGGTGCAAAAGGTGTAACGTGAGTTACGAAAGTGGAATCCAGGTAACTGGGTGCTGTAACTGGCTATGTGTCCATTTTTAAGGGCAAATTTATGCAGAAACTGTGCAGGTAACCACATCACAAATCCAGTGACTACTGGATAGAATTATTTGTTTGTTTGTTTGTTTTAATAGTAAAAGTGCCGTCAAACAAAATATAAATACTGAGGCAGAGAGACTGGAAATGTAAAATATCAATATTAACTAACACTGTAGCTTAGTTGCTGCTGATGTTGTTCTGCAAAAAATAAAAATGGAAATTACAAAGCTGCTAGTTTGCTTTCAGGAAAACTTTTGTAGACTACATGTAATGCATGTATATTTTGAAAATGCACTGGCCCTCCTTTTTATTCCAGTTCTGTAGCCTTTGACACTATATTAAACCAATTTCCACACTGACATCTGGTGGTAGTTCTGTAATGCTGTGTTGCTTGAAATGCTATATGTGAGTATTTTGCAGGTCTAAGCATTAGATTCTATACCCTCCAGCACTTCTAAAGTGATCTTACTGACATCTTAAAATTTTAAACTCTCCTTATCAGAGCTTTATTCACCTTCCCACAAGGCAAAAAAAATAATGGATAAATGACTAATTGCTTAATATTTTGTTCAGTCAGTAGAATGCATTAAAAAAACCATGTCTGTAGTGTGTGAAAAACACAACACTTAAAGTTAATTCCTTTCCTGAAGAACTCCTATGGAAACACAGTGGCATAGTTTTGTTGAGGTCCTATTTTACCAATGGGGAGTATACATATATATATAGATAGATATCTGTGTGAAGTAAATGAGCTCAGAAGAAGTGCCACATCACGCATAGTCACTTTATTTGGCTTTATCCAGAGTCCAGGACTGGCTGTCATGGTGATAGTTTGACTCATCTTGGCTACAATCCTGATTAGGCCCGTGCGTCACTATAACAAACAGTAAGAGTCATGACAAAGCCCTTCAAAATTTCCACTGAAGTGGTTGCAAGGGCTTGCTGTGTTCCTCATCCTGGCTGTTTAAAAAATATCTCAAACCAAGATAACCTGTAGGAGAGACTGGATCAGAGTTTTTTGTGCCATGGTTCAATGAATCCATTTAATATTCTTCCCCCCATCATAGCAATTATACCACATTATGTACCTTTTTGACATGTGCATGTTATGTCTGTACCTGTAGAGTAAGCTGCTTGTAAAAATAAAGTTGTATTTCCTCACAGTGGATAAATTATTTAGTGAGTTCTGGCTTAGACAATCTCCTATAGGCTCAGCAGACAAATTTTTTATTAGGGTTGTGAATTGTGTAGCTGGTCTTTAATTTGTAATTAATTCTATGTGTGTAAGATTGAGCAGATTTTTGCTCATTTTTGCTGCTTTCCATTGCCAAAGTAATGGCAGCCATTGGTTAGTCCTAATGCTGCAAAGGTTAATTTTTATTTTCTTTTTGGTGAAATTTGAGTGAATGTAAATCAGCACATTAAGAAAGTTCAGTCAAATAATTCATGTGAACACATACATAAGAAGTTTTCACATTTAACTATTTGCTCATTAATATGTATAATGGTAAACAGTTCAAGAATTTGGCATCTAAATCAGGTAGTTTAATATGATATAAAATTTACTATAATCACTGATGAGTAAGAGGGTCATTGAGATCCCAAAAGGTTGTGAATTACACATTAGGTTTAATCTTTTAGGCAAAATAACTTTTATGAATAATGTTAACTAGTCTGATAAATTTCAAAGGATTTTGGAAAGGAAATCAAGTAATTTAGTGACTTAATATGTAATGCATAAGTGCTGAGAATTGTTATTTTATTTCTTTTAGCTTTGGGTTAGCCTTAATATGTTTGTCTGTGTATATTAACACAGACTGTTGAATCAACAGTGGTTATTTTGAACTTGTATTCATTTTTATTTATTCATTTATTTAAACTTGTTGCTTGCTCTATTTTTATACGTTTCTGCATATTTATTGGGCATTTTCCACTTCTCTTTCTTCCTGTTAAACAGGTATTATTGAGACTGCAGATCGCCTGGATCGTGAGACTACTTCACATTACTGGTTAACTGTTTATGCAACAGACCAAGGCGTTGTGCCTTTATCATCTTTCATTGAAATCTACATAGAAGTTGGGGATGTTAATGATAATGCTCCTCAGACCACAGAGCCAGTTTATTACCCGGAGGTCATGGAAAACTCCCCTAAAGATGTATCTGTTATTCAGATTGAGGCATTTGATCCAGATTCTAGCTCAAGTGAAAAATTAACCTACAAGATTACAAGTGGAAATCCACAGGGATTCTTCTCAATAAACCCCAAAACTGGTAAGTACAATACAGTGTTTTATTTTATATATTGATAAATTGGTGTATTTCTGTAAGTACATAAATCAGATAAAATTAAGATCTTTGGTTTAACATTTTAAACAAGCTTTCACAATAGTTAGAGTTAACCTGATATCTTGGGCTGTGCCAATATTAGTAAGTTATACAAACATGTAGAAGAGGATTTGAGTGAAGCACTTGGTTTAAAGTACTTGACATCAACATCATGCATGTTTTGTGAAGACTTAGTTCTGAGTAGCTCTACTCTGGACTGGTCAATGTCCATTTACTTTTGTAGTACAGTAAATATACAGTAAAAATACATATTTTATGTATTTATGTAATGCAAATTGTTTTTAGCAGTCTCAGTCTTCAAAGCTTCATGCAGAACTTTTTTTGTCAGGCTTTTTTTTTTTCTTTTTTCTTTTTTTTTTTTTGGTGGGGGGGAGGTAGTCTTAGTCTAAGCAAAATAAGCCATTTATTAGCATCAAACTCACTTGTCCCACAGTCAAAAGAGACTTTCTTCTTAAGTAACTGTTGCTGGTGTAAGAAAAAAAAAATTCTGGAGGATAATTTTCAGAAGTGGTTGTTATGTAATAAAAAGAAAGAGTGGTTCAGGGTTTGTTTGGAAAGCTTCAACAAAAACACACCGAGGTTTTAACAGGAAAGTACAAATACAAGAACCAAATAACCTTTTAGTACCTAAATTGTGGATACTGAAATGTGTGTAGGGGAGAGATATGAGAAACAAATAATCAGCTGTAACTGAAGCTACACAGCAATTTTGAAAACACTATAAGGGTTGCCTACCATCCCTTGCTTCTGAATGAGTGTAGAAAAAGTAATACATATACTGGGTGGTTTTCCCACTGATCTTTTTTAACAGTAAGGATGAGATTGGTTTTATTTGAATAATATTTTGCTGGTTTGGGCACCATTTAACTTTTCATATGTTGTGTTTAGGTATTATTTCACAGAAAAAATAGGAGAGATGCTTCTGATTCAGTCAGCCAGATTTTTTTTTTCTCACAATTCAGAGATTTTCAGATTAGAAGTGCTGTAAAGGTTTAGAGGGTGGCTTTAATCTGTAACAAACCCAGTAAGTACAAGTGAGCAATAGAAGCCTTATTAATTTAACTCCTGCTTATTCATGGAGGGAACTTGGAACTCAAAGGAGCAAAAATTGAGTGAAAAGTATGTTTTGAAGGCTGGGTTGACACTATGGCCTTCATTCTGTTTCATAGTTCTTTCAACTCAGGGTATGAAAGACTTATGTGCTTTATCAGCTGTAATTGCTGTGTCAGCAAAGCTCTGAGGGCAAACACAGGTATGTTATTTGGATTATTTCTGACAATAACTTCTTTGTCAGCATGTGCTGCATCTGCTCGTGAAGGCACTGCCAAGAGAGACATATGAAATGGCTATAGCAAAAGATCTTTAGCATAGTTCAAACCTGAATCTAAATACTAAATTTACAGAGTGTTGGTTTTATAAAAAAGGGAGCCTGAGAAGTAAAACAATAAAAATTCAACTGCAGTCTAAATTGTGTGCTTTATTTTTTATTTGTTTTTCTCCATGTCTCTGTTTTCTCCTGTTTTACATGACGCAAAAGGAAAAAAAAAACAAACCTTCTTTTCTATCTACTTCCTCACTATTTCTGATTTTGAAAAGATTTTGGAAAGATTTTTTTTCCTGCTACTTTGATCTTTCTTGTTGTCTCCATTGCTAATACTGATAAAAATAGGAATAAAATTGCCTGAGAGTTGCCTGCAAAGAACTAAGTGACTGCAGTATTCAAATTGCAAGTTAACATAAACACTACCTACATTCATTTGTTCTTTATTGTATATAATTGGCCAGCTGTTTTGGGTTGCTCTGCCCTTAATTTTCCTGTAGATCATTTTATCTTCCTCTTTTTTTCAGGTTCTTTCCTATCCCTTTCTGCTTTCTGTATCATTATGCAGCATTTTCCAAAACGTGCTTTGAAAAAGGCACTTGTGTGCTTCCCTTGCCGAAGTTTTGAGATAAAGAAACATCTTTATTCCTATTTAATGGACGGAAGAATTAGGGCACTGGGAGATTGTGACTTGTCTTCAGACAGTTTGTAGTTTTCCATGTCAGTAGCTCACTGCCAATCTCATTTATGTTAGAAAGGGACCTTGAGGGAGCCCAACACACTAGAAGGTGAAGTGAAAAGGAACACTTAATAGAAAAGTAATAAAGATTTTCTGTCAAGAGTTTCTTACCTGCCTTTATTGTAGCATGCATACCGTAGAAGTGAGCAGTCCTCAGCTCAGTGTTAAAGACAAAAAAGGACAACTGAAAATAATGAAGTAATTGTATTTCAGGACACAAGCACTGAGAAGAAAAGAATCTCCCTCTGATTTACATTCAGCTGTAGAACTTTTTTTTTACCCCTCTAATATAATTAAAGTCAAGAGGGGCAGGTATTCACCTATCATGTGCCATTCATACCACCCTTCATTGACACCCTTTGTTGGTGTCTACTGCTGTTACATTGTAATGCTAGATACATATATTAAACGTAGGCAAGAGGGGAAGAGAAAAGATGGGCAGAGCAGAGAAGGGAATCCTCTTTGAGTGGTTTGTGTTGTGTTCCCAGAGTGCACTCAAGTTCAGCAGATATTAAACAGCTAACTCAAGTATATTGTCTTCCCATTAAATAGGATGTGGGATTTCGTTCAGTCTAATGGGCTGTACTGTTTTTGCTGTACATGCTCAGTTTGCAGCTGTCAGTCTGCAGCGGGCACTAACACAGGGGTCAAGATGAGTTTTGATTGAAGTTACCAGGTTTGTAACTTGCCAAGTCTCTCTTCTGTCAACTGAAAATAAATACATTTAACCTGAATAGGTCTTATTTGGCGTGAAAGTGCTTTCACTAGGACTGACATGTTAAGGAGTGGGAAAAACACTTTAAGAGACACTAGTTATTACTCTAGTTATAACACAATGTATTTTATCTCCCTTGATCAATTGAAATAGGGCTCAGCTGAAGACTACATTTGACTAGAATTGGAGAGATCAAATTCTGTCTTGTTCGCATATGTTATGGTATGTTACCACTGTTGGACCTTGTGACGTTATCGCACTGTTAAGGTGTTTGTCAAAGGAAGGTGAAACCTTCACAGGACCCCAGATTTCCCTTCTAACCCCAGGTGAAATAGGGCTGGAATATGAATCAAGTGTTTCTCTGTATCCCACTGTAACATTGAACGTGGCAGTAAGAGTTAAAAGCATGTGTTGCTGTGCATCCCCAAAGGCAAATTGCCACTGAAATGGCATCTGAGTCAAGTAAAAGCTAGTGTTAAAATACGTGGTGAATGTTAAAAATATGTTTTAGATGGTAATGTGTTATTGTCTCTTCTCCATCTCAAGGATACATCGTTTTCTTTCTCTTTATAAGATTTAAAGCAGTGGTATTGTGGTCCATGCCTAGAACCTATTCATAGTAGTAATACAGATTATAAATAGTAACAATATACAGGTAGCATGTGTCAAGTGAAATGCTGCATTCTGTTCTCCTGAAGTAGCTAATTCATTTCTAGAATTTTATGGGCTCCAAACTAAGATGTGTGTGCCTTTGTGCAATAATACTGAATTTTTAGAAACTGACTGACGTGGACCTTTGTCGGATATAGTTCTTTCACAGAAAGAAGAGAATTCTTTTCATAAGAAAAAGACTGATCTCAAAAATCTTGATTCTCAAAAATACTACTTAAGCTGAAGTAGTATCTGCGTGCTTCTTACAGTGATCAGTTTCCAAATATCACCTTCAGTAAATCTTCACTGACACTTCAAAACATCTTTTACATTTTAAATAATTATAAAATAACTTAAAGAAACACTGCTAAGTTTTTCTTTACATGCTGTTTCACTTCTTGGAGCAGGATATATAACACAGTACATCACAGGACATTTTATAAGCTTTTCACATATACTTGACCTTTCATTAAAGCAAATGAAGTATCATTTTAGCTTTGGAGTTTCTGTGTAATGAAAAGAAATGGCTGTACATATGGGCTGTCCAGGTAGAATAAAAACAGTTATCATATTCTTTTCAGGAAAAAAATCAGAATAAAGACTAATTACACAACTTACATGCTCAATCTAAACCCAACTGTAGACAAACATGTAAGTTATGGTAACTACTTTTTATGTAAATAACTTCTTGCCAAATAGATTGTACTTAAATACAGAAGTAATTGACAAAACAGAAAAGTTTTAACTCATGTTAATATGTTTAGGTGGAAGGAGTTCACACAATTTGATAGCTATTCCAAGCACGTCCTGGGACTCTGTGTAGTTAATCCGAGTACTTAACACTAGAGCTATTGCACTGAGGCTCAGAAAAGGATTGCAAATTTAGCAACACTCATGTAAAGCAAAGGTTTATATAACAGTAAACAAGTTCTGGGTTTTGTACTTTGGAGCTTACAGTGTACAGTGCTTTTCCTGGTACATATAATAGAAGGTAGTAGTATTGCTGTTTCTTGTGGTTGTGGTTCATTTGCTTTTGAGCTGTTAGGGTATTTTTCTTTCGTAATTACCTTTTAACAAGGTCAAAGACACTGAATCAAAATACTCAGTTACTGGTTTCCATATTTCATTTGATGCATTTGGATATGTTTTGTCCAAGAAAGCAATGAAATGGACAAAAAAAGAAGGATGCTTTAAGGAACAAGTAATGAGCAGTTTCATTAAAAGTGAGTGATATCTTAATTTGCTTTTTTGTTTTTGAGGAGAAGTATTGGAAGCATGACAGTTGATAGTAGGATTGCAGTAATTCTTTGAGAAAGTGGAGCAGGTACTTAGTATGGCATCTACTGGTAATAGCTGACAATACCATTGTATATAAGTGTACATTGATAATTTATGAATTATAGTTATATAATTTCAAATCTATTTGGATTAACCATTAGAGATGCATCTGTTAGTGTCAATTCGAGAGGCAGTTATTGTATTCCTTTTACTAAAAGCTTTTAATGCAAACATGTAATTTTTTTCTGTCTGAGACAGGACAGTGGGGCATATGTTAAATATGAGCTTTTTGTTCACCCAGTAAGAACTATAAGAGTCGTATGCAAACTAGCTCCTCAATTTAAAATGTATATTTACAGTTCCCCAGAATGACATTGTCAACCAAATTCTTTTTCTATCATTGTTTTCTGTGCTTTGTACTTTTCTTCTGTCTTTTTATTATTTAAATCGTGGGATGGCAAAAACATCATGTGAAATTAAAGGAAAGGTATTCACCTTTAACTGACCAACAGTAACAACTCAACAAGTCATATAAAGTCATAAAACATGGAAATAGAACATCCTTCATTGCTGCAAAACTAGAGCCATTAGGCTGAACTCTCTCTAAGCAAAAGGACAACAATTCCCAAAGACTCTCTATCAGTGCCCATATGGATGTAATAGTTTTGTCATGCCATGTTTTTAAAGTATGGCTGCTACTTAATGATACAGACTTTGTATGACTAATATCTCAAAGATTGCTGCATTAAGATGGCTGAAAGAAGCTATACTGACTTGCAAATGGCAGTGTGAGCATTAGAATGGCAAAATCTGCACTTGCATAGTGCAGAGTTCCAGCTCTCCTTAGTATTACTGAGCGAGAAGATGGAATCCTAAACAGGTATTCATACAGGGCCAGGGAAGCCCCTTGTAGTCTTTTTGGATTGCATTGCCCATATATTTGGGCTAGAAATAATTTCATCTTTTTGCCCAACTGGTATGCTCCTTCTACTTCCCCAGGATTTCTGTTATATTTATTGTACCAACCAGATTTGGCTTGACAAGGGAATCAGGGTTGGTTAGTAAAAAACACTTTCTTGAGAATTCAGGCCTTAACTTAGAAATTTAAAACAGTAATAGCAAGTGAGGAAAGGAGGCACTTGGTATCACTCCATATAACAATTTTGAGTCAGCTTTGCAGAAGCGCGTATTGCAAAAGTATAGCTTTCTATGCTTTTAATGAAACTTGGTATGAAAGTGGTGCTTCCTTCTGAAAACTAGACTTGAGTTGACAACCTGGACAGGAGAACAGCATAATTAATTTTGAGTTGTTAATTTTCCCATACTTACGCTTTGCAGGGTGTAAGCCAGAAATAATTGCATGATCTAATGCTTGAGAGTGTTGTAAAGATGCATTAATTCATATATGAAGCACTTTGGTATTATTTTGAGAATGCTATGGACATTCCTTTGACAAAAGTAGTAATCCTGTGGTATAGGAGTTACTCCATTTAGGTAAGAATATTAGAATAGGGCATTTCAGCAGAAGCTTTGAGTAATAGCTCATTTCAGTACCCAACTGTATCTTGTGCGTTTTACTTAGTAACCTTTAAAGCAGCATCTGTGTCTGTGCGTGTGTGTATCTATCTGATTTGGAGACTGAAGCGAAATAGGAAATGGGCACAGCTGCAAACAACTTCCATGGGTTTCCGATAACACTAGAGAATAACTTAGTAAGGAAATGAAGGGCCAGTGACCGCACAGTGGTATTGGCTTCATTTTAACAAAAGAAATCTTTGTTGTTTAACTACTTGTGGGTTTTAATCCCAACTGACGTAATATTTTGGAACTTGAATAAAACCAGTATTACTACATTACAAGCTTATGTGATTTAAAGTTAAATAAAGTTCCAAATGCTGAAATTGTTCTTGTAACTTCTGTAGCTGGCAAACAATGCCAGGCTCAATTATCGTTCACTCATGTCACACAGCTCAAAGCACATGTAGCAGCCCCAATGTGCCCAACTGTTTACCTCTCACATGCAGAGAAAGTGAAGTATTTGATTACACTTGTCTCTAAAACAGATTTTTTTTCTTTAGCTTTACTGACAATGTGACCAGAATTAACCCAAATGTCTTTTAAACTCTTGCAGCCACAAAGGGCTACATGAGTATATGGAAGTTTATATATACATACAATTGGAGAATTTAAGTCTGCAAAAAGTTATTTTTATTTTTAAATATTGTTTAAAACACTGAAGTGCTACTAAAGTAGTGGGTTTCAACCTGGTCTTTTTTTGTAACTGGGAAGACAAGTTCATGTCTGTGAAATTTCTTGTAATATCTCCATATGCACTCACTACAATACTTAGGGATTTAGCATTTGAAAAGAGAGAAATTTTCCTGTACTAGAGGCAGCTATTTTTAAAAGTTACTTGCAAGCATTTATGTAGAGATCACTTCTAAATTTTAGGTGGTGGAGTTGGGGCTTTTTAAAATTTAAAATTTTAGGTGGTGGAGTTGGGGCTTTTTAAAATTTATTTTATTTGTTCTCTTACATCTTTTTGGAAAAAGAGAAATGGTAGGAGCTGGAAAAATAAATGAGAAGCATAGCCATCCTTTCTTTCTCCTTTACTTCTCCCTGGTACTACATAAAAACTTCAGGTTATGCACAGCATGATCTGTGTTGTAAACCAAGAGTTTGAAAGAAAGTGAGGTTTTCTTTCGTTTTTACCATATTCTGCTCCAGCACTCATGAAATCATAGAAAAGCTTGGATTGAAAGAGACCTTAAAGCTCTTTTGGTTCCAACCCCCTGCCATGGACAGGTATGCCATGCACTAGATCAGATTGCTTAGGGCCCCATTCAGTGTGGTCTTGAACACTTCCAGGGATAGGGCATCCACAGCTTCTCTGGGCAGCCTGTGCCAGTGCCTCACCACCCTCTGACAGAATTTCTTCTTAACATCTAATCTAAATCTCTTTTAGTTTAAAACCATTTCCCTTTGTCCTGTCACCACCTGCCTATATAAAAAGTCACTCTCTTCTTTTATAATCCCCCTTTAGGTACTGGAAGGCTCTGCTTCCCAGAACCTTCTCCTTCTTCATGCTGAGCAATCCAGCTCTCTCAGCCTGTTTTCCTATAAGATGCTCCAGCTCTCTGATGATTCTTGTGGCCTTCTCTGGACCAGCTCTAACAAGTCCATGTCTTTCAGCAATAGGACAAGAGGGCATGGGCTTAAGCTCTGCCAGGGGAGGTTTAGGCTTTACAAAGAGAGTGATCAGGCATTGGAATGACCTGCCCAGAGAGGTGGTGGATTCACCGTCCCTGGAGGTGTTTAAGATGAGGCTGG
>JAWWES010000133.1:41758821-41814822 GCA_035583135.1 Lophotriccus pileatus | reverse complement strand
GGGTTGGATCAAGGGTTGGACTTGATGATCTCGGAGGTCTCTTCCAACCCAGTTAATTCTATGATTCTATGATTCTTGTGCTGAGGACCAACCCCAGAGCTGAACAGAGTACTCCAGATGGGGTCTCACAAGAGCAGAGTAGAAGGGTAGAATCAGAATCCCTGCTGGCCATGCTGCTTCTGATGCAGTCCAGGATGCGGTTAGCCTTTCAGGCTGCAGGTGTACAGTGTTGCCTCACGTCCAGGTTTCATTCATAAGAACACCCAAGTCTTTCTCCACAGGGTTGCTCTCAATGAGTTCATCTCAGTCTGGGTATGCCTCAGTCCAGGTGTAGCACTTTGCACTTGTTCTTGCTGAACTTCATGAGGTTCTCATGGGTCTACCTCTTAGTTTTGTCCAGGTCCCTGTGGATGGGATCCCATCCTTCTCTTGTGTCATCTACGCCTCTCAGCTTCATGTCATCTGCAGGCTTGCTGAGGGTTTTTATATCCTCATTTTATATCCTTATTTTATATCATATGGTTTTTTTGAGCTGGAGTATATAATGTGCAAAATTAAAATTCTAGCCATAGAAGAGACAATGATCAAAACTGTTATGAGCCAAGTACCACCTTCCCACGTTCTTTCAAGAATATCAGTCTTTCTTTGGTAGGCTCTTGGAATAGTGTAGCTTAAAGGAGTTTATATATAACAACACTGTAACATTAGTATTGATTAATTTCCTATTAAGAGAAGATTACTCAGAAGTAATACACTGATTCACATCTAGCTTGGCTTGATTTTTTTTTCTTTTTAACCAATGAAAATAAAAGGTCAGTCCCAGGAAAAATTTAGTTCTATATGAAGTAATATTATTTTTCTATCTGAAAAATTCACAGTGGAGTCACAGTTCAAAGGCTAACTAGAAGTGAGCTATAAAATTGTTCCTCAATTTTGCTGAGAGCCGAGACAAGACCTTTGACAGCACTTTACATGATCATCTCTGTTACGAGTATTGCATGGAGTTCTTTATGTACATGGGTCAGTTACAAAAGTTACACTTTAAATAAGTAGCTAGGCCTGGAGTGCATTCCAGACTTATTCTAGTACATTCTGTATTGTAAATGTAAGAAATAACATGCAGTTAAAATCAAGTCTCCAAATTTTTACTTAGAAACTAATATTTTAGTGTTTAGATGTATAGGGAGCTTGGGGGCCTCTAAAGAAAACCTGCATTGATGCTGGAAATATCCTTATATTTTAGTGTAGTTTGAACAACATTCTCTGTTCTTCATTACTTCTCTCAACTGATAATGATTTAAAAAAAAACTCTTTTGATTCCTCAGTGCTGACTACTATAAGCTGGAAAATGCATTTTCTTTCTTTTGTTCAGGGAAAAAAGCCCAAACAAACAGAAGCCAAGTTTAGAAAGGAGTGTAGTGTTTGTTCCTCTGTTCAAGCACTATAAATACAGTAAGATTATGTCAGGTTTGAAAAGATCTTTCAAGATGATGTGTGATTTTATGGTAATAATTCTGTATTGAAGTATCAGAGATAGTATATCTCAAAATGAGATTATAAAAGTGAGTGATGGAGATCAGGTAACTTAGAGTTAATTACTGAAGGCATTTGAGCTTTGAATTGATGTGGTTTTTGAAGGCCAAGAGTATTTTCACAAAGCAAGCAAAGAGAAAAATTTATAGTGTTCTATTGATAGTAAGATCAAAGTTCATTTTAGAGGAAATTTATCATCACTTCCTGGTTTCCTTTCAATAATCATGCTTGGGTTTTGTTGTTTTATTTTTCATTCAAAATTATTTTAGCTATTTTTTGATATTTCCCATTTTTTGTGATTTCTTCTTATACTACTTATGACATACACATCCAGTTTTTATCGTTTGTATGAGAAAAACGAACTACCAAAAGAATATGATTGACAATTAAACTAGGCACATCCAAAATGTTTTCAAGCACTTCAAGCACTCAGAATGCAGGATCATAGACTTAGATTTATTTTTCTAATATAGCTATTTGGGGGGTTGCGATTATTTATATAGTTATTTTCATTATTTCCCAAATAATTTTGCTTGTAAAAAAATTACTGAAGTTAGTACTGCTGTCTTAGTAAATCCAGACTGAAAATAATGATTTATACTTCATTTGAAATCTAGGTGAAATTGAAGCTCTACAACATTTGTTGAATTGGATGACTTAATATGTAAAGTATTTTTTCCTCCTTATGCTGTGCATTAATAATCTTTGGTGGGTTGCTTGTCGGCTCCATTCTAAAATCACAAAAATTACTAATGATCAGCAAATTCCAGGATGCTGTTGGAATAGTTTAGGAAAGTGACTCAGCCTCAGATATGTACCTTGCACTTTTATTGGGTTGTAGTAGGATTGAATAGTTAAATTGCCTGGTTACAGATAAACCTGGTGCCTGTTGGTATGAAATATTAGCCATAGGAACAAGTAACCTACTTTTTAATCCTATATACAAGGCTTACAGTCTGTCTTGGTAACAAGCAACAAACTAATAAACACTGCTATTACTGTACCTCAATAAATGTGCTGCACAAATACGCCCTTATGGACAGGATGTTATCCTTTGTTTGATGCAATTCTGACTTGGGTAGGACTGAGATCTCAATTATTGCTTGAGTTTTCATGGAGTACCATTCAAAGGGCAAGACATATTCAGAGTTTTTTGTGGATGAAATCTAGAACATATGCAACAGCATCTGAAAGAGGAATAAGGAAGTGCCTAAAGGTGATCTGAAGAGGAAATAGACTTTTCAGTCAGGAGTTTATTGAGGTGCCTGTACACTATGGGAATGTCCTATTGGCTTTTGCTTGAACTGCTGCATATGGGAATTGAAGGGGGAAAGACACCAAAACTGTGAAAGCCTGCACTAGTTGAGTGCAGTCATGCTATACCAGAAAAACAGGGAACAATGATTTCAACACAGCGTGCTGCACTAGGTCTCCACGTAAATTCTTCTAAAACTATCTAAAGGGTAGTTTTGTAAATTACCCTGATCATAAAGTTTATATATGAAGTGGAAAATGACTCCTTTAGCCCCAAATATGGATTTAAACTACCCAGAAAAGTCTGTTAAGCCACAGGCTGTGAGCTGTGCTAGGCAGAATCAGTTTTTGTTCTACCTAAACAACTGTATAGCAAAAAAAAAAGTGAAATTCAAGAGGCCAGAGAGAACAAGAAAGCAATAGCATAACCCATGTAGAGAGTATATAGACAGGAGAGTTGAAAGAGGAAACTGGGCAATCAATTTCTCTTGAAAAGTAGTACCATTTTTGCAGTCTTAATTGAAAGAACAATAATGTTAAGTGTTGTATTTGAGCAGAAGAGGTATTTGCAGCCATTTAATGTGCTTGTAAATTATATTGCTAGTTCTTTTTGAGACTTTATATTTACAATCATATTTCAGCACTTGAAAATTACTGGTGACAATTCTGTTGCTGGTTTTACTGAGAGTTACTATGATGCTTAGAACCAGGAAGAGTTAGGAATGAAATACAAGTGAAATTGCTAAGGAACTATCTTTAAGACCATTTAACCAGGCTGTTCAGTTCCTTTATGATATGCTTGCTCCGGAATGATAGCTTGTTAGGAATATCTTTTTTCTTTTTTAACTCAGCAGCCTGCCTTCATGGTGATATATAACAGTGGCATGCTGTCTAGCTTACAGTCTTCATTTATACATGGCTAGTAAGACATGGAGTTTAATTTTTGCCAGCTGCAAAGCTGAAATATGTTCTTTAATTCCTCTGCTATTAATTTTCATTGACCTGTTTTTATTAACCTGTTTACTTATTTTGGTTGAGTAGCCTTGTTTTGGCTTACTTAGAAGACAAGATTTGAGTACAGTCTTGCCAAAAAGCTTATCTGAACACCTTTAGAAAGGAAATGTGGGCCTTTTCTGATGGTCATTGATTGTAAGGTAAGTTAGGTGTAAAACATAGTCAACTTGAAATCAGTTGAAAGAAGAATGAACAAAATTGTTGTCTTTCAGTGGCAGTGATGAAACAATCATGGATTATTGTGTTACCAGACATTTTGTTCATATTTCAGGAAGTATTGAGTTATTGGAAGCAGTTAAAAAAATATCATAAGAGAACTTTCAGACAGTGAAACTTGATGCTCACTGTATTATGAGAGATGTCTAAGACATGACTTGATCACTCCTAGTACTTTCATGAGGAGGAAACTGTTGATTCCAATGGACTTCTTAGCCTATCACTCAAAAGAAAGATATATTCCTCTGTCTAGAAGTGAAAGCTGTCTTGAATTGGATATAATACATCATTTCTTAAATGAGAATGAAGGAAATCCTGCCTTGAGGTGAGACACCATGTTCATCACTTGGAGACATAACTGGTCTTCAACTTACAGAATGTCTGCTGTAAATTGCCCAGTACTTTTGGGCTGTGTTATGCACTAGTTAAACTAGATTTTCCTTACAGCCACATCTGAATTTAAAATCCATACTTCCTTCAACTCTTAGGCTGATTTATATATTACGACCTTGTAAACAGATTTTAATATATAACAATATGTTAAAAAAGCTCCAGAGTCTTCCTCATCTCAAGCTGAATGTGCAGTTGGAAAGTGTGTGTATACCTGTGAAAGTATAGATGCATGGGAATGCATGATGTATACATAGCAAGGTAAAAATGTTGAGCCTTCCTCCTCCCCTTGCAAAAACCACTTTTTCTTATGCCACTTCTTTCATCAGTGAGACCATCTATGCCATAAAGATAGCTAATAGCACGAAAACATTCTTAACACAGTCCCCACCTAATGTTTTTTGTTTGTTTGTTTGTTTGTTTGTTTTAAAGAGATTGCTTTTTCAACATTGAATGAAAATTGTTGTTGATGTGCTGTTTTTCAGATGTAGAGGTAACATGATGTAGCTGGAAACTGAGATAAATATAAATAAATCCCTTCTAATGCCTGCTGCCTTGGGCTATATTCTGTTCCAAATGTAGCAGTTTTATTTATATTTACATAATTGAATGCTTTAGTTCCATTTTTGTCTGTTTGTTTTACTATTATTTAAAATAGAAATCTGAAGTAAGTTTTATCTGAACACAGTTGTGGCTATTTTAATTTTTCAGTAGACCTCAGATAGACAGCAGCTATCCCCAGAATGTAAACTCAAAGAAGGAATGAAGAGGGAATACAGTTGTATTTGTTACCCGCTGCAGGTTTTTTGGTTTGTTTTTGTTATGGATGTTTACAGTTAGTTTCAGTTGATTATAGTAGCTCTCCCCCTAGTGAGGCAGAACAGCTATGATTTATCAAAAATCTCTCTGAATTATTAAGCTGCTGTTAGGAAGATGTTTCTGATGAGGTGAGTTTTGAAATATCACTAAATACAAAGATTGCACAAATTCACTAGAGGTACCATTTGCTTATCATTATCTTAGAAATGTTTGTTATAAACTTGCATTTCTCAAGGATTTTTGGCCCATCTTACCCTATTGTACATTGCTTTCAGATGAAAGTATAATCAGTAATATGAATTACTAGAGTGTATTTTTCCTGTTGGTTTTGGGGAAGGAGGGGGGTGGTGATAAGTGGAGGGAGAAGGAAAATGCAAGAATATGACTGCAAAATAATACTCTGAGTCAGTTTTGCTTCAAAATTGAATGGTTTGTCACAGTGACATGTTTCTCACACATGCTGTCATTTCATTCAGCAATAAACAGATTCGCCCCCTCTCATAACAAGGATTTCAAAACTGATTGTTTTGCAGACTTCTTCAGAGGTTAAGTGAAATATCTTTTACTTGCCACTCCTGTGGGGGTGTGCTGTATGCAAAAGCGTGGTCATGCATTTATTTGTCTAGAGGGAGGGACACAGCAAGGAGAACTCTAAAGTGTCATAGAAAGGAGAAGGAGCTCAATCTAAAAAACTTGAGAACTTTTGTTTTCAGTAGAAAGATCAGAGTGGTGGCTCTTTTTGCAAAGCTGACTTAATATTAAGTCCAAATATTCTTCCCAACCCTCTTAACAGGGAGTCCTAAAAGCCACACTGCATAGGAATACTCAACCTTATTATCATGGCCGTAGTTCAGAAAGCTGTTCAACAATGGATGAAATCTGTTGGTGCAGCATTAAATATTTTATAATATAGAAAAACTGAGAAAAAGGGAAAGCTGTAGTGATTACTATAACCAAACCTTTTACGATCTTAAGCTGAAGTGAAACACTTCACTGAAGCTAAATTTGCACTTAGGAAAGTGTCTAGCAGTAAAGAGTTAAATAAAAAGAATGTCATGCATGTGTATGTGATTCTAAATCCAGAAGTGTTACATTTCCTTTGTTGGCATTAGTTTCTGCTGAACATACAGGATATATATGGTGAAGACTAAGCCCTTCTGTTACTGGTCTGAAGTGTTTTAACAGAAGTGTGGCATGCTTGGTTGAAAAGACTGGAGGTTTTAACAGATCAAAGCATATGTATTTTGTTCTTACTGGATATTTTTCTGCTTACCTATTTGAGTTGTATTGACCAACTTCATTAACAGGAATTTTGTCTGGAATTAGACTTTCTTTAACAAACTTATGTAGAGTAGTGATACATGATAGAATTTTGTCTTGTGTGCTTGCAGCAAAAGCTTTTGAGTTGTTTTTTGTTTGTTTTCTTTTTTCTCCATGTGAAAATATAATCTCAAGAAGCTTCATAGAGCATTGTTACATCCTTTTTTTTTTTTCTCTCTCTCTTCCCTCCCCTTCCTAAATTCACAGTAATAATGTGACTTTTTCCTTGCTGTTATTTTGTTTGGAGTTTTTTGTTTGTTTTAATTTTCATCCCCCCCCCATTCTTTGTAACTTACCAAATGATGTATCCTAACAGTAGTATACATATCTTCTCTGGCCTGTAAAAGCATACAATTATAAAGCAGGATAAGTTGATACATCATGGTGTAGAATGCTAGATATATAATGGATTTGATACTATGGCAGCCAAATTGCTGAAAAAACAAGGGAAGATTTGACCATAATTGAAACAGCCATTATTTGCACTATCTGTGTCTTTGGACAATAGTTGTTTGAACATTTGACAGCTTTAATATTGCCTTATATAGATTTTGTTCATATTATTTAGTATGGGATGTCTGTTTTGTTGGTATACGTAGACTACAGCTGTATTTTGACAGAAGCATTGAGTAGCTATGCACCTGTGGTACACAATTCTGTTGGCCTTTCTCTTTTAAGTGAAATGGAAATCTTTATTGCTTTTCTTACATGCTCTGCTTTTTATCAGCCGTGAGACAAAATTGAAGGCTTTTTTTTTATTGTAGCAGACCAACCTTGAAAACTCTGTAAGTGGATTTTAATTTTGCTTATATGAGGTCTTATTAATAAAAGGATTACACTATAGTTGGAAAAAGGAACATGAAGTATAATGCCTGTGTCTTGATCTCTATTTCATCCTTAATTGGGTAATTGCTTCCCTGGTTTTCAGTTTGACAATTAAGGATCAAGATGGCAATGCTTTCCTGTCACTGTAAAAAGCTGGGATAGTTGGATAAAATGTCTCATGACATTACAGTGTTCTCTGTAGTTAACATATGCTGGATTCCTGCTTCAGAGGGTATGGGATGGTAGTGGCTTAAGCCAGGCAAATACAAATCTTGGTGTTTGGTTCATGAAAAGCCAAGTTTGATTTAGCAGGATTTACTAGCATAGGCTCAGTGCCGTGTGAACAAAGCAGTGGTGTTTGTGGGGCCAAACTGTACCTGCAAACAGATTAATGGCTTTCATGCAGCAAAGAAACTGAGTTATCTCCTGTGTCTGCATCCATGGTTAACCCACACCATGGCAAACCATTCCACTATAACTGAGAGTTGACCAAGTTGCTTTTCCTTAAACTCAATAGTTAAAATTTTGAACTCATTGTTAGGGAAAATTAATTCAAATAAGATTCTTTTGTATTTAGTTTCCACTGTCTTTTTGTCACCTCTTACTGTTTGACTTTCTTCATTTAAAGCAAAACCTATCACACCTTTCTAATCTTGCATTAAGGGCATATCACAGTCTTGTGACAAAATGTAACATCGTGAATGAAAAACTTGTAGTCATTCTTTGCTTTTGTCAACAGCAACTGTTTGACTCCTCATCATTGCCAAAACAAGACAACAGACAGATTGCTCTCATTTCCACCATTACTGCATCTCTTCAGGTCACCTTTTTTTTGTCATTATCCCTAAAAATACAAATCGGTGTTTCTCCTGAAGAGATTGGTAATTATGCAGCAAATGTTTGTTAGCACCTTTTGAAAAAGGCATGTGAACACCCTCTGAAAACAAGACTTAATGTGAGAGAATTACATACATTACTTCTGTCAGAAACGTAACATGCACAGATGTGCTGGAACACTGAAATGCATGTGTCTTCAGGGTTACAAGAGCTTAGTTTTCACACTGCAAAGAATATTTTCATGGCTTTTAAGGGCTGGAAACCCCTCATCCCTTCCCTTAATGAAAGCGTAAATTCTGAAAAAATAGAAGAGACCACCTAAGAAGAAATTGAGATTGAGGATATCAGTAACTGCTGATTTAACCTAACCTTCATTCAGATTATTTTCTTGAAGGATTTGATTAATTATTCTCTTATGTTTACAGGGCTAATTACAACCACATCCAGAAAACTAGATCGAGAGCAGCAGGGAGAACACATACTGGAGGTAAATAATTTCTTTAGTTCTCTGAAAAACAGTGACTATAAGTTCTTTGGTCTTTTACAGAGAGTTAAGTTTACCAGGCTTGATTACTGTATGAAGAATTTAAAGACCTGGTTTTCACAAGGAACTTCTTTCTATGTTCATTATTTTACAATACAGAGAACTACCATAAAACTACTTATAAAAACAGTGTCTTGGGACTTTCTCATAAGAAAAGAGTAAAGGTACAAATTGAATGCGATTTTTTTGTTTTATATCTGTAAACTGAGATTTTCTTTCAAAAACAGTACAAAGACACAATTGTTAAAATGAGTGTGATTCCTTTTTAAATCTTCCTCTGGAATTACTGGAAGAGCTATTTCATCCTAACCTTTGCTGTATATAGACTTCTGGAAAAGAAGTGCAGAATGTTTTTTCTAACATTGAGAATACAAACTGATTGTATGTGAGTAGCCCTGTTTTCTGTGTAACATATTTACCAATCGCATGAGTTGCAAAACATGCATTATAAAGTCAGAGTCCAAGAGCATGAAATTTGTGACATAATGCTTTTATTTAGCTACATTTAATTGATTGCCTGGAATTTATGTAATAGCTTTCTCATTCTCTGTCAAACAATGTGAAAAGAAGACAGCTTTAGGTTGTCTAGTTTCACAATGTTGTCAAACAGTATAACAGCATGGTACTTGTAATGAAGACTTAATATTCACAGTGTGAATCCTTATGTACTAAGATTTATCTGGAACCTTTATCATGCCTTTCCTCCTGGATGATAAATAAAAGGAGTTGGCTGCAATAGGAGTTGGCAAAACTAACATTAAAGCCAGAGAAGCAAGTCTAGACTTATTCAAAACTTGTGAAATCCTTAGAAAGCTGTTCTAGTAGGAATGCAATGACTGCATAGACTTGGAGATGAATGTATTCCCTGATAGCACAAACTATCCTTTTGCCCAGTTGCAGTATACATGCAGTCTTCCTGGACCATTTCTATCTCTTTGGTGCATTGCAGCCTGGATTAATGCAGCTGTTGGACCAATGTTTTATCATTATTTTTGTTTCAGTATCAACTTTGAAAAGAACTCTTTGCACTTAAGTAGCAATAAGGCAGAATAGCCTCTGAAGTGAGTTTGTAGTAGTAATAGTAACAAAGTTAATTAAGTGGCAAATCTGATTTAGTGCTAGACATATTATTTTTGTAAATTGTAAAGTCATTATATTATTCTCTTTTCAAATTGTCTCATTAAATCTGGTTGCATCAGTTTCCCAAAGCATTTCATGTCAGTTTTACCTTATTTCTTGACCACTGCTATGTACATTGGTTGTAAAATTGGTATTCATGACTTTTACCTCTACACATATTGTACTGGCTTTTGTATTAGATTTATATAGTAAATAAAATGAGCTGTGGATTATTTTCTGACCCTGGAGCCACCTGGCACAGTATGGCTTTGATTGCTTACATCTTATCCCTGGAACAGGTTGGCCGTGTTCAAGTTGCCTGTTGAGAATGGTGTCTGAATTGTGTGAATTCTCAGGCTGCAGCTAGGCAGTGTGTGTTTGTGCTACTTGTTCTGGGCCAAAACTGGTGCCAGAGGTCACACTCACAATGTAATGTTATGGGCAGTTGTCTGCTGGCAGTCATGCTAATTTAACCTTAAGTTTATAACCTTAAGGGAACATGTACAGAACTCAGAAAGTTTAAGATTGCAATGTCATGTAATGGTACATAAATCCTCCTGGTCTCATCATTCCCTATAAAATAGCAGTTTAAACTGGTTGCTCTTTAGTTTGGAACATGGGTTATTGCCTGGTGGTATACTTTATAATCCTTCCTTCTTTCTGCATTTTGAATCCTAGTTGGTTGTTAAGTTTTAACTAAAAGTATGTGAAGTATCTGATGGAAGAAATCTTGACTACAGAGCAATACTGATAGATAGCATGGCCCGAAGTAGCAGTTTTGCCATGTGTTAGTTTTATGTTTAGAACTTTGAAAATAGGTTGAAAAGAAACCTAGAAATGTGCAGAATGGTGGGCAGTATTATGAACCAAGTGCTGAGCATCTGGCTAATTAATTGAGCATTGAAATGTTGACCAGATGGGTTGGTGGATTTCCTTGTTTGCTATTAAATTTAATCCTTGATTGCAGTTCTGCTTAAATAATAGGAACTAATATGCCCCATTTTTTTATTCCCAATTTGTAACTTTTCTGACTGCCAATTGGCACTTTCTTATGCAGTTATTTTAGACTACCTTCAAGTTGGTTTCTCATGTCTTAGTGTTCTCTTTTTTAATGTCAGTAATGCTTTCAAAACTGATGTTGCCTTCAATTCAAAGAGATTTTTCTCAATTTGCCTTTGTCTCCTGCTTGGCTCAGGGCAATGCTAATTTTATGTTAATGGACATGTTATTACATACCCCATTTGATTCCCTCATTTGGGATGTGCTTTGTTTTTTGGTTGAGTTTGGTTGAGGTTTTTTGAACTGGAAGGTATGTGCTGGTGTTCCATTACAGGCACTAAAGGGAACATATATTCATTTATGTGAAAATCATGCCATCTGTTAGAGATGAGCATGATTATTTGCATTTCATATGTCAAAATATTAAGATAGTAGCTAAATAAGCTTTTGTAGTGCCTTTCGTAAATATTCAACTAATAGGTTTATGCAATTTTCTCTAACTGAAGCTAGGGGAGAACTTTACAGTTGTAGGAAAATCTGACTTAGGAAGAGCCTTGTTGGAAGGACTATGTTTGAATTGCCCACTAACTGTATCCTTTGTAATAAAACCAGGTAACAGTAACAGACAACGGTACTCCTGCAAAATCAACAATTGCACGGGTGATTGTGAAGGTCTTAGATGAGAATGACAATAAGCCTCAATTCTTGCAAAAATTCTACAAAATTCGGCTTCCAGAGCGTGGTAAGCCAGAGCGAGAGAGAACTGCTAGGAGAGAGCCAATCTATCGAGTTATTGCTGCAGATAAAGATGAAGGTCCCAATGCAGAGATCTCCTACAGCATTGAAGATGGTGATGAACATGGCAAGTTCTTTATTGAACCGAAAACTGGAGTGGTTTCATCAAAGAAAGTTTCTGCAGCAAGGGACTACGATATCCTTTCAGTGAGTCAAAGTCTTGTATATCATGAATATGTAAAGTGTTCTTTTATCTGTTCATTTCTTATTCAGCAGCTGGCAGATGAGTGCAGTATCTGAAGGAAGAAAGCTTCAACAAATCCAGAAGCATTGTTTTGTGGGTTTGTTTGTTTTTTGAGTTTGGTTTGGTTTGGTTTTTGTTAAAGGATAATTTCAGATGTTTGTGTTGTTAATCAAGAAACTTCTGTTCTTTTCCAATACTTGACAGGTAATGTATGTGATGAGGGAACATAAACAGTCAGTTTGACTCATCTCCAGGAGGAAAGTAAAATAAAAGTGAATTTATGGTAACAGTTTGTGCTGCTGTCAGGTGCTGCACACTTTTTCTCCATTTGCTGCCCAGATAATGAAGGGCAAGTGGCACTTTGAGAGACACTTAACCTTTTTGGATATATCTCACACAAGCAAATATACTTGGAGCTTATTACTACTCTCTGTTTATGTGACATAATGATTTATGTGATCCTGTGTGTCTGTTTCACAGATTAAAGCTGTAGATAATGGTCGTCCACAAAAATCTTCAACTACACGGCTTCACATAGAATGGATTCCAAAGCCCATCCCGCCCACAGAGCCTATTTATTTTGAGGAGTCATTTTTTTCTTTTACGGTGATGGAAAGTGACCCAGTTGCTCACATGATTGGTGTAATAGCTGTTGAACCTCTTGGAACACCACTTTGGTTTGACATAACGGGTAAGGATGACTTAAGGGCCTTTATTATTAGAAACAAATGCATGGAGTCTGAGATACTGGAGGGCTCATTGCAGCTTGGTTTTAATCGCTCTTCTAAGTAATGCAAGGGTTTGGAATTTTTTAGCTGCAGATGTGGATATTCCCTATTATTTTGCTGTAATTCAAAATGATTTAAGTTTTATCAATGCCACTCTGTATGTAAGGTTAAAATGAAGTTGCAAAATATCTGCTGTGTTGCATTTTTGAAAATGACTTATGAATATTGTGTCACTGAAAACTAATCAAATAATAACTAATCTCATAGACTGTAGGATAGGAAAATAAATAAAATGCTAGTTTTCTGCAAATCTGGATAGTACACTCAAAGAGAGATTCTACTGTTCACCTTGATTTTTTTCTCCTCTGTGCTGCTTCTCAGTTTTCTGTCCCTTGATTCAGTATTAAAAGGAAAGCGTGCAATGTTCCTAACCCCAGCAAAACTTCTTCCTTTACATTTTCTTTCTACTATATCATAACTTAGCTTGTTCCATTGAAAGGGGAATTCTAACCAGTAATATGACATATTATGTTGATGTCATGGTGACAAAATGAATAGTACTTTTAAAGTTTAGATTTAGTCACTAGACTTACGAGCACCAGTAATAACACAGAGTGTTCACTATACAGCTGGTAATACAACCAAGTTCTGTTGTGTGTTAAGTGCTTTAGAATTGAGAAGAATGGCATAGCCTTATTTCAGGAGAGATGCTGAACTGTAGTGAATTGTCTCTAGTCTTAAGATAACCCTATCAGACTGATTTTTTTTTTCCACCATATTCACAAGAGAGAGAAGGATCTTTTTCACCTTGGTTACTACCGAAAATTTGAGCCACGATTATGGTGTTAAGTTGTTTGGGAGAGCATATTTTTAATTAGTTCTTAAAAGTTTAAGTTTTTGAACATCTGTTTTGCTGGTATGTATTTCCTAAGGAATGCTGAGAACAGCATCAGTTAAAAGTAGTTTCTGAAACAGACCCATGTAGCAGGAATATATAAATGCCAAATATTTGAGGGTGCTCTCAAAAAATTTTCAAGCACATCAGAACATACACAATTCATCCCTAAAATCCCACTTCATGTGTGAACAACCTGTGATCATATTGATAATCATTGCTAATTCATTAAATATTTACATAGAATTTTTTAAATGGTTCTTTAAAATGTATTCTTGGGAGGAGGGGGGGCAAATTTCCTGTCCAAATAGCTCATAGTTGAATAAAAAGTGTTTGCATTTAGACAAACCAAGGGGTTATGGATCTGTACAACTGTGTAGAGGTAGTAAAGAGTTCAGGATGCTTTCTTGCATTCTCACAGGGGAAAGCTCTCTTCATTAGAGGTATTTTGGGACTGAGGTGGCTCTTTCAGTGTTCTCCCAAACACATACAAGCATGTAGACACAGGAGTAGAAAAGCAGAAAATATAAAAATAAGTGAGCAGGAAAGATGAGAAGGGTTTGTGTATCCAAATTAGGGTTATCTGGTCAAAAGAAAACAGAAACATCTGTAGACCAAAGAGCGTCCATTAAAGGAAAGGTTAAAAAAGTGACATTCCCAGAAAAAGGTGAGCAGTTCATGGGGGTGAGAGTAGGTAGAAGAGGGAAGCCTCAGAGGTTTTGGGAGTTTCAGTATAGTATAGTATAGTAGTGATGTTTTCTGGTGTCTTTTATTAGCAAAATTTTTTTTAATTAGATCGGGGATGTGCTTTTCTATTGTTGTTCTTTGTCTGCGTCAACTGCTATGGCCTCTGAAGAGTGTGTACGTCTGAACAGATTTCTGATGATAGCACTATTTTGATTTGCTCCTTCTAAGCATGCATCACAGTTTGGACATTTACATATTTTTTATTGTATGCTTAATGCAGAAAATAGATGATCTTTTCCTGCTCTATTTAGAAGGACATATACAGAAAACTCCAAGGGGAAAGAGCAGAACTTGTCCAAGTGTTGCAAAATAAACCCTTTTATTTTGACTGTGTTCTCAGTAAAAGTGTACTGGAAAGTTTTGATATGTGATTATGTTGTGAAGTTATCAGTTGCTCTTACAGGTGGTCACTTTACTGCCCTCTTTTACTGTTTCTAATAGCATGAATGAATTTGATTGACAGCTTTCCTTTGTGTTCTGTGCTTGCTTTCCATGCTTTCTTTCTTTTTGGCTGAGCCAGGAGACAAGCTTGCTAGTGAAGTATTTTACATCTTTCAGATGGCTTGTGACCTGAACTGTACAGCAGAAGGTATCTGCTGAGATCACATAATTTCTTACCAGATTATGAGATCTGAAATGAAAGCGTACATTTATAAGCTATTTATTTTATTAACCCTTCGGAAATCAAAGTGCTCACGGTTGCATTTGTGACAGGTTCGTTTTTGTTTTGTTTTGTCATCATTACATTTATACAGCGTCAATTCTGAGCATCCAGTTTTGGCTTTGGCCAAAACTGTTGCTGTTACACGTTCAGTGTGCCAGGTGCAGAAGTTTGGGTTGAGTTCTGCTTCAGCGGATCACCGGGTATCACCACTACTAAAAAAGTTAGGCAAGGCCTTTGTGATTTTCTTGATAAGGAAGGAGAAGAACTTGGTTAGAGACCTTGTCTGTGTGTCAGGAAAAGTGATTGAACGGATCATACCCGTTTGCTCTACTCTTCCCTTAAAATGTAAATGACTACATTGAGACATCTGAGAAAATGGTTTTGCCTGGCAGTTATAAAATGAAAAGCTAGACTCACTTTCTTAAGCCACCATGTTGCATTTCTGTCCATTTGAGTGATTCAGAAACTGCTGCTGGGCCAGCAAGAGGAGCTATCTTTCAGTTAAACTTGAAAAGTTACATAATGTTGGTAATTATCAAATATCTCAAATCCAGTGAAGCAGAATCCAGCCCATCTTTCCTAAACTGGTATGTTTGTCATACAATGGAACCTTCTAAAGGTGAATCTTTTTTACACGTGAATGGGGGCTCATTTCAGTATTTCTTGTTTTTTTCTTGGATTAAGTACAAATTTGAAATCTTTTGAACTTCACCCTCTCACTTCTAACCTTGGCGTTTTATAAAAGGCATGTAAAAACTTGTTAAAGGGAAAAAAAAGGCACTCAGATGATATCTGAATGCTATCTGCTGTCTTTGTAAAATATAATTAGAAAAACACATGCACATAATTAGGAGAAATTGGTTTGCCATATTCTGCACTCGCTTAGCCAAAATAAAAATTGATTCTTCCATTTTAGGCAGTTTATTGAGAGAGCTAAAGCAATTGTAGTTAAATGGCAGTATTTATCATTGCTAACAATATTTAGACCTAATGGACATTGTATTCTCTGGACAGTCTGCTCTGGGTGGCATGATGATGATGATCAATTAAATGTTTAAACGACTGAATGTAGCTATTGATCTACACAGTCATTTAACTACAGCTCAAAGAATAATCTGAATGTTTCACAAGGGAAATTAAGATAATTTGCTTCAGAAAAGGAGCTTGGCCATATTTAAACATTGGGCATTTAAACATTTAACACTCATCTGAGTCCTGTCTATCTCAGTAGGTGTGAGTGAATTCTTTAGATAATCAGTGTTGAGATGAGAATTCTTCAGAAGTACTGTTGCTTTTTCTACCTTGAGTTGTATACAAATATAGTAATTTGTACTCTGCTCCAAAAGCCACAAATTTGACTTGTAATAATATCATCTGATAAATAATAATATAATCTGATTTAGAATTTTAATGTATTTTGATACAAAGTATCTTTTTCACTAATTAGCCCAATCTGCACAAAATTAACTGACACATTTTACCCAGTAATTCTCAATTGCCTCCTATCTGGAATCATTAAATTCCTTTTTTTTTTTTTTTAAAAAAAAGGAGAGAATCCCGCAAATAAGACTTTACCTGCAGACTTTCCATGGGCCAGACAAATCAGCTTTGTCCAAAACTACTCAGTTTTAAATATGTACAAGTAGCAGTATATCACATTACCAGGAAAAAAACTCAAAGTGTTTAAAATAAATGTATGTATAAGTCTATGTATATATAGTTTCACCTTCATTAAGCATCTGAAGACAGAACATGATCATACATGACACTAATGAACAATAATGCATTTTATTAATTTATCCCTCTCCCAATTTACTGAACAAGGTGGCAACTATGACAGTCGCTTTGATGTGGACAAGGGCACTGGAACTATCATTGTTGCAAGGCCTCTTGATGCAGAACAGAAATCAAATTACAACTTGACAGTAGAGGCAACAGATGGAACCAGATCTATCAGCACTCAGGTAATGGACTTTCTAATTAAGCATTTATAGAAGGAGGAATGTGTAGCTGGAGGGTGTGGAGAGTGTTGTGTTTTACCCTTTTTTTCATCCTGGACAATGAACATGGTTTATCTAAATTAGGGACTCTGTCTAAAATAGAAGTGAATTTTGATATTCATAGAGCCATGTTGTTTGGTGATTTAGGCAGAAGGTTGTATGTTATGCTGCTGTAGCTTGAACCAACAACTTTTAAGTTATGTCGTGTTCCTACAGCTAAATATATGAAAACAGAAACTAAGCCCTTGCATGCATGATCTTCTCTCAAGAAAAGGATTAATATCACTTACATGAATTACTACTCTTTATCCAGCTCCCCCAAAATCACTAATTTGATTACTGTACTTGAAATTTAGAGATGACCATTGTAAAGTTCTGTGGTTACACTTCCCCTGTAAGATGTGGATGACCAGTTGTATGGCATCCAAGTAATGTTTTATGAAACTGCACAGTGTACATATAGAAACAAGGTTTAGATGATAACATCTCTTTGTATCTTCCTAAGTGCTTTACTTTAGCTTTGGTGGAGGTAGGAATTGCTGCTTTTTGGAGATTGTTTGGCAGTCTCAGACAAACCATTTTTTTAAAATTACCTCTCTGCTAAGGGTCTGTGGTGGTGGCAATTCTTTGCAGTTGGACTACTAAGTTCATTTTAAGGTACAGAAGCCTTTTGTGGCACTACTGGAAATAACTCATAGTAATAAGTAGGTTATAATGTATATCCCCTTCTGTTTTTCCCATCCAGTTTCTTTCACCAGCCCAGAACCTGAATATATTTGAAAGTAAAGTTTAGCTCAGGTTGCTGTGAATAGAGCCATGAACATAGAGGAGCTCCACTTTTCTTCCAAATAGAAGGGAAAGGATTTATTTACCTGTTAAAGACTGTTGGATTGGGACAGTAATGTGTCTGTATTACATATCCCTATCATTGACCTACCCCTAAGGAGTTCAAAGAGCAATAAGTGGCTTGCTGCTGTCTTTTTCTGTAAATATAAATCTGTGTTACAAATGCAATTTCTTGTTGTTCACCTTCTATGCAGCACATGTGTTTTTCTGTTATCTTTTCTAATGTCTTAAATGTTGGCTTCCTGCTTTTAGCCAGAGGAAAAGATGTTTCTTGTCAATGTTTAAACACAATCTTTATTGAGGAGACTGCATGTCTGGAGGCTCAGTAGTTGAAACAGACTAAATTAGATAGTAGAAGATTGGAAGTTTAGCAGTTTCCTATGAGAACTGCCTTTTCCTTTAATGGTGACAATTGTGAGTGATATTCTAAGAGCATGAATCTTGAAACACAGCAACATGTTCCCCAGTAGGAACTTGCTGCTATCATAGCTATGGTGTCGCTGCTTCTGGTGCTGATGAACACCATAAGAGGTTTGGAGAATCCTGTTGTAAATTTATTCCTACTTGTAGTAAAAATATTGAGCAAATTCACTTTGATTATGAAATGCTGAATAACAGAAGTCATGAATTACTTTGGAAAAAAAAATAGAAGAAACATCCAGCTAAAAGATAATTCCTTCTGCCAGAGAAGTCAAAAAGACAGCAAGAGGCTTTCCATACACTCTTCCCCCTCTACCAAAAATGCAGTCAAAAATCGCACTATGCAATGTGTTGAGGTAGTCTGGAGACTAGTAAAGGCTTACTATGTGGTCTCGATGACTGCGGATTTTCTCTCCAGTGCTGATGCTTATGTAGCTGAATTTATGCAGACGTCCTGAGTGTCTCAGTTGAACCGTAATCTGCTTTGTCTTTTAGAACAACCAAGGATTGGAAGGTCGTGAAAGTACTTTAACCCTCACCTCTTCTGTTCCTCTGGGTTATGCGATTCATTCAGTTTTTCTACAATGCACAGTGTACCTTTTGTCCAATTTCTTTAAATTAATTTGTTACTTTAGCATTTTGTAAAGCTGAATGAGCATTATAAAAATTTACCACAGCACTCCTCTCCAGAAGAATTGGAGTAGTAGTCTTACATTTGTCATCTCTGTGATGGCTTTTTCTATGATTTTCTTTCGTGTCTTTCCTTTCATCTCTGTTAGAGTTGGCAGGATCAGAGATTGTGGTTTCTGTTACAAACAAGCACAAAGTCTTCCTTTGCATTGTCTTGCATTTGTCCTGTTTGTGGGATAAGCACAAGTTATGCTGCTGCAGTCTCACGTTACTGTGGTGTGGAGATTGACAAGTGTGGACTAGCTTAAACTCTGCAACTGTTGGTGCATGAACAGACTCCTGATTTTAACTGACTCTCTTATCTCCCTCATAACTCCTGGCCCACCCAGATGGACTAATCTGTTAAGATAACCCTCAGGACTATGATTCAAAGGATGCATTTCAGATATGAAATGTTGATATGAAATCAAAGTTGAAGGTGCAATTTATGACTGCCAGTGTGTAAATGCCATTACTCCTTGCTGAAATAATGGTGATTAAAATTTGGGTGTTGACGTGCTGTTGGATTCTTCTAAGAGCTGATTAACAGTTAAAATGGAGTGACAGGCAAAAGAAGTTCTGAATTCTGAGTGCATACATGAGGAAAAACAAAATGCTGCACACAGCTTTTAGCTTACAAAGTAATTGCTGTAAACACTGCATATACAGTAAACAATTTAACAGACCTTGATTAACAGCAGATTAAGTCATTTTACATTTAATTTGAAAATGACATTTGCAAGAAATTGAAGAGGGGCATGAGAAATGAAAATCTTATTGTGTAAAAGCACTGTATTGTATCTGACTTTAAACTGGAAGGCATTTGCTGGCCTCAGGCCATTAACATCTGTAGTGCATTTGACTCTTTCAGGACTTGGGTTAAATAGCTTTTTTGAAAAATCGGTAGTAGGCGGGGAGGCTATTAGAATTTTGCATGCATCTAAAATGCCAAATGCATGATGCAAAACAAGGACAAATTTCGGGCCTACAACACCTAGTGGTATTAGAGATGACTATTGTCACACTAGGAAGGAGTATAACTAAAAATAAAAAAAAAATACAAAAATACAAAAATTAAATCATTAAAAGACACAAATCAATGTATTTACATACTGAAATAGAAAAGGTTATTCACAACCTGTAAGTAGAAATATATGAACTACTGAATTTGTTTGGGGGGGGGGGGAAGAGAAAGAAAGAAAAAGATCCTGTTTCTAGCTATAGCCACTTGCAGTCATTGCTATGTCTATCAGGTTTTTTTCTCTGAAATAATACTTCAGATGGTTTAAAGCCAGTTGGAGCATTTTACCTATTGCTGTGCTATTGCAGAATATTTAATCTTGCTTTATGCAAAATTTATATGGATATTACACTTTGGGAATTAATTATAGAATATTCATGTATTAAATATGCATTTTTGCTTGCAATCACCATTCTGATCCACAGAGAGATTTTTAGAACTGGAATGCAGTTATATTATCTCTCGATAATACAACTTTCTGTTTATGAAAATTATTATAAACATGTCAATGTAACTATAATGTAATTATGGGAGAGAAGTAGATTTTAAACTCCATATGGAATCAGTAAATGAAAAATATTAAAACGATCCAAAGGAACATTGTTTTTAAATATTGCTCACTGAATATGTTTTGTCAATGGCACATATTTCCTCTGTAACTTACTAATAAATGCATTTCTATACAGATTTAGGTTTCATCTGCCAAATTATGAATAGATTTGAAGTCCTTCCTCAAAGTAACCATGGGCTGCTTTGTTCTCTGTGTGACCAGTTGCTCTTACTTATAACTGTGAGCAGAGGGGCAGTTGTGCAACACAGCCCTTGTATATCTTTGTACAATGAGTGAAGTTTCTTTAGTTCCAGAGCATTTTGTTTCAAAGATAACATTATGGTCTGTAAATGTCTATTTTTTCTATATTGTTCCTCTTAAATGAGCGACACTTTCTAAAGAGATATTAGCATATTTCATTTGAATTTAAACTTATAATTCCATTGAGAAATGTTCCGTAGCTGCTTTTGTTATACATGTTACTTTAGAATAACATACGTTCTTCATGTGTTTTGTTCTGAGGCACACTAAACCATATTTTTCTGTGTGGGTCTTCAAAATTGCACTCCCAGTTATTACTTCAATTGCTTCTCATTTATTTTGAAGGCCTTAACAGTTTACATGAAAATTTTGTCCTTTTACATTTAAAAGGAAACTGCACATCTAGCACCTGTCACTTAGCCTCAGTAAAAATTCCTGACTTGAAAGTAGGGTTAATTAGTACTTAGTAATTTATTCAATAGTTTAGACTGGGAGGAGCCACTGGAGTTCATCCAGTTAAAACTCCTTCTCAAAGCAGAGCAAGCTGTAAAGTTGATTGAGTTGTTCAGGGACTCATCAGGTTCTAAGTGCCTAGGATGACAGGGTGTAAGACCCCAGGCTACGAGCTCACCAAAGGAGTTACACTTAAAAAATATAAAGGGCTTCACAAAATTTTATTAGAAGAGCCTTCAGCTCTTTTAAAACCATAAGAGAGAGCGCAAAGGAGAAAAGCTGCACATGTTTTCTCAGGAGGTACTTTTACTGGTAAACTTTAGAAAATAAGAGAACTTGGCAAAAGTTTGAAGGGCAACATTCAACCAAATTGAAGCATTCCACAAAGCATTGACTTAGCACATGCTAACCCATACAGTTAAGCAGAATCCAACCCATCCAGTCTCAAGCTATCCAAAATATTAAGAAAGGAGTTCTTTCTTAAGAAAGGAAAGGAAGAAATGAAGAAAGAAAAAGAGTGAATTATAGCTACCATCCCTAGATCCAGCATACAACCACCTACAGGAGTCCAGAAAGATGGCAGGGTTGACAAACATGGAGAGCACATGTTGCTTTTGTTTTCTTTGGCACCCCAGGGCCACACCCGCCACCCCCAGGAGGGACTTCCTGGTGTGCCAGCCAATTTGGGACTGGGTCAGGGGCTCCAAGGTGTGGTGTGGGGCGGTGCTCCCAGGCTGCTTTTGACTGACAGTGTCCTGCGGTTGCCCAGGGAGACTCACAGGGGCTGGGGTATGGGATAGGACATTACCTCACCTGTGTGAAATTCAACCTGTCCCTTCCTCTCCACACACCCCTGAGTTGGTCCAAGCCAATAATTAATATAATAATCCAGTGTTTCACACAGGGCGCACCATCTCTTCTTTGGACTTGCTTTTATACTGATGTTTAACAACTCGCCTTGAAAAATTTTTTCTTATGTCTAATTGTAGTTTCTCGTATTGGAGTTTGTGAGTGTCGCCTCCTGTCCTTTCACTATGCATCTCTGAGAAGACTCTTGCGCTCTTTCCAGCAGCCTTCCCTTCACACAGTGAAGAGGGAGCTTTTGTATCCCCATGATTTTCATGGCCTTCCACTGGATTAGCTTCATTTTGCTGAGATCTCTCTTGGATTGCAGGGCCTAAAACTGTAGTGGATCTACATTCCCACCAGTGAGTGTCAAATAGAAGGGGGTACTTTCTTTTCCCCTATCTGCTGCTCCCCTTATTAAAGCAGCCCAGCGTGCAGTTAGACAAGTTACCCAAAGGTTGCCCATCGATTCACGTTATGCTTGTCCGCTGGAATCTGTGCAGGGGCAGAAAGTAACAACATTAATGAGTGAGAAATCAATCATAAAGTAGATTAAACACCTTTCACTTGAATCTAAGGTTTCGGGTATATTTTAAATGATTGCACTTATATAGCAAATTGCATATTTGTAGCTGAGTTTACCAGTGTGGAGGAAAACTGCATGCCTGAGCAAGTAATTTGACAAGTAACAGAATACCTGAGCAAACCATCAGAGAGAGTTGATGCTAAATTGTGATGTTATGATCAACAGATCACTTTTCAGTAAAGCTATTTCATTGGATATGTGATTAGTCCTGCAGGTGCTAATGTTGGTTTCACAGTCACTACATTCCCAGTGTTTAACTTAGTATTTTGCATGTTTTTTGTGGTGTTCCATTCTAGAAATGCTGGTTTACTGTATTCATTTTGTGTAGTACCAGCAGCACAGGTGGGCATGTCTTCTGCTCTGAAGATCGATCTAACACAGTTTTTCTAGAGTTACATACCCTCTCACCTCCAATTTTGACCTAAGTTTCTGTATTTCCTAATCTGGGGGTGGAAATAGGAATGAATTTAAATAGAAATTTTAATTTAAATTCATAAATTTGATACTCTAACTTTTCACTTGCTGTTTTTCTGAGTCTAAACTTAATCTCTTGGGGGTGGTAGTTTCATAAAAAAATTGCTATGAGTTCATTTTGAAAGCATTAATAGCCATTAATGAAGTGTTGTAATTGTATATGGCCTTTAAACCTTTTATTTATAAAAAAATACTTTTATAGTTTGATTTGTGTTGAGTGTTGGGTTTTCCTGCTGGGTTTTTTTGTTTGTTTGTTTTTTTGTATGATCATCTTTATTTGGTGTCATTTTTCATTTTCCTGAGCCACCAGTGTTCAGTGAGCAGGTGTTTTTACTCAAATGCTTTGTAAGTGACTGCACTGGACCCTTGTGTCTTACTTCTTCCAAGAGGCATTGCAATGTATTTTATTTATGCAAAACTTAAAGCAACAACTGTGCTTGTATCGCTTTATTGCTCCTCTCTGATCATGACAATATAAAAAGATAATGTTTTAAAGATAATATTCATTCTTGCTTTTCATTTTCCAGTTGAATTTGGTAGTAAATGTATTTAAAAACTTGCTCTAATATGCATCCTTGGGTCACCTACCATTATTTTTTTTTCCCCACTGAAAGTCAATATCTATTCCAGCTCTTTGTTTCCTTTCTTTAATTGATTTCTGTTCCATGACAAAACCAAACTCCTTAGTCTCCATAGCAACGTCTTGCAAGGGATTTTATCTTTCTGCCAAATGATTCGGTTTTTTCATACTACTTCAGTTTTCTGAGAAATCTAGTACATTGTGGGAGGCGTTATTTTCCTGTGCAGTGATAGTCTGTATTTATCCTAACACACTGTTTCAAACACTGAAAAACTACCTATGTTTATGAACATTTCCCTAAATGTTCCACAAAATGTACTATTTTGTGGATTATGTATATCCTGTATATAGTGACTTGCATAATAGCCTTATGCTACACCTACTAAAAATCTTTTAAAGGCTGTTGACACACGTACATGTGCATGTGTGCCCCTTTCTCCACCCTGACTGGTGGTCTGGAGGTGGAGCTCTGTATTATTAACAGCAAGTCTCACATTAGGAGTATTATCATCTTTCTCTCATTCAAGCAGAACATGAGGGGATTTCCATCTTGTCTTGGTGACTTGTTTCTATTTAGTAGCTTATTGCAACACCATTGCTTTGCCAGTCTCATTTTTTATTTTATTTCGTGCAGTGTCACCCTATTGTTCTTGATGAATAAGACTGAGGCAAAGTTGTAATCTGGAACAGGCTCTCCTCCTACTTCATTGTTCTCTATATTTCCTGGTGGTCTTGCTTACCCACAGATTGTTTGACGGTTTCAAATAGATTCAAAGCTCTTTTTATTCCTTACTTGCCTTTTTATTCCATATCTGGCTTCTGACTCCTGAGATTCCACCTTTGTCATCTTCATCTCTGTTCCTATATTCCCTTCTATAGGCTTGTTTGTTCTTTTTTTTATTATCCAAGCAAAATTCTCAATGAAAACAGTCTTTCTGGTGACATTTTCTTCAGCTACCAGAGTTGGCAAATCCCAGTTTTTGGGAGGACTTTCCTATCTTATAATATAAAGTTATCTGAAGAATTTCACGCCCCATTATTTGTGTTTCCTGATTCTCACTTCCATTAATCAGTCTGCCTGGTGATGCAGGACTTCATTACTTAGTTGCAGAAGTCTTTTTGTTGTTACTTAGAATTAAATCCTTCCAACAGTTTCCTATACTGTTGGTATCATTTGTAGGATATATTCAAGGACTGCCTATGCCTCCCTGAAAGTTATTTGAATGTTTTCAGCCTGTATTAAAATTTGCAGTTAGGAAAAATTTGTTGTTTTGGGGATTAGGGCAGTAGTTGCAACCTGGGCTAATAGCCCCACATCTGAAATAAATATTTTAGGAATTTGTATGACTCCTGTTGATAATCTTAACACCTGTTTTTTCTTAGTTCAAGTTTTAATATAAGACACCAGTTTTGTAAGGGTAAAGTTTTCTCTTCCTATAGCGAGAGGTATGACATTTCCTGATTATTTACCACTATCAGGATTCATCTCATCTAGTTTTTCTACTGCATGGATTTGGTACCTTGTCTAAATTACACCTATAGACTCCACCAGTTACCAATGGAAAGCAATAAGTATCTTCAAAGACAAATTTAACCCACTTATAAATACCTGTTGATAACCCTTAACAAATTTATACAAGGCACCTAACCTCTGGATGGTTAAAAGCATGGCTGTATGTGCAGCACATAAAGAACTTGGATTTAGTTGTGTGTTGTTGGAGCTTTGCTGTCTACTTTCCCACTCTCTGCATTACAGTTATTCATCTGATGTTATCACTGTTGAAGGAACAGGATGCTGGCTGACTGTCTTACCCTTTTTATACAAAAATTTGATGCTGTGAAAGGCAAATGGGTGTGCAGGGATCTTGTGTGGTTCCAGTGAACATTATTATTCAGACAAAGAGAACATTGCCGGCACGGCACATAGGTGAAGCCAGCTGAACTTCTGCAGGAAAAAAAAAACCAATTTAAAGCATCCAAGTTAATTTAACTGTAACTTCAGGGAAATTTTGTTGGTAACCAGTGCGCTAAGCTGAGATTCTGCTACCTTGCTGGAAAAGAGTAAACAATACCTGCAGTTCTTTGAAATAAGATACTTCTGTGGGAATTCCACCACTTTTCTATTCTTGCCTAGGCTTGGAAATGTAAGGAGCTGAAAGAGGATTGTTTTTGCATGAGGGCAAGGAGGAGTATTATGCATTCACTGCCTTGAAAAAAATCTTGCTTAAAATTCTAATTTTGCACCAAAAAAGGGATTTTTACCCACTCTAGGATCTATATTAAGAATTTTAAATTTTGTTTTAATTCCAGAATTACCAAGGAATTGCTTTTTGTCTTGCCTTAGATAAAAATCATTCCCTTTAAGATATCTTACCTAAGACATTTCTGGTCATAGAGTTTTCTGGTTTGACTTTGGGGAAGGTGAGGCAGATTTGGGTTTAGTAAGAGTCTTCCCTACACCTCTTGAATCTTTCCTGCTCCCAGAAAAATAAAATTGTCTTGTGGTGGAATTATTTCAGTATTTTGGTATGATTTTTAATGAAATATCCTCCTTTCATCTCTGTTTACCAAATATCATCAATGCCTTCCCCTTCCCATTATATCATTTCAGGTGTACATCAAAGTTATAGACACAAATAATCACAGGCCTCAGTTTTCTGCTTCAAAATACGAAGTTGTGATACCTGAAGATACCGTGCCAGAGACAGAAATTCTGCAAGTCAGTGCCACAGACAGAGATGAGAAGAATAAACTGATTTATACGATGCAAGGCAGCACTGATCCCATCAGTCTTAAAAAATTTCGTCTGGACCCTGCAACTGGCTCTCTTTATACGTCAGAAAAACTGGATCATGAGACCATGAACCAACATATTCTTACAATAATGGTAAATAAAAACAAGATTTCTGTTGTCAATGACAAACAGATACTTTTTAATGTCTTTTGTCCCCATAATTCAAACATTTATTGGTACATTTAATTTGTATGCAGGCTTTGACCCTGTGACTGGAACAGATTGAACCTTGAATTGTTACTCACATTTAATGAACTGCTGCAATAACAGTACCAGTTACCAGTAATATGCTAACTGTTGCAGGTTCGAGATCAAGATGTTCCTGTGAAGCGCAACTACGCCAGAATCGTCATTAATGTTAGTGATACAAATGATCATGCTCCGTGGTTCACCAGCTCTGCCTATGAAGGACGGGTGTATGAGTCAGCAGCTGTTGGATCAGCAGTGCTCCAGGTTACAGCATTAGATAAGGACAAAGGAAAAAATGCAGAAATTACGTACTCTATTGAATCAGGTATATTGACTTTCTTACATCTTCAGTTTATTTTGAAACAGTGCCTGATGATACTTTGTTTCAGCGGTAGACATGGGAAAACATAGCTGTAAAAAAAAATGGGACAGTGCAGGTTTAAGTGTCATATTCTGAGAGATGTATTGAAGATACAGCCTCAGAGCGTTTAAAAGAAAACTACAAATATTCATCTCAATACCTTAGCTATTTATGTTACCCTGTAGGTATATTTGGAACACTGTAGTAGTAGGAGAAGAAAAAGGTATCTTTTAACCCTTAAAATGTTCGTTAGAAATGGCAGAAGGTCTAAAAAATGCATTCTATTTTGCTAATGTTAAGTCATATTCTTTGTGACATAGTAAAAGCAAGGATTTGATGAAAAGAATAAGAGCCTGAGAGAGGTGCTTTTATGTTTAGTATAATGCAAAAGTAAGAAGCTCAAAAATAACTTTAAAATATTCATATACTTAATCCCTAGATCATCCCAGGTTTTAAATTAATCTTTTTGGTAGATGTGTCAAGGAAGGGGTTGCTTTCTGTGGTTCCCTCTGGCTGATTTTAGGTAATGGGACTGCTATTCTGGTCAATTTGGCATTAAGACTCCTTTCAGATTGCAGGCCAGAAAGAAACATTAGGTATGGCTGCTTATTTTTAACCTCAGAATATCTTTCTGAACTTGTCTAGAACAATGTGATTTCAAATGATGGCAATTTTGGATAATATGAAAACAGGATTGACATTCATTGAGTTTGCTTGCCAGAGGGAAGTGTTCAGTCCATTAAATCTGGTTACAAGTTTGCCATTGCCAAGGTCCTGAGCTATGTAGACATTATGACTGGGAAAAAAAGTTATTTATATTTCATTACCTGTGCAGTACTACTTTCAAGGTAGAAAATAATTTAAAATAAAAATCCTAGTAACAAGCATAAGAAACTGTATATAAAAAAGAACAATAGGTAAAAAGCTAGTTACTGTTACAAATGCCTTGTAAAGGATAGGAATTGTTTACTGTAAATATTTTTCTTCCGTAAAGTGTTGTTTTGATATGAAAACATACTTAAACATTGTATTAAAACAAGCTCTGTTTATGATTCTCTGAAAAGAATTCATGTATTTAAGTGTTTCATAAGTTGCTTAAAATATATGCTTGTTTTCTGTAATATTTCTAGAAATATGACATTTACTGTGTTCTAAGCATATGGAAGGAGCATTCCTTAAATGCTTGTCGTAGCTGCTTAGATTTGTAATGGGATATTCTAAGAATGCCACTGTGTTTAAGAGTCTCCACTAAAAACAAAAAAGAACAAAACACAAAATCTTGCCTACTCATGTGCATAACTCAGAAGTTCTTAATGACTTTTTTCTATGCTTGAGAAAGTGGCTTTAGTAAAGTGATTTTTTTAAGGAAGTAAAATGTTAAATCTTGCCATATTTAGTGCATGAGCCAAATATTATATGCAGTTCATTTATATATGTGAAAATATGAAGCAAAGAAGTGTATGTCAAATGGCACCTGGTTTTTTTCAGCAGATATTATTTTTCTTCTAATACTATCACAGTGAATAAGTTGTCTGTGTATCAGTAGGAAGTTAAGAGAGAGATAACTATTGGTCCAATTCAAAAAGATTATTTTTGAAATAGTGATTTAAACAGTACTTGCATAAGCAATTAAGATTCACAAATGTTTATTCATTAAACCCCCCTTTTTTTTTTCAAATCGGTGTAGTTTTAGATTATAAAATGTAACTTTTATTCCACTGATGTTAACTTCTGAATGGAAGTTTGTTTTAGTGACAGTAGATACTTAAGTTGGCTAAACCAAAATTGTAGCATTTATTTTCAAGGGTTTACTAACTATATTTTATGCAATATTTCCACAAGTAAACTTAGAATCACTCTATGCTAGCTCTTGATTACAGAAAACTTCCCAGAGAAGCTACAAATGTTTGTCAAAAAATCTCTGTATTCTATCTATGTCTCTTTGAGGTATAGAGTTAAATAAGCAGTCATCCTTTAAATTCTGTACACCTCTTTCTTAATTGCTTTTCTCTTTCTTCACAGGGAATATTGGAAATTCCTTCCTTATTGATCCCATTTTTGGCATGATTAAAATTGCAAAGGAATTAGATCGTAGTAACCAGGAAGAATACAACCTGATGGTAAAAGCTACAGACAAAGGAGATCCTCCAATGAGTGAAGTAACCTCTGTGCACATATTTGTTACAGTTTCTGATAACGCCTCACCAAAATTCACAGCCAAAGAATATTCTACAGAAATCAGTGAAAGTGCCAGCATTGGTAGTTTTGTGGGAATGGTTACAGCATACAGTCAGTCTTCTGTGGTTTATGAAATAAAAGATGGTAATACAGATGATGCCTTTGCTGTCAACCCGAACTCAGGTGTCATTGTTTCTCAGAAGATACTTGATTTTGAAACTTTGCCTTTTTACACTCTAACTGTGCAAGGAACAAACATGGCTGGCTTGTCCACTAATGCAACAGTTTTGGTACATCTTCGGGATGAGAATGACAATACACCGATTTTTATGCAGGCTGAATATACAGGACTCATCAGTGAATCAGCTTCAATTAACAGTGTGATTCTGACTGACAAGAATATCCCATTAGTAATTCGAGCTACAGATGCTGATAAAGAATCTAATGCTTTGCTTGTTTATCAAATTGTTGAACCATCTGTCCGCAAGTATTTTGCCATTGATTCCAGCACTGGTGCCATTCGGACAGTAATGAGTCTGGACTATGAGGAGACAAATATTTTCCACTTCTCAGTGCAAGTACATGATATGGGAACACCACGTCTATATGCAGAATATGCAGCTAATGTTACTATTTATGTAATTGACATCAATGATTGCCCTCCTGTGTTTTTAAGAGAGTTATATGAGACATCCATTCTGGTTCCAACCTATAAAGGCGTGAAAGTCATAAGTGTAAATGCCACTGATGCTGATTCAGGCATTTTTTCCCAATTAATTTATTCCATTATTGAAGGCAACATTGGAGAAAAATTTTCAATAAACTCTAAGACTGGAGATATAACAGTACAAAATACAACTCAGTTAAGAAGCAGATACGAATTAACAGTGAGAGCATCTGATGGCAGATTTGCAAGCACTGCATCTGTAAAAATTAATGTGAAAGAAAGCAAAGCAAGCCAGCTGAAGTTCACACAGAGTTCTTACTCTGCAACAGTGCAGGAGAATTCCACAGAGGCAAAAACAATAGCTGTTGTTACTGCTATAGGGAATCAAATAAATGAGCCTTTGTTTTACCATATTTTAAATCCAGACAGCAGATTTAAAGTAAGCCCAACTTCAGGAGTCCTTTCAACAACAGGAATACCATTTGATCGTGAACAGCAAGAATCTTTTGATGTGGTCATAGAAGTGACAGGGGAAAATAAACCATCAGTTGTTGCACACATTGTAGTTAAAGTCACAGTGGAAGATGTAAATGATAACGCTCCATTTTTTGTCAATCTTCCATATTATGCTGTTGTTAAAGTAGACTCTGAAGCAGGCCATGTTATTCAACGTGTCACTGCAGTAGATAAAGATACAGGCAGAAATGGAGAGGTGCATTACTATCTCAAAGAACATCATGAACATTTCCAAATTGATCCCACTGGTGAAATCTCACTGAAGAAAAAGTTTGAACCAGACACACTAAATAAAGAGTATCTGGTCACAGTAGTGGCAAAAGATGGAGGAGAGCCTGCTTTCTCTGCTGAAGTTATAGTCCCAATTACAGTTATGAGTAAAGCTATGCCAGTGTTTGAGAAGCCTTTCTACAGTGCAGAGATACCAGAAAACATTCAGCTCCATAGCCCTGTGGTACATGTACAAGCAAATAGCCCAGAAGGACTTAAGGTGTTTTACAGCATCACAGGTGGAGATCCTTTCAATCAGTTCACTATCAACTTCAACACCGGAGTTATAAATGTTGTTGCCCCACTTGATTTTGAGTCTCATCCAGCATATAAACTGAGTGTTCGAGCAACAGACTCCCTAACTGGGGCACATGCTGATGTGTTTGTAGACATAATAGTGGAAGACATCAATGATAACCCTCCTGTGTTTACGGAGCAGTCTTACACTGTAACACTTTCTGAAGCATCTGTTGTTGGAACATCTGTTGTAAAAGTGAGTGCTACAGACAGTGATTCTGGAAACAATAGGGGGATTTCCTACCACTTGGTTGAGGATAACAGTGAAAGTCATGACTACTTTCACATAGACAGCAGCACTGGACTCATTCTTACAGCAAGAACTTTGGACTATGAACAACTCAAACAACACAAGTTACTAATAAGGGCCATAGACGGTGGCATGCTGCCCTTGAGCACTGATGTCATTGTAACTGTTGACGTAACTGATCTCAATGATAATCCCCCTCTTTTTAGCCAATTGCTTTATGAAGCTAAAATTAGTGAACTGGCTCCTCGAGGGCATTTTGTGATGTGTGTGCAAGCCTCAGATGCAGATAGTTCTGATGTTGACAAGCTGGAGTACTCCATTCTGACAGGCAACGATGAGAAGAATTTTGTAATTAATAGTAAAACTGGCATTATCACCATCTCAAATCTACGCAGACAGACACTAAAGTCACATTATAATCTTAATGTGTCTGTTTCTGACGGGGTCTTCAGAAGCTCAGCTCAAGTCCATATAACTGTAACCAGTGCCAATATGCACAGTCCTGTTTTCAGCCAGAATGAATATGAGGTTGAACTAGCTGAAAATGCTCCATTGCATACTTTGGTGACTGAAGTTAAAGCAACAGATGAAGATTCTGGTACATATGGCCACATCACTTACCACATTGTGAATGACTTTGCCAAAGACAGATTTTATACAAATGAGAGAGGGCAAATATTTACCTCTGAAAAGCTTGACCGTGAGACACAAGCAGAAAAAGTAATTGCCATTAGTTTAATGGCCAAAGATTCAGGAGGAAAAGTTGCTTTCTGTACTGTTAATGTAATACTTACAGATGACAATGATAATGCTCCTCAATTCCGAGCCACAGAGTATAAAGTCAATATTGGATCTGATGTTCCACGGGGTACTTCTGTCATTAAAGTCTGGGCATCTGATGCTGATGAGGGTACAAATGCAGATATCACATATGCTATTGAAGCAGAGTCTGAAAATGTAAGAGAGAATTTAGAAATCGATTCATTGTCTGGTATAATTACTACAAAAGAAAGCTTAATTGGTTTGGAAAATGAGTTTCTTACTTTCCTTGTTAGAGCAATTGATGGTGGATCCCCCCAAAAAGAGTCAGTTGTTCCTGTCTATGCTAGAATACTCCCGCCAGAAGTGCCTCCTCCAAAATTTTCAGAACCATTTTATTCTTACGCAGTTTCTGAAGACATTCCAATTGGGACTGTGATAGATGTCATCAAAGCAGAGCATAATCAGACTTTAGTATATAGTCTGGTTAAAGGGAACACTCCTGAAAGCAACAGAGATGACTTTTTTGTGATTGACCGACAGACTGGAGAGTTGAAACTTGAGAAGAATCTTGATCATGAAACAACTAAATGGTACCAGTTCTCAGTTCGAGCACAGTATCCAAATGAAGATTATAATGTTGTTTCCTCAGTAGAGGTAAGCATTCAGGTAAAAGATGCAAATGATAACAAACCCATTTTGGAGTCCAATCCATATGAAGCATTCATCGTAGAAAACACACCAGCTGGAACAAGAGTCATACAGGTTAAAGGAACTGACTTAGATTCAGGACTCAATGGGCAGGTTACTTACAGCTTGGATCCTTCTCAAGAGCTAGACATTATAGAGTCTTTTGCCATAAACATGGAGACTGGCTGGATTACCACTCTTAAAGAACTCGATCATGAGAAACGGGACAAATACAAAATCACAGTAGTGGCATCTGACCGGGGTGAAAAAATTCAACTGTCTTCTATGGCTGTAGTTGAAGTTACTGTTACGGATGTGAATGACAATCCTCCACGATTTACTGCAGAGATATATAAAGGAACGGTCAGCGAGGATGACCCTCCTGGTGGAGTAATTGCCATACTGAGTACAACTGATGCTGACACTGAAGAAACCAATAGACAAGTCTTTTATTACATCACAGGTAAATCTTTTGGGGTAATGTCAGAATAATCAGTTGAGTGGTCTTGGGATGATGTGTGATGTAACTTACTTGCAAACCATTTCAGAGATTATTTGAAACCATAGAGCTGCAAAGAGAGAATGTGTGTCTTAGTATGCATATTAGAAACTTCAGTGGAAAAATTAGGTTTAGAAAGCAGGTCTTGGCTTTGTTTCATGTATGCCTTGCTTAAAATGCTTTCCTATGTTTATTGTTTACTTATATCTCAAATTTTATTTAAAAAATGTACTTACACTTAGGCTAGTGATGTAGTTAAAGAACAAATGAAAGAATTTTCACAAAATAATATGCTATTAATTTCCAATTGAGTATTTTATTGTTTTTACTTAGCATTTGTCTTGATGTGATGTTTTCTATAATGCTACATGAATTTCTATACTGGTTTTTATGGATTCTGTTTGCCATAGTCAAATTTGTTGTATGAGCATCTACTGACAATTTTCACATGGGAAATGAAGCTGTTTCTCTCAAAAGCCACAGAGAGTGGGTGCTTATTTGCATTTACTTTTTTTTTCTTTTTGAGTATACCTTAATTTTGATAAAGTTACAGTAGCAATCTCTGTCTTGTCTTTAAAGAAATATTTCTCTTCATATTTCAGGAGGTGATCCTTTGGGACAGTTTGCTATTGAAAATATACAGAATGAATGGAAGGTCTATGTCAAAAAGCCTCTGGACAGGGAAGAAAAGGATAATTATCTTCTAAATATTACAGCTACTGATGGGACCTTTGCAACAAAAGCTGTGGTGGAGGTTAAAGTCCTTGATGCTAATGATAATAGTCCTGTTTGTGAAAAGGTAGGCAGAGTCTTGCCTTTTGTGTCCAACTGCTTTCATACATAAAATCTACATTTCCTCTGAAATTGCTTCTCAGGACACTGACAAATAGCTTTTCCTTTTAAACCGGTAACAAAAATTTTAACTATTAAGATAGAAAGCCATCAAAAAAAGATACTCCATGAACACATTTTTTAAATATCCAAAGACAATTCATTGATGGACTTTTGACACTCAATGGGTATTTGAAGAATATAAGGATAATTGTAGTACATTCCTCCTGTGTTAATGCATGTTTTTTCCAAAAGGAGTTGTTTTAAGCTGTAGCCATGATAGTTTATAGGCTCTAGTTTATGAAAGAAGCAAGGTCTCAAAGAAGGCTGTATAACATCACTTAGTTGATACATATATCTTTTTCCTGTGGTAAAAGAGTTGAAAAAACTGGAACATTATCTTGCAGTTGCACTCAGCAGCACCAAAAATCTGTAATCCATAAATGTTTTCTTGTCTCAAAGCTGTCTACCTTAACAGATTTGATAGTCTGCAAAAATGGACATGAAAAATTAGAAATGGAAAAATCAAGAAAGGTGGCCCCTTGCAAGATGTGTAATTGACTTAAAAGGAAGCCCAGCTTTTTGTGTTTTGTTTTTTTTTTTGGTCTTTGTTTGTTTGTTGGTTGGTTGGTTGTTTTTTTTTTTTGTTTGGTTTGTGGGGTTTTTTTTAGTGGAGTTTTTTTGTTGTTGGTTGGTTGGGTTTGATTTGGGTTTTTTTGTTGTTTGGGGTTTTTTTTGGGGGGTTGTGGGTTTTTTTGGTGGTTTTGGTTGGTTCGTTGTTTTTTTGGTTGGTTGGTTTTTTACTTTAGCACATTTGGACTTTTCATAGTTGAACACATATTTGATATTACCAAGTGGAAATCTTACCTTGTACTAGGAAGGGCAAGTATACAGCAAACATTGTGTTTCTTTTCTTAATTGATGTTTATGTTGGTTATATACAGACTGCCAAGTCACAGTTTTTAGCTTTTTCTTCTTCTTTTTCCCTTTGTTAATATTGGTGTTATAAGGCTTGGTACTTCTAATTTAATGTACATTCATGAGGTGGTTGAGCTGCGGGGGTGCTTAGTGCCTCTAAATTCTAAATCCTTTTTCCTAATTTTTTATTTTATTTAGAAGCTTTTGTGTCACTACAAGAAAGGTAGATACCAATTTCTTGTAGATTGAGACAGGCCTAGAAAAGATGGTCCACCAAAAGAGGAAAAAAATGAAATTAAGAAAAATTTATATTTCCTATTTTGGGAATGCATTTAATTATTATTTAATCATTTACAAGTGTTTAGAGTTCTTAGCAATGCAGTGATGTTCAAGAGTCCCTATAGTTGCAGTATTAAATACTTTTCTAAATAACCTAATAAATGGGAAGTAATTAAATAGAAAATCATAAGTTCTTTTAATTTTCAGCTATTTCATCCTCTGGTTCACTTCATATGTTACCAAACATTCAAACAGAATATTATTTCCTCTGTGATCCCTTTTTCCCCTCACCTTTCCTAGCTGCTTACTTCATATGTTTAATCTTTCAATGTAACTTTAAAATCTTGCAGACTTTATACACTGATTCGGTTCCTGAGGATGCCCTTCCTGGCAAACTGATAATGCAGGTATCTGCTACAGATGCAGATATTCGTTCCAATGCAGAAATTACTTACACGCTGCACGGCACAGGAGCAGAAAAATTCAGACTCACTCCAGACACAGGTGATAATACTTTATACACTATACAAGATGCCAGTCTTCACCTCATTTTATAAAATGTTTTGCTATTACAGTAAGACATAGACAAATGTTAGTACTTAAACTTTCTTCTAGGGGTTGCTTTATTGTACAACTGTTTAAAATGTGGGTTTCTACTACACAAATACTAATAACATACTGAATAAAAGTCAGGCAAAAGGCAAGTATTTTAATAGATGAGGAACTAACGAGTAAACAGAGTAATTGCCTTGAAGCCAGAAACTTCCACACTGAAGTGACTGAGTAAAAGTAGGCTATAAAATTTGTTCTTTTTATATTCATTGCAATAGTAGTAGTAATAATGGTTTATTACTGAAAATACATTTGCCATCAATTGTTTTGGTATATTAAATGAAATATATTAAATTTGAGGAGCAACAAATTTTCTTTCTATAATAAACACCAAAAGCACCTCCAGTTTTATTGGAAGCATTATATAAATGAAATTAACTTTTAACTTGCTTGATTTTGGTTTTCATGGCATTTGTATGTTCTGGATTATAGTATTGGTCACAGCTAATGCCAAAATCATGTACTGTGCAGGCTGCAGGAGACAAGCAGTAGGAAGGGAGTAGTAAACAATGTAGAAAAAAATGGAATAAGAGAAATACAAAGATGTAATGGAAATACAAAGATTAGAATACTTCAGTGGCAAAATAAATGAGAAGGACCTTACTTTGTGGGTTTGGTGATTTTTTTTTTTAATTTAAATGTCACCTGTGTGATGTGCTAGTTATATTGTTACATCAGTTCAGAATTGATAGGTCTAGAATACTTTTAAGCAGTATTTCATAATACTTTTTTGAATTGTTTAAAAAGAGGCAATGACTACACATAGTACTTCTCATTTTTTCTGTCACTTTGGAAAGAAAGTATGTGTTAAGACTTCTAGATGTTTCTGTAATAGCAGGTTATGTCTGATAGTGCAAATACCTCCGTTTATTCAGTGAATGTTAGAGGAGGAAACATCAATTGCTGTGGAAGGAATGCAACTAAATAACCCAGAAAAACCAGGCATTTTCCTTGCATTTTTTTAAAGACAGAGTTCTAATATTTTCATTGTCTTTGCACAAATACATATGGATTTGTGCGTGCATACATATTCTTTCTCTTTTCGTACCATCAGATAGTTTTGTTTTAGCTAATTTCTGTTTCAAGAGCAGCACTGGGGATAAAGAAAAAGGAGGATTTTAGTGTTTAATCTTTTCAAGTTGAAAAGGCAGATCACTTGCATGCTTTGGCCAGAGTGGAGCTCATTAGTGCCATAAAGCTATTGAGTTAGGCACTGATGAAAATTACTGCAAAGAAGAAAATTGTTGTTTAGTTTTTCTGATTTTAGGGGGAAAACATGTGAGGGATACTTGAAGTCTTGCAACTTACTTGTGTTTTCTGTTTGTAGGTGAACTGAAAACATTAATGGCACTTGATCGTGAGCAGCAAGCAGTTTATCATCTTCTAGTGAAAGCCACAGATGGAGGAGGAAGATTCTGCCAAGCTAATATTATTCTGACTCTGGAAGATGTGAATGATAATGCCCCAGAGTTTACAAGTGATACTTACTCCATTACAGTATTTGAAAACACAGAGCCTAAAACCCTTTTGACAAGAGTGCAGGCAACGGATGCAGATGCAGGTATGCATTCTTTGACCGATACTTTTCTCATGATCTCAAAGTTATAGTAATGTTTATTTAGTCTTATCCTGAGAGGTGTCAAGTGTTTCAGTAGAACCGACAGGTGTTCAATACCACTCAGGATTAGACTCCTGAAAGATATATTTAAGTCTGCTAAATCATGTAACACCTGACTTCCATGTGTGAGTAGCTTGGAAGCCATTCCTTTTGTGTGTCTACAAAAAAAGAAGATGAGAGAGAGACAAAATGTAAGATATTTTTAGTGTGGTAAGATATTAATATTATGATGGGTTAGGTTCATCTTTTTTCTCCTGATGTAAGTAAAAGGACTGTCAAGCCATGTCTGTTCATGTAAATGTGCATACACAGATTTTTGAATGTGTGCTTCTCAGGCTAGCCATCGATGATCATACCATAAAGAGAACCCTGGTCACTTGTAGCTTTCAGTGTATGACACTGTGTTAAGATTTTTGCTGTCTCTTTGTTGTTCAGTTACAAGTGTTTAAGTGAATATGAACTGAAAACGACATTAGAAAGAGTTGGTTCATAGGCTTTGTTGTTGTAAGGAATACAACAGCATAAAATGTTTTTAAAAGTGTATTATTTCCATATATCGTCAGCTTATTAATCAAATTATATTAATGAATAGTTGCCTCAGTCCTATGAAACATCCAGCCTGCTTTGAGCTGTGATAAAATTAGGTTGCTTATTTGGAAGGTAACAGACAGATGTTTTCACACTTCACTTTGCCTTCACTTTGAGGCTTTCAGGAGGACTGAAATACTTGGTCCCCAAACCTATAATTTGCTTGTTTTTTTGTTTTATACAGAAAGGTCGCCAGAAATTATGTTCCTAGTAATTTTGGGGCATAGTTCTTAGATAACCTTACTGGTATTGAGTCTAGTTATTTGATGCAATCTAGCTCTCCCATATCCTTCTCTGTTATTTCAAGCCTGCTAAGCAGATGCTGTTGTTCTAAAGTTATAATTAGATTTATATTAGTAATTGTTTCATATTAGCTAGTACTGTGACTGAAGCAGAACTGTGCTTCATGTTTTCTCTGTGACAGAAAATCAGTGCAATGAAGTGTTAGCTTAATTTTTTTTTTGGAAATTATTCTGCCCTTCACAAGAGCCTTTAACTCCTGCTAAAATTTACTTTTAACATGAATGATAATATTTAGCACTCATGTTTTATTTCTATAGCTATAACAACAATTATTGTGCTGGTGTATTTTAATGGCTGCTTTGTACTTGAAAATTGTCTTTAAAATGCAGGCTTGAACCGTAAAATCCTTTATTCACTGGTGAACTCTGCAGAGGGGCAGTTCTCTATTGATGAATTCTCTGGAATCATTCATTTGGAGAAACCTTTGGATCGGGAATTACAGGCTGTGTACACACTAACTTTAAAGGCTACAGATGAAGGTTTACCTAGAAGACTATCTTCAACAAGTAGTCTTATAGTTTCTGTTTTGGATATAAATGATAATCCACCTGTATTTGAGCATAGGGAATATAGTGCAAGTGTATCAGAGGACATTTTGGTTGGAACTGAAGTTCTCCAGATCTATGCTGCAAGCAGGGACATTGAAGCCAATGCTGAAATCACTTACTCAATAGTCAGTGGGAATGAACATGGAAAATTCAGCATCGATTCAACAACAGGTAACAGACTACAACTGTTAATATACTTTAAGCTAATCAAGCACAATACTATACTGTGTTCTGCATTAGTTAAACCAAACAGGTTATGTATGATTTGTGTGGATCATCCTGGCTGTAAAGTGGCTGTTACTGTCTTTTCACCCATTTTGCCAGCATGCTTACTAGAGGAGTACCATAGAATGTAGAATAGGAACTTTATTTGTTGCTGCTTGGATAAGATTCATTTAGCTGTCAACAGTAAGGGTTTCCTAACTGGAATACCCCCCCACCCTGGGGACAGAGGGGGTAGAAAGACATAGATCTGTAGTGATAGAAGTATAATAGTCTTTTCACAAAAGAAAATATAATCATATAACCAGAGTGAATGGTCAGACTTGGTAAAAGAAGGATCAGAAATTAAATTCTTTGGGAAAACTACTCATTGGTCCACAAAGATAGTAATCCTAAACAAGTTTGATACAGCATTAAAGAGGCAGGAATATTCTGTTCAACTATATACCCAGCATGACAGTGGAGATTTTAGGCTTGCATGATAGTTAGATTTAATGTCAGAAACCATTTAGGTTCTGTAGAGAATTTTTCCTTATTAATGACAATTCTTTGTTAAAAATCAGTATACACCTTGGTTCTAGTTTTGCTTTCATATACAGTTCTTTTTCTACAGCTAATTCCGGGTAAAGTTTGTTGGGTTTGTTTTTTCTCTTTAATAAGATTTCTACCTGAAAGTTCATAGTAGTTAATTGTATTACTGTAATTGAAATTATAATTCTTCCGGCTGGCTTTTTTCAGTGTGCATGCTGGTACTATAGTATAGAACTACTTTGCCAGATAAACTTCATATATTTGAAAGTAGGAAAAAAGTTCCAGAAAAACTCTTCCAGCAGCAAATCAGTGTGTATGTTAGGCACTGCACTGTCTTAACTAGTCAGTTAAAAACCCACATTACAAAATGTAAACCAGGTCTTTTGTAGTAATGGCAGGAACTTCTCATCTTTTTACTTACACATGTAAAGTGTGATCATTTCACTGTGTAGCTCCAGCTTCACAGTGACAAATCCAAGCCCTGAAAAAGCTGAGTATTTGTCAGGCCAAAATAAAAAGTTGCAATACATAATACTACAGCAATAGCAGAGTTTGTATGATGCTTTTTTTTCTTCTTCTTCTTCCCTAGGAGCTATTTTTATCATTGAGAGCTTGGATTATGAAAGTTCTCATGAGTACTACTTGACGGTGGAAGCTACAGATGGAGGCACGCCTTCATTAAGTGATGTTGTAACAGTGAATATTAATGTCACGGATATCAATGACAATACTCCAGTGTTTAGCCAAGACACTTACACTGCAGTAATCAGTGAAGACGCTGTGCTTGAACAATCAGTTATTACAGTATGTATTGTTTTTTTGAAAAATACTCTGTCATGATGATCATGCTTTCCGTCTTGAAGGAATAAGTATTGATTAGAAGGTGAACATAAATTAATAGATGTTTGCCACTGAGTGAATTGAAAATATACTTTGAAAAAGTTTCAGAACCAGGGACTTCAGATGCTGTGGGAAAGTAGATGATGTTTTGTGATATATTTATGTTCTCCTCATGAGAATGTGACATCATTTTCAGAAGAAATTCAGGAAATTAAGTGATGTTGGTATGTTCTATTTGGATGACATTTCCCTTAAAACTGTGAAATGTGTTAGACCAAAACAGCTCATCTTCAGGACGAGTTCATCTGAGAGGTACTAGAGTCTATTTCAACCTCTTTTGAAGGAAACTGTAATGTCCCTTAGGTTATGGCAGATGATGCTGATGGACCTTCTAACAACCGCATTCACTACACAATTATAGATGGCAATCAAGGAAATCCTTTTACAATTGATCCTACAAGGGGTGAAATAAAAGTGACTAAGCTTCTAGACAGAGAAAAGGTAAGTTGTTCATGCTTTTTGAGCTGTTGAGATTAATTTAATGATACATAATTACATTTTTTTTCTATTTGTAAATTACCATTTCATGTTCCAGAATTAATATAGTTCTCGTAAAGTGTAAACATCTATTTATATCAGTATTTTTGGGGAGCAGGGGGAAGAGAAAGGATTAAATATATGAAGGCAAGCTTTACTAGGGATTTGTGCTAAAATATTTCTTCAATAAAACAAAAGCTGAGTTTGTTATGTTTTGCTCTTTAGTGAATGTTTGAAATTTTTTTAATTGTTTTTTAGATATCAGGATATACCTTGACAGTTCAAGCTTCAGATAATGGAAGTCCACCTAGACTTAATACAACCACAGTTAATATTGATGTTTCTGATGTAAACGATAATCCTCCAGTATTCTCAAAAGGAAACTACAGTGTTATCATCCAGGTAAATACAGATAATGAATAGTCAAATGAATAATATCATTGGACTGTTGTGACTTGAAAAACATTGCAAGATACAATAAATCTAATGCTTCAATTCTATTTTTCTGTATTTTTAATTATTTAAGGTCACCAGTGACACTGCTTACCAAATAAGTGTTAAGGGTTACAAAGTTCCTATTGTGCAGAATATTTAGAAACTTGCATTGCAAGTTCACAGAACCACAGAATGGGTCAGGTTGGAAGGGACCTCAGTGGGCCATGTGGTCCAACCTCCCTGCTCAATCAGGTTCATCCTAGAGCACACTGCAGAGGATTGCATCTAGATGTTCTTGCACATCCCCAGTGAGGGAGACTACAACCTCTCTGCGTTCTTTGTCATGTTCCTCGTGTGTGTACATGCAATGTATTATACATTGCATTTATGTTTATAACATTCTTAGTGTCATACAGGGATGTTAAAATACTTCGTTATTTCTTTTTAATCTTAAGAGTTACTGCTTACAAAAAGATCTTTTAGGTACGTATTACTGTGAAGCTAGTGTTGTGCACCATGGCACATTGGTTAAGACTTAATTTCTGTTGGCCTCCTCTGGGATCAGAAGCAGTTAGAACAGGAGCAGTATTGCATAATGCTGCATGCCAATTCTTTGACTTATTTTGCATCTTAGGAGGGTAGCAGTGAGCCAGATTCTAAAGTGTCTGGCATACACTTGTCTGATTCAAAAAACTCTACTAGTAGTAGACAGCAGGGGCAGCGTTTGTACTTCTTGTCTTCCTGAATTCAATAGAGAATAAATGAAAGGCAACAAAGGAATTGTATTAAGAACTTTATCTACTGTAAATGAGCTCAATCCCTTGTGTCCTTTTGCTTTTGCTGGTGCCTGGTCTAGCACAATAGACAGTGAGGATCAGGCAGTGTTATCTGGTGCACTGTGTGATCCTAACATACCAGTTCTGTTTGAGATGGTGTACATGATCTGTGAAGGTAGCTTTCTGAAATAAGACAAAGCGATTAATCACTACCCAATATACATAGAGTATGCAAGTAAGATGTCCTGGATCTTGCTTTAAAAAAAAAGATAACAACAACAAAAAACACAACCAAACAACCAAGAACCACCAAAACAAAACAAAACCCAACCAAAAACAACATAAACCCCCCAAAGATTTGTATGTTTATGTGCTGTCAAAGGTATTTTCTTTTCCCCAGTTAGTCTTTCTTGAAATGAATGTTAATTAATGTATCTCCTAAAACTACAGATTATGTAGCCACTGTTTGTTATATTTCCCTTACCCAATTAAAAAGGATGGCCTCTTGTTTCATAGTTCAGTCATATGAGCCTGTCCTAGTACGGAAGAAGATGAAGGAGTTGCCCAAGAATTCTGGTGTGCATTTCCTCATGTATTGGAGATGGACATATTTGGACACAGTTAGAAATGTGCTTAGCTATTATGAAAATCAAATTACTTTAGATGTCCAAATGTAAATATTTGTATTTTTAATGGTGGTCCTTGTCTGTTTTGCTGAAAGGGGGGAAAAAAGCTTCAGCTGCAATGTCAGATAAATTGTCTTATTCTTTCAGGAACAAAGAGTATGCTTGTCATTAGAAGTTTTGGCAACTGTGAAAGGGTAGAGTTTTGTTACTGTTGTACTTCAAAATAATGTCTCTACTTTTTTTGCTTTTAAAATATGTATTATATTTAAAAATCTAGCCAATACTGTATAGCATGAGTACTCTGGAAGAGGTGTTAAGTGTTAGATGAGGTTGTATGTGTGTGTGTAAGATACATGATAAGGCATAGTATTCAAAGTGTCTGGGAAACCTCAGGCCTCCACATGATGCAAACTTGAAGAGGTTTTATGATGTAAATTTTAAAGCCAGGATTTCATATTCTGGTTGGACTGCAGCTGTAGCAGCCACAACTACAGTCAGAACACTAATTAGGGGCACAAAGGGTCAGATAGAGGAGTGTGTTTTTTTTAATTATCCCAACAAAGGCATTGGATTATTCTTAACAGGTGTTTTAGCTAAATTTGAAATCTTTGATGACTTGGTAATTAGGCTACAATAATATTAATTCAGACCAGAAGTCAAAAACGTAAAGTGTCAAGGCTGAACTACTTTAAAAATATAATATGAAGTTTAAAAATGTACTGTCTTTCTCCTTTTACTGTTTTTTAATTTTATTTTCAGAAGGTAGTAGTTTTTCTTAAACAATGTGGTCATTCTGATTTCTCTTAATACCGATTAACTGGTTTGACAATAATTTGGGGTTTTTTTCTGTTGTGAAGAAGAAATCAGTGTCAGACTATATCCTCAATTTAACAAAAGCAATGTGTATTATGTATTTATAGGAAAATAAGCCTATTGGATTTAATGTGCTACAACTAGTGGTGACAGACAAGGATTCTTCTCACAATGGCCCTCCATTTCTCTTTACCATCCTGAGTGGAAATGAAGAGAACACTTTTCAGATTAACCAGCAGGGAGTTCTGACCACAAGTGCTACACTGAATCGCAAAGTGAGGGATCACTATTTACTTCATGTTAAGGTAGGATGCGCCTCCTCTAGCTGTTTTGCATTGTAAGTATTTAGTAAACTTTTCCCACTCATTCCCAGTCCACCACTTGTCTTTCTGTTACAAGATCCTGACGTGCCAGGTAGTCATTTGAGGCAAGTCCCTTGAGGTAACATCTTCAGAGACAAAGTTTGTTGGTTTAAGTGGAGATCTACACAGGTGTAATAGGAAATTTAATTAAACTAAGAGTAGGAGTACATCATAAGTAAAATGTTAACTGGTCTTGATAAGCCCTCTGTCTTCTGGGATTTGGATGCTGGAAAAGCCAGCAGGGAACAGATCCCTACAGCTGCCCACTATTGACTGCAGAATTCCTCTTGTCACTATCACTTTGACCCTGGAAGCTGTATGCTGGACTACACTCATATTTACTGCATTTGCCGCTGTTGTGCAAGAAGACCATGTACAAGGTTACATTAACCTGGCGAAGTTCTCTCAAATACTTTTTGTAACCTAGTGTAAGAAAAGTTCAAACCAATTTTTTTATCCTTTTAATTCAGTTATAAGTTAAGCAGCTGTGGACAGAGAACTTAAAATTGGTAGGCTAAAAATAGCTAGTCTTAATTCTTAAACTTCATTTCCAGATTCATATTTTAATAAAAATCCTTACCTTTATTTTTACATGAGGAATTTCTTTCAATCTCCAAGTTATTCCTATACGTACTATTGCAGATAATTTCTGAGTAAACAGGCACTTGCAGAGTTTTAAAGCAATAGTGTATACTGAGTTCTGTCCACACTGGGATAATTGTGACATATTTATAAATAGTCTGTTTTCTTTGGGGAAAGAAGAAAAAATTCTCACAGATACTGTAATTTGCTGGTTGAGTCACTAAAATATGTTACCTGGAGCCATCAGTATAAGAACTGATACAATTTCATTTAAAGTTTAAGAGTAGAGATGAAAAAGGGGGCAGGTGTATCATTCCTCTGTTAGCCATTTTTTCCTCAGTACTGATACGCCTATTCCCTCAAAGTCACCTTTTTGCTTATGGAAGAAGAACCAGCAATGGTTTTCCTGTATGTGGAATTAGTGTAGAACAAGATTCATATGTTTTATTTTAAATCTTCTCTAAGTAGTAACTAAGTTCTATTTATTTCCCCTCTAAAACATGTTCTTATAAATGCACTCACAGGCAGTTATGTCTGTTCTATGTAGACTGTTTCGCTGACTTTGTCACATTTCGTGATTTAGCTACAACTTTGGTCTTCCTAATGTTCATGTTTTTTCTTAAATGTGAGCTGCCTATCTAACATCTTCCCCTGGGTGGATCATGCAATTCTTTCATTTCTAAGCTAATTCCTGGACTCTAGGCTGCTTGAAAACACCCTGTCCATACTTCAGCTATCTTGTCTTTAGCACAGCACTTGAAAAGTACCTTTTTTCTAGGGAATAAATAAGGGCTATTTTAATGGCATCCAGTAGCTAAAAAAGTATCTTAAAACAAATGTACTCACTTAGAACAGAGACTTCTCAGAGACTATAAATCATTAGAGCAGTGTATTCTGCTATAAATCATTAGAGTACTAATGTGCATTTTTTTGTGTGCTGTACTATTCAATCTCAGTATTTTGGACCTGCCTGATCTGTTGATTTACAAAGTTCTCCAGCTGGATTCTGGAAATATGTCACCATCTTTTAATTGCCATTTGTCATTTCACAGTATGCTACCTTTTTTTTCAATGAACACTGCTATTATTTGCTATTATCTTATGAAATATGAGTATGAAGGTATCTAAGACTAAAACTAGCCTTTCGATATCACAAGACTTCAGTTCCAATGACACACACAAAACCAGAGTCATGACTTTCATGGGAAATTATTCTTCCCCTGTTCATTTAAAACAAAGATATTTCAAAGGTAGAAGGAAGCATTTTCTCAAGTTTGCACTCTTTATTTTCTGCACTTTCATCTTGGAGATCACAAGTTAATGGCTGTACATGATCTCTTGATACCCTTTTTTCATTTTTTAGCTGACCTTCACTGCCTTCCAGTATTGACATCTTTCACCTTAGTTGCTTTCTGAATGGATTGTTGAAGCACTGATAGTCTTAAGTTAAAGGCACATAATTAATTAGAAAAAAACTCCAGACAAATGAAAAAAAAATAAACCAAAAAAACCCAATAAAAACACACAAACAACTCCCCCCATATGCACTCTACACACTCAGTACCTCCACAAGACATTACTTAATATGAGCATTACTTTTGTGGTTTTAATAGAAATAAGGTTGGAAGTTTTTTCCCCAGCGGTCACCTTACATGTGCATGCCACTCACATTTGCTTGCCCTTTCTCCAAAGGAAATAGATTATCCATTAACGAATGTCTCACAGCACTAGTGTGCGAAATCTTCAGCTATGAGTCATGCAGTCTTTTGTGCCACACTCTGAAGTCTTTAGTTTAAAACCAAAAAAAGATTTTTAAATATCAGCACTATTGAAAAATCATTTCTCCTGGGGCTCCTCTTTCCTACTTGCTGTCCATTTGTTATAATTTTGCTTGGCTGTTTGTTTTGAGCCTTTTCTTGTTTCCCTTGGGCATTTCTCCTGTAGCTAAACAGCCTGCCTTGTCTTGTTTCCAGGCAGAAATCTAGGCAGAACAAAACTTTGCCAACTTGAGTGCTCTCTCTCCCTCTCTTTCTCTCGTTATTTATGTTTAAGTAACTAAGAGAGCAAATTTCTAGCCTTGCTTGTCTTCTGGAGTTAATCGATGAATACGTGTAGTTTTATGAGACATGCATTACCTTTTAGAAATGCCATGATTGTGAGCACATCCACAGATAATCTTGTGCCTGGAGTTACTCCTTTTTTGCTTAAATCTGTAGAAAAATCAAAAGCAGCTTCTCTGTATAGATCTTCAAAGTGTATCTGTAGTCTCCATAAAATTACTGAATCTTTTGAACAACGCAGAATATCTTCTACCTTCTGAGCCCTGTGTATCCCCCCTGTACCTTCACATCTCTCCAGTTCTTCTTTACCTATTTCTTCTGTGTCACTTTCAGTAACTGGGAAAGAGCTCTGGGAAAAAAGGTAGAATGGGAAACAAGAGCTGAGAAACAGAAAGCAAATGAACGCAAAGGAATGCTCTTTTCTCACTGTTCTACTCTTTTTTTGTCTCATCTTCATACAACAACAGTGTATATTTTGTCCAAAAGGGGGAGAAAACAGGGTGTTCAAAAAGGCTTTAAAACCAAATTAGGCTGATTCTGTTAAAGATAATTACTTTAATTGTCTGAAGCACATAGCACCACAGGTGTTTTTTTTCCCTCTCCATGATGAAAAATCATGAAAGACAACATAATTATTTGTAACTTTCTGCGTGTATTGTTTTCCTTTTGAAGTACTCTTTGGCATACCGCATTTAGTTTGTCTACCAGACCACCTCCTAACTGTGATGAAGCATGCTGTACATTTCTAGTGCATGAGTCATTTCAAGTTTGTAATGTGTTTCCATGCTTGATATAAAAAAGCTTCAAGCACCATCTGCTGTCTGAAATCAGCTACTGTACATTTCTTCTGTACATTTCCTCTGTATTTGCTACCAGTGTTAGTAGCTTCCTGGCGTTTTCAGCTAATAAGAGCACTGTAGCCTTTTAATCTTCAGAGAAGTAAAAACATGTTTGTCTGTGCCTGTTTATATAAGCTTTTTAAATTTTCAGTATTAACTTTTTTTTAATATATATATATAGAAAAATATAGCTCTGCTGTATACAGTACAAATATCTACAGTAGAATTTGAGATAAAGCAAAAATGTAAATCTGTCCTCATTTTTCTTTTAGGTGGCAGATAATGGAAAACCACCATTGTCATCTTTGACTTACATTGATATTAGAGTTATTGAGGAAAGCATTTATTCTCCAGCAATTCTGCCTCTAGAAATCTTTATCACAGCCTTTGGGGAAGAGTATTCAGGTGGTGTCATTGGAAAAATTCATGCAACCGACCAAGATGTTTACGATACTTTGACATATAGTCTGGACCCCAAAATGGAATCCTTGTTCTCCGTTTCCAGTACTGGTGGCAAACTAATAGCACATAAGAAGTTAGATGTAGGACAGTACCTCCTAAATGTCACTGTTACAGATGGAAAATTTACAACTGCAGCTGATATTACTGTACACATCAGACAAATCACACAAGATTTACTAAATCACAGTATTGCAATACGCTTTGCAAACCTGTCCCCTGAAGAATTTATTGGTGATTACTGGCGCAATTTCCAGAGAGCGTTAAGAAACATCTTGGGCGTGAGGAGAAATGACATCCAGATTGTTAGTTTGCAGCCTTCTGATCCTCCTTCAAACCTTGATGTCCTCCTGAATATTGAAAAGTCTGGTAGCTCTCACCACCCAATGAGAATTTTGCTCCACAAGATAAACTCTTCTGTGCCTGATCTAGAGGAGATTTTGGGTGTCCGGATAATTGATGTGTTTCATAAGCTCTGTGCAGGCCTAGATTGTCCTTTGAAATTTTGTGAAGAAAAAGTAACAGTGGATGAAAACATCATGTCAACACACAGCACAGCCAGGTTGAGTTTTGTCACTCCCCGACATCACAGAACAGCAGTTTGTCTTTGTAAAGGTAAGAAAAGCAGTAAGGAAAACCATATCCTTGAAAAGATTGTTCTTGTTTTAAACAGCTGTAATCTATGGCTGGAAATTTATATTACAGGACAAGATTAAAAATGTTCTGCAATCCTTGCTGCAACATTTGCCTAATTTTTTCAGAGTAAAGAGTAATTCTTCTCATTACCTCATTTTAAGAGTTTACATAATATAAGCGTATGGGAGTGGATTTTTATTTTTTTTATAGCTACACCTTTGTTTTCCATTTTATGAAAGAAGTTAATTTTTTTTATTGTTCCCTATTCTATATTGATGGCCATTTTCAGTCTTGTGTGCACAAAGGTAAGTTCTTGAAAAGTTCCTTGAATACTTCCTTGTTTCTGTTTAGGGAAGTGGCCCACACAGCTTCCAAACTTGGCTGGGAATGACAGGGTGATGTGGGAAATATTCATTAAAATACATAAAAGCATACAGTTTTATAGCAGAAGATTAATTTTTCTTTAGCTCAGATGAAAACAGCATTGCTTTTTAAAATCAAGACTTAACGTTGCTGGGTGAACTTGCACATGTGAAGTAAATATTTAAAGCCCGTTCGTTTTCTGTCTCAAATACAGACATGCTTTTCTCCTGCTCCCCCCAACTCACTCTATCCATGTTTAATACCTGCATGTCGGGTTTTATAGTGAATGATAGTAATGGTAAACCTTAAACCACAACACCAGTTTCCCACTTTTACCAGTTAAATTGACTAGTCAAGATAAGGATGAATATCAGCCACTCTATATGCCATTTGTCTTATCATGTTCTGTAGCTGTTACTTCACTTTTATGTCTGATTATTATTTGGGTTACTTTCAGCTACTGTACTTAAGAGTCCCTTTTGACAAAACAGCATTACCAACAACAGAAAAGAAATAATGGATTTTATTTTACAGAAGGGAAATGCCCCCTGGTGAATAGTGTGTGTGAAGAAAATCCATGCCCTGAAGGTACCGAATGTTTAGGAGATCCAAAGGAAGGAAAATACACCTGTGTTTGCCAAGACAGCAAAGCTAGACAGTGTCCTGGTAAGGAATTATTTTTGTATTATTTTCCAAATACAAATTTGATTCCAGTCCTGTGCTAATAATACATTTTATGCTTTTCTGTATTGCTAAGCACCAGCTGGCTCTGCTGTGACATTTACTGGGAGCAGCTATGTAAAATACCGTCTCATGGAAACTGAGAACAAAGAGGAAATGAAGCTGACAATGAGACTTAGAACTTACTCTGCTCATGCAGTTGTTATGTATGCTCGAGGAACAGACTACAGTATCTTAGAGGTATGCTAAAATCTCCTAGTGCATATTTCTTCTTTTCTTCCTACCATCTTACCATTTTTTGTGCCAGATGAAAAGATTGAGTCATAACATCTCTGTAGAATTGTTATAATTGGTAATTGCCTTGAAGATAGGGTGTGTTATACATCTAGGTGATAAACTTGTACAGAATTTTTTAAATGAGTAAAAGGAATTTGTTTTCTTTATTGTTTTAAAAATAAGACTAACAAAAAAAGGTCGCTAATCACCTTTTTCAAGCAATAACTTTAATTGTTTTTGCTTATAATACTGAAGTCCATACAGAATAAGTCACTTACGGCACAAGATGAAAGGTATTGAAGTATTATAATTTTTTTATTATGATCTGTGACTTCTTTACTAGAGGAAAAAAAGGTACAAAGTGTAGGTTTTAATTAAAAGAACTATATCGAATGAATCACAATTTGGAAAACAGTGTTATTAAACTGCCTTTTATGAACACCATCATCATCCTGTCTTTCCAGCAAACATAAACTTTTATAGGCATCAATATTCTGTACTCTTTAAGTATGCAGACCATTTACTGATGTTGTGGCTTTCCTCTGTAGATTCACCATGGAAGATTGCAATATAAATTTGATTGTGGCAGTGGACCTGGGATTGTCTCTGTCCAGAGCATTCAGATAAATGATGGCCAGTGGCATTCAGTATCTCTTGAAGTGGACGGAAACTATGCACGACTTGTTCTGGATAGGGTGCACACTGCATCTGGTACTGCTCCTGGTACACTTAGGACACTAAACCTAGATAATCATGTGTTCTTTGGTGGGCACATTCGTCAGCAAGGTACAAGACATGGTAGAAGTCCTCAGGTTAGTAATGGTTTCAGAGGCTGTATGGACTCTGTTGTACTTAATGGACAAGAGCTGCCCCTAAACAGCAAGCCACGAAATTATGCACACATGGAAGAATCTGTAGATGTCACTCCTGGATGCTTACTGACTACCACAGATGGTTGTTCAAGCAGCCCATGTCAGAATGGAGGCATCTGCAACGCACTGCCAAATGGAGGTAAGCTGTGCTATATTCTTCTGCTTTTAGTTTTCAAAACTGCTGTTCAGCTTCCCTGCTTTGAAGGACAAAACAACTTTTTGCATAATTCATACTTTCCCAGAGAGCTGTAGAAAGTTGGTTTTTGAGCAGGTAGGAAGGCTGTTGTCTGCCTGTGTTCTAAATTCAGTTCTTTGGGATATGAAGTAGACGAAGTCCATCTGGCAAAGTAGGGGTTTAATCTTCAGTGTCATGACCTGAGGTCCATTCTCTTAACTGCCTACTTTAGAGTCTTCCTTTAAAAATTCTGAAATAATTGACAACTTGAGTTTTGTGAGAGAAATGAAAGTTATCCATCAATCATGTTCAAGATAAACCTTACTGTTAGACTTTCCTTAATCTTTCAATAAAAATATTTCTATTTTTTCCCATCCTGTGTGTCTTTGAACAGGTAGGTGGGCAGGGAGGATTTTATCTCAAATCCAGTAAAGCCATGTGCATCTTTCAAAAAGACTCTATTTGATTTCAGGTTACTACTGCAAGTGTTTACCTTTGTTTGTGGGAACCCACTGCGATGTAAGTGTCAACCCATGTTCTTCCAACCCCTGCCTTTATGGTGGGACTTGCATCCCGGTCAGCGATGATTTTATCTGCCAGTGCCGAGGACAATACACAGGTCAAAGGTATGATTGTATGCTTTTTTAATACCCCTTAGAGAACAGGCTACAAATGTAACACTGTTTCTGTTTCCTTTTTTATGTTTCCTACTTAAAGCTGAGACTTTGAGACCCCCTGGAGTTAGTTGAAGTTAATGATGGCTCTTATATTACAGCCTGAATCTCACACTGTATACTCATTTGCAGTAAGGTAATGGTTCATTCGTGAATTTTTGTTTGTTTTGGCTTTGCAGGTGCCAGCTGGGTCCATATTGCAAAGACAATCCTTGTAAAAACAGTGGCAAATGTATTGACAGTTTGGATGGACCTGTTTGTGAGTGTGAAACAGGCTTTCGTGGAGAAAGGTAGGTAGTGTTCCACATATTGAATTTTAATAGCATTACTTAAGAGTTCGGACTGGTTGAAAATTCAGGTGTTGCCTGATAGTTTGCCTGATATATTAAATATATCCAGAACTGTTGAGAACAAGGAGATTACAGCAAAGCCTACTGATGTAAACCAAACGTCATTGTTCTTCTCTGTTTCTGATAGGTGCCTGACTGATGTTGATGAATGCATAGAAAACCCATGTCTTAATGGTGCCCTTTGTGAGAATACTTACGGTTCATATCACTGCAACTGTAGCCGTGGATTTGGAGGAAAACACTGCACGGACATTGTTCTTAATAAATACGTTTCAACATCTTGGAACATTAGCTTAGCTGAAGTGATTGGGATTATTGTTTTCATCGCAGGAATCTTCTTGTTAGTTGTGATTTTTGTTGTTTGCCGCAAAGTGGTTAGTAGAAAGAAGAAGCACCAGCCAGAACCTGAAGACAAGCAACTGGGAGCTACAACAGCCTTCTTGCAAAGACCGTATTTTGATGCAAAATTGAATAAGAACATCTATTCTGACATCCCACCACAGGTTCCTGTTCGTCCCATTTCATACACTCCAAGCATTCCGAGCGACTCCAGGAACAACCTTGACAGGAATTCTTTTGAGGGGTCTGCTATCCCTGAGCACCCAGAGTTTAGTACTTTTAACCCAGATTCTGTACATGGTCACCGAAAAGCTGTAGCTGTTTGCAGTGTAGCACCAAATTTGCCACCTCCGCCTCCCTCCAACTCGCCTTCAGACAGTGATTCAATACAGAAACCCAGCTGGGATTTTGACTATGATAGTAAGAAATGTTCTTATTTTTTTCTGTTAAATGCATGTGCTGGTATAATTTTAATGTTAGTGCCAAACACTGTCTATGCCTGTTAGGGTACGAAAAGCATTATGACTTTACTGGGTTTTGAGTGTGATCAGGCTTCATGCTCTATTAAGTTTTGTAAAAATGTATAGATTTCAGCCTTAAATTTTATTGACTCTTTAGTCTCCAATCTATTAATTGTATTACTTGAAACTTTTTTTCTTTCAGCTAAAGTAGTAGATCTTGACCCCTGCCTTTCTAAAAAACCTCTGGATGAAAAGAGCTCCCATCCTTACAGTGCTAGAGAAAGCATGTCTGAGGTCCAGTCTCTCAGCTCCTTCCAGTCTGAATCGTGTGATGACAATGGTATGTAAAATGCAATCATTCTGTACTGACACTTAGGTTCATTTGTTCTGTCTTTGCATCTATATCTCTTAGCGTCAATAGGACTTACATATATTGAATATATATTAAATAGTAGCTTATTTAATATATATCTGTATTTACTTACGTTAGTACCCAGATTTGTTAATTTTTTTGAAGTATTTTACCTATCTTACACCTTGTGTTAAGTATTTTACCTTAAAATTATATATAATCATTCTGTTGTTGGAATATTACAGTGAAAATGCAGCCCAGGGTGTTCAGAGCCTTGTGTTTAAAAGGTGGTAAAGTTTGAGAAACTCTTTTAGGTTATCATTAGTTATCGCCTTATGCAAGAATACAGTGAATTTAAACAATGGCCTCTGCACAAATATAACTTTTGCTTTGCCGTTCAGCTCTCAGTAAAAAGCTTTCTGGTGTTACAGATTCATTTGTTTCCTTCTCTTTTTCTTGCTGCGACCTCAGCTCCCATATGGATCAGATCAGTTCTGAGTGAGAGCAGAGTTTAAGGGACTACTTGTAAGTTTGATTACTTTAGTAATGAAGGAAGCTGCACAAAAAGGAATTTTGTTATAATAGAACAGTATATTTGGCTTTCACCATGATTAAAATGAATGAACAAAAACATTTCATACAATAATAAAAGCCAATATAAAAATAAAAATATACTCTGATCCATCAAAATATAATCAACATACATATTTCTGGGTTTGATTGTTTTTAATTGGAAATCTTTTATTTTTCTATTGTGATGACAGATGCTTTTACAGTTGATATGAATGCATCTATGTATTCAGAAACATTTCATGATGATTGGACAAAGCCATGGTTGTCTTATAACTTAATTCACTAAGCTAAGGTGTTTTGACTCTGTATTCCAATTTCTGCTTTTGTCTCTGGGTGGTAAAAAGAACTTGAAATTCTTTTAGTTTAGGAATAAAGAACATTCTGCTTCTCAATGAAGTAGAGTGATTTGTTATTAACAGCATAAAAAAAATCTGTGTTAATGATTGGTGAAAGTAAAATGGTATGCTTACAGTCCTCATCATTTTATCAATAGACCTGATGCCAACTTTCAACCTTTTTCGTGTGGTTTTAAGTGTTGTGTTGTACATGTTGTTCTCCCCTCCTCTCCATCCCGTATGTTTCATATTTTCTTACTCTCATTTCTTGTCATGTACTGATTACTCATTAATACATCATTTGAAGAGAAATAGCTGTAGCATCATAGATACTGTTGCTTCCTTCTGTTTTGGTAGATTCAGAATTTATTAGCTTGAAATTCAGTCCCTGAGCCATGCAAACAAATTGCATGTGCTTACTTCATCCTACACTATAAGAGTAAATCCTTTTCCCTACCAAAAGTATCTTGGGAAAGGGAAGACATAAAAAATACATTCATTTTTGTTGGTTTTAAATAACAGTGTAACACCCTGAATTTGGTATTCCTATTGTGATATCACAGTTCACACACAACTTAAGTCAGCAACAGAAATTTTGTGTAGATATTTTTCCTATTTCAACTTTTAATTCATTTCAGTGAAAATTTCTTTCCTTTAACTTTCATTGTGGGGGAAGGGAATTTAATTTGCATTTTTAAAGGGGAAGTCTAATGCAGTACTCCTTAATTTACCCAACACAAGCCTTTAGAAAAGTCTAGTTTGTTGTTATGTAGATGAAGTATTATACAAACAAGTATGTTTTGGCAACATTTCAGAAATTCTAACACAACTAAAGCAGCTTTGCAAAGCAGCTTTGCCCATGCAAAGTTTGCTTCAGGAGTAGTTACAAGTACTTCTGCATGTTTAGCAATAAAAAAATTGACATTTAGAGATGTATTTTATTTATTATATGCAACTGCCTTCTAGATAGAGAGTAAATGTATATGTACACCGATAATCTTGCTCTATAAAATAGTAATGGACTGCGATTTTCAGTGTGTTTTTTGTATATCTGTATGCTGTTTAAAGTGATATTAACTCTAGGTTTGTTTTAATTTGCTCCTTTTGTACTTTTTACAAGCTTCCATAGTGACTGTAATACACCTTGTCAATGCTGTTGTTGACTCGGTGGAAAAAGAAGGTATATACATGTTTTCATATTTATTTACTGCTTTGGCAGAATAATGCACGTTTGTCTTCTAGTATTGCCTTCTAGTAATGTACCCCTAGCAGATTTGAATTATAAATACTTAGACTTTCTGATAAGTTTTAGCGGATAATATATTTATATTGTATATCTGTTAATATTTTCTCGTGTATGGTGCAGCTGCCCTGTGACATGGTTTCAAAGTGTGATTTCTGGCAAAAAAAAGTATTGGCAAAAAAAGATCTTGGTGCTTACTCTCTTCTGAAAGTATTCACACTAGGGCTCCCAGCAGAATTGAGACAGCATCGAAGGCAAATACATACAATACTGTAGATGAAAAAGCAGCAGCCTTCTCTTCCTTTTCTTCTCCCACTCACGTCTGTTGCTACCTTGTCCAGCTGACCAGAATTGGAGTAGTCTGGTATCAGTACTTACTTCCCTGGTCTTCAGATCAATCTGTCTCTTAAGCAGAAGGAATTGATTTCTATTTATTCATTATTCATTTCTATTTATTCATTATTCTGTTATTGCATTAATGTGTACCTATAGACTGTAGTCCTCAATGCGAAAAACTTGCAATGCACAGTATTTGGGAAAGGAAGAATTCCAGGACTGGAAGAGGCAAAATCTATCAGTGGAAATACTTAATAATTTATTCAAATTTTCTTTGAGATTTTAATTAGTAAAAATTAAAAATTATGGATTCTCAAGTCAAAGCTGAAAGTATTACTTGGTGGTTTAGCATCACTGTAAGATAAATACAAACACTTTATGCACTGTAGTTGTAGACATTAAATACATCCTGCTCAGCTGCTTCTTAACACTTTAAAGCTTCTACTTTTAATAAGCATTTCTTCTTTCATAGTATCTTAGGTAAAGAGTTCTGCTTT
>JAWWES010000133.1:41725948-41748324 GCA_035583135.1 Lophotriccus pileatus | reverse complement strand
TTTGTTTGTTTTAAAGACAAACACTGTTCTGCCCTCCCTAAAATGTCATAGAACTCACGTCCAAAAATTCAGTTTAGGTGTCTGTAAACCCCGAGAAATCAGGAGAAAAAAGTTCACTTTGACTGAGTTAGATTAAACACTTAAAGTGTTTAAATCCACATCTTTCACTGATTGCCCACCTCAAGAGCTGGAGAAGGCTGAGGAAGCCAGAAAGCCACCTAACGTGGGCAACAGGAAAACTTAAAGACAAAAGATGCACCTGGTGTCCCATGAATGCAAAAGCAACAAAACAACTACAGAAAAAAAAAAAAAGAAAGAAAAGCAAAAACCACAGAAACACACAACCCACAACAACAGCAACTTATAAGCTCAGAGCCAGATATGCATAGAAGCAAATTGTGCAAAAAGTGAGGAAAAAGCAGAGGAAATGGCTACTAAAAGTAGAGAGTGGCTGAGGCAGAGAGGTTTTGCTTTAAGCTCAAGAAATTATATCAAAGTCTTTTAGTAGGGCTGTGTCTTAAGCATTTCAGACACTTAAATTCATGGCCTAGAGGCTTCCTCTGATTTAGTCGGGCTTATTCTTGCTCAGTGTGGAAGGTTTTCTGAGAGCTAGATGTGGAGCTGTGTTCCTCAAGTTAAAGTCCCATCTCATTTGGGAGATAGTGAGCCTTTATAGGCTGTCCTCAACAGCCTTCCTAAGAGGAAAATATTTTCCTTCTTAACAAGGCTACTGGAATCCACATGCATCACTATTGCTGCCATGACTTTTCTACTGGCCACCCTAAAAATACCACAATCAATATTTTAACACTATTAAGGGGTGAGGCAGACTCAAAATGAAGCCTCTTCAGTCTCACGGGGACAGCAGGTCATTTCTCTATCACTTCTTCAGTTCCAGCTGAGGTTAATAAATCCTGAGGTTAATAAAGCCCTGCTAAACAGTCTGGAGCCACTTTGCCCCACAGCATAATCACACAGGAGGGAGGGCTGGATTTATATCTCCAGAAGGCAACAGTACTCACACTTACCATTAAAACAAGTGGAGAAAACTCTCGCACTAAGGGGCTGACATTCAGCTCTGACTGTATCTGAATTCAGATATTATTGAGCCACCTCCCAAAACAGGAAAATGTACAGTTATGCTGTACTTTAAATGCCAGAGATTATTTCCCTGTATCTGGAGTGAAGCATATTATTTTAAGTACCCCTGATCTTCACGGTGTTTGTTTGGGATTTTTTGGTGGCTTTTTTTGGTGGTTTGAGGGTTTTTTTGCCTATAACTAGTCCATTTTCTTGAGAAGAGGCAGAAATATCTTCCACCATATTCATTTTGATTTAACCACTCGGCCAAAAATTTGTTCAACTCAAACCATTTTAGGATTCTATACAGAAAAGAATGGGTTTCAGGTAAAAGATTCAAGAGTGCCCAGCTTGGCTAATCTCTCACAACAGAGTTAAAGTCTTAAGGAAAGCTTGTAACAGACAAGTTTTTCCTATCTCTCTTCAGAGTTAGTAGAAAAAGATGCTTAAAGTATGGGGTGTATATTGAACAGATCCATCTACATCCAGCGACTATAGTACAAGATTGAAAAACATTTCATTCTTATAGTGTGTTTAAGTAGGTTTTGCCATTAAGAATAGCTAGAGACATTGACATCCATTGATAGCAAATACCTCCAAAGTCTCAAAGAAGTTGAGAAAGTTTAAGAAGAAATCCTCGGAACAGAGCATTTTAGGGTAATTCACAATTAATGATTTAATTTCTTCGTGTTTCCCATGTATTGTTCATTTACCACAAGCAAGGTACTATAAGTACCTTGCCTCAAGAACAGTGGGGTAACTATCTTCTCTCCAGTTCCCACTTGCATGGGTATTTCATGCACACCCATGTGATGTACATCTTACCCTTGGCCCTGTCAGTGACTCCTTCACTGCATAAAACATGCCATGAGTCCCTAAGAGCCAAATCAGCTCTTTGGCTTGTCCTTTGCTGTACACAGTATTCCATGAGTACCAGTACTGCTGAAGGCATAGTATTTAACAAACAGTTTGAAAACGAAGCTCTGTAGGAGCATCAAAAGCCAAAACTACTAACTGCCATGATCAAAACCATCCAAACAACACAGAAGTGAACAGCTTTTTAAAAAAAGCAAAGAGAGGCAGCTCAAAAGGCAGTTCTTAGAATGGAGCACAGATTGTACAAAGATGTCATATTGGCAAGCCTATACCATTTATTTCAGCAAGATTTGAAAGACAAAAAGAAGAATTGCTCGGTACAACAGGAAAGCAAGGAAAGCTATGAACTCTGGGAGGCTGAAATCATACAAAAGTGAGAAAAAGAAGGAACAAACTCTGGCAAGTACAGTGCAGAGTAAGATTATCCAGAAGTGTTTGAGGACCAATTTGCAGACATCAAAAATGAAAGTTTATTTTAAAATACGTTAAAGGCAGAAAGTTCTGTCAGAGAAACTATAAATATAAAACTAATGGAAGATGAAGGTCTAACAGGAACTTCAGGGAATTCCAGACTAGCAGATGTTTTTCCCGCTCCATCCATGTCCTCTGTGGGAAAAGTTGAGATGTTTCACTGCTTTTCAATGCCTTAACATGAAAATCATACAATAAAAGGATAAAAGTGAATGAGAATAAAGAATATCAAAGACAACATAGCACCGGCTCAACAATTCTAAATCACTACAGAGTCAGAAGCCCAGGTCTTCTGGGGCATAGCCAACTAAAACCGCCTAAGGACCACAAGAGTCACCATTGACAAAGACAGGATACCAGCCAGATGAACCAGGTACCAGCCTCTCATGGATGCAGCATTTAAGAAAGAATGCAAATACTAATCGCAGAAGCAGCAGCAAATGGACAAATTTAGATTTGAGGTTTAACAATCAGGTCCACTACTTGTAAAATGAGAACTGAATCAAATCACATGGCACCAGTTTGGGCATTCATTCATTCTCTCTACAATCTTTTCATGTTTTCTTTATTCGCACACATAAGAGGCAGAAGAGCATCCACCAACACGACCATTACAAAAAACATTCATCCAAACAGCTTGGTCTTATCTAACAAAAACAGATCTCCTGTGACATTAGGAACATAATCAACAGAGGACAAAAGCTACACATTTCTGCTGTCAACCAGACAGCTATGGAACAGGGAAAGAGATTCAGGTTCAGGTAAAAACATTAGGTTAAAATTACTACCTGAACATAACCAGTAGAGTATTTTCTGAAAGACAGGTTTACATAGCAGTCAGGTCTGACTTTGAAAGTGAAAACTGGAAAAAAAGGAAAGAAAAAAAAAAGTCTCCTTTATGTAAAGCAGTTTTTACCAAAGTTTCCCAAAAAAGAAAAACTGTTTCAGCAGTTTGCAGCACTCAATAAAGGTGTAGAGGAGTTGTACTACTGCCTTCTTCAAATTTTTGTGAATTATTTCTACTCCTTCATTGTTTTGTTAAATAAACTAAACAAGATGCTTTCAAGATGGACTAAAAGTTCTCTTGACCCAAAAAAAAGCTGTTTTGGGTTGGTTTTTTTCAGTGTTCATTTCAGCAAGATACAGAAGATTTCATACAGCTGTACCGAATCAAGTTTTCAGTTTGGTGTCTGAAACAAGAAGTTATTTTTACTGCCCTGTTTCTGAAATTGCTTTTCATCTCTGTTATTATATGGCAATGCTGTCAGCTGTGTCATAGAATTCTACACTTCTAACACAACACTGAAGAAATGTTATTTAATCCAGAAGAAGCAAATTTTGCAGAAATAACTGCTACAGGAGCAGTCTTGCATTGTTTTGTCACTATGTTGATTTGTAGCATCAAAAAGAAAGTCACGGGCAGCAAAGTATTAGTTGTAATTTAAAACTTCTGCTACTGCTTCAGGTATTAGTTCTAATCATCCTTTCTGCTATCCCTCTTTCATCTAATTTTAAATAGAAAACATTAAAAAGGCCAGTAAAACAGGTAAAGTTGATATCAAACTCCACAGCCTGAAGTTAGCAATGCAGTCTCTCAAAAGCAGATAGACTATGAGAATGCATAAAATAAAACTGAATTTTGCTTGTTTCCCCTTTCAGGGAACATCATAGTTGAAAAGAAGTGTTTTTTCCTCCTAATATTTCTTATAAGTACTTGTATTTCTACATAATAGAAATCATCCAAACTCTGTGAAGTGTCTTTTCATTGGGATTTACAAAAACTCTAACCTACCTTCTATTCAGCTAATAATAAATATTATGTTAGATACACTTGCGACTCAACAAGATTTTATCCAACAACATTTTTATATTTCAGCTTCGTGTTCAATCAAAGGAACAACGTGATAAATACAGATCAACACCCAACAGCTGCACAGGGCAATGCAGCAGTACTGACACCACAGGTTTGGAAACCGCTGGCAACCCTGACATTGGTGCTCAAGCCCAGAGACCCTCATAACTTTCCAAATTCCAGTTATGTCATGATTATTGCTACTGCTTCCTCCTGAAAATTTAAGAAGCATCTCACACAGCACAAAACACACAGGTTGTGGAGCTGAAAACATTCACAGTATGTGGAGAAATATTTATTATACTTGGTAAGATGGAACATTTCTCCAATATCATCTTCCTCTGATAAGGAAGCACTACAGTGTGGTTCTCCTTCAAAGTACACTACTGGACCAGTAAAACTACCAACAATAAAAACCCTAAGAGGAATCTTGGAGATTTTTCAAGGGTTCAGCTTTAGTTGTGACACCAACTATGCACACTCTTGGAAGGGTCAGGGCCCCAAAGCAGCACTTGCTGCTGGCCGGTCACTGTCTTCCAAAAGATTTCTCTTTATGAGACTAGATAATGTTAGAAGGAGGTGAATCTGAAGGAGGGTCAGTTTTGATCAGATATTAGGAAGAAAGTCTTTACTGTAAGTGTGGTGAGGCACTAGAACATGTTGCCCAGAGGAGTTCCCTGAAGGTGTTCAAGAACAGGCTGGATGGGGCTCTGTGGAACCTGGTCTATTGGAAGGTGTTCCTGCCTATGGCAGGGAGGTTAAAAGTAGATGATCTTTAAGGTCACTTTCAAACCAAACTGTTCTATGATACTTCTGCTCACATTTCTTCCCTCCAGAACTCCAGTTCTGCCTCTCATTTAGGTGCTTCACTTCCCTAACTCTACCTCAAGGCTCCTGCCCAGACTAGATCTCGGCAGGAGCTCAGCATGGCAGGAACAGTCAGTGATCTGGCACTGCAGCCAGACATATTTCTGAGATTCCCTCTATCGTTCTTTCTTTCCATATGCTGTTCCCCCGACTCATGCTGCTGCCCCTAACGCAGCTGTGGACCTTGAAGGTAGCAAGAAGAGCCATCTCCCAGAGTTCATCCTGCTTTCCATTCAGTTGCAGCTTGGGAGCCTGGTTAACCAGCATTGCCCATAGGGAGACCTGGAGCGCCAAAAACTCTTCTTACGGTCACAAGGGGCCGCTGTTAGCTGTTAACTATTCTCAGAGCAATGAAATTGAGTATTCAGAAATGCATGAGCGTCTCCTGAGCTAGAAGACATAGAGGTTTCTTCCAGGCAGAGATGCTCCTTTGTTTGTTTGTTTGTTTGTTGTTACAGGATTTGGATTACAGCTACTGTTTTCAGGGAATAGAACCAGTGTACCACTACTATGCTGCTTATTAAGAAGCCACAGAATTATAAGTAACACTTGAACTGCCCTTTAGATAGTGCAGATGGCATGCCAGCCTGAATTAGTGAAACTGGATACTGTCATGGTTGCCCAGTATACAAATTAGTGGGGAAAACTATTCCCTGGGGAAAACAAGCACATAAAGACTTAAAAGTAACGTGCGTGCGAGCTGCAGCCAGAGCCAAAACACAGGATCTGATGCTGAATGACACTGGACAGATGAAAGGCACCCAGGGGAACACTGTAATTCAGATCTTAGCATGGCATCAGACTGCACAGCTGAGAGCTCATCATTTGGTCTGACACACCTAGAGCAATCCTAAAGGTACCTTCATGTTTACTTTTATTACCAAAACAGCAAGACAGTAAGGGAAGTGCAGTCTGAAGCATCTAAAAAGTATTTATTCCTAGCAAGAATTTAAAATATAAATGGATTTCAAAATGACCACAATTTCTTTTTAACTCGTGATCACAATACCAGCCTGGTTCCTTGTGCTTAAAGGATCCGTTCAAAGTACTAATTCTGGTTTTATGATCAGCATCTGAACTTCCCAAATGAATTGTCAGCTTCTCAGGCTGAAGGAGCTTGCACCCAGCCTTTTGGTCTACATGTCTGGTGTTACATGGTTAGGAGAAATACCCAAGAAAGTACTTACAAGAACTAGGAATACAGAACATTGTTCAGTTTGAACTTCACTGCATGTTGGTGTTCACATACCAATACAGCTGAAGAGAGGGGTCCGTCCTCCCATTTTTGTAAGGCTGAAAAAAAGTGACAACATTATTCCTCCGAGGTAACAAGGATCTAAACAGAAAAGCAAATTAATAAAGACTTGTCATAAAATTGCCCACCAGAGTCCTGACTGCTGCTCAACTGACTGGAGATGGGCATTAGAAGGAGCAATAGTCAATCCAGATTCTGCTTCATCAAACAATATTGAAAAACTTGATGACATAACTTCACCACGATGGTAATGAAACCAACATAAGGAAGTCACAGAGAGACCTGGACTAATATCCATATTATAATATGACTTCGTCATGCTTAAACACATCTTCTTCACCTCCTTTCCAGAAAACTCAGTTAGAACATAGAGATTTTACTCCTTGGTCGGTCTGGCCTCTCATACAGGCTCACCTCCACCCAAGTCAGCCTCCAAAGCAGCTCAGCTCTTTGCAGGATTCCCTCTTTCCACACAGCTCCAGCCAGACAAGCAGCCCTTTTGCAGCTTACTTCTGCTGGAGGCATTACTCCCAGCAAACATCCTCCCCTCTGCCCGTTCCCAAATGAAGGCTGAGCCAACCTTCCCATCTCCCAGCCTTAATCCTACCCAAACCTCAGGTGAAATGCAGGGCACTGAGGACACCCACTATTATTAACCCCTTCATATAAACACACGGTATTTAATGCAAAGCTCCATAGGAGTACGTTTTCAGCAAGGATCTGAAGAAAATCCACATGACAAGCTGAATGGGGGGGTGGGGGTGGCAGGAAAGGCAAACAGGATTTCATGGGTTTGTGGTTTCAATTACAGAGGCCTTTTACCATTAGGATTGTGCACAAGCAGGTCAGAAGCAACTGTAAGCTAAAAGCGTAGTCCTTTTCTTTATAAGTCATCTAAACAGACAGAAGTTGATCTCAGAATGAGACAGACTAATTCCCTTCCAAATATATACACTACAGCTTGCTTAAAGCCTCTATGCACTTCCTTCAACCACGACCCCATTGTTCAAATTCACACCCTGGCTAATCTCCAGCTTGAACACTTCCTTCTTGCCACTCTGTATTTGCAGTCTTCACAGAACAATAAGCAAAACCACATTATCCTTGAAGATTTACCCCCCAGTAAATCTCCTCTTAGGCTCATCTAGCTTGTTAAAGAAATTCTCTTCCTATATTTACTTCAGATAAATTTGTGTCAGCAATAATAACAACATTTTTTAATGTACATATTTGTTTGTTTACAATCCACTTTCTTAAATGGTTCACTTCGTTTATTCATCACCATATATACTGACTCTCACAATCAGGTTGAGAGTTCACAATTTTCCAGTTCTGTCAGCCAGCAAATAAACCTCTAAAATCTTAACATCAATTCTCTTGTGACTGATTCAGCTTCTAAAACATACAGTTCATTGGCTTTAACAGCACATTTTCTTTCACACCAGATATGTTATACAGTTGCACACGATGCCAAATGCAGAACAGTTTTCCTGAAATAGCAAACTGACAGTTGTAAACAACATAGTATTTGTATAGTATATGTTCTGAAGTTGTTGCTTTATTTAGAAGAAAAAGTATTATAGAAAAATATTTCTGGAGCTTCTTACCCTTGCTTTTTTTTTTTTTTTTTTTTTTTTTTTTTTTGGGGGGGGTGTGTGTATGATGACATTTCTTTGGTCTGTAAATAGTTCGTTTGTCCATATTATTTTTTAAACATGCTGCATTGCTCAGTGAGAGGTACCTCAGGTTTTCTTTGGCTCTTTGCTGTAATTCCGGTAATTGCTAATACTCTATTCCACCATGAAAGGTATCTGTTTACTGTATTGTAACAGCACCCTTAAGGGTGCACAGTGAATATATATTTAGAGAGACAGAGAAAATTACTTTGAAAAGCAAATACAGACACAGAGGTGGAGGAAAGGCTACAGTAATAAAAGACAGTCCACTAAAAAGAAATTTAAATCAATAGAGACGGACAGAAAAATGGGTCAAGTTTCTTGAGTACCAACACTTGATAACACGTAGTTGCAAGGGACAACTACATCAGGGAAAAACATAATTTTTTTCAAGCTTGTGGCTATTATGTAACTTCTTTACAGTTGAGTTGTGCCCAGCTGGCTTAGTCTATGAGAAAGGATACAGAGCTGTGCTAGGAAACAGTCTTGCAAAACACATGGATGCAACATTTTCAGGGATACCTCAAAGCTAAAAAAATCCTATAACTAACCAAACAGAAAACAAACAAACAAACAAGCAAACCCACCAAAACCACACAGAAATCAAACCCAAACAAATAAAAAAACCCCAACAAACAAAAGAAAAATACAGCTCTGGATGTGGCCAGACAAGATGTGATAATCAAGAACATGAGAGACCTCCTGCCACTAAACATACTCAGTGCACTATGCTGGAGTACTACCGTCAGTTCCAGCCAGCACTGGCTGGCTCTGCTGCCTTTCCCCTCATCTCCCACTGATGAATCCAGCTCTCCACCTCTCCGCTGCCTTGTGCTTGTATAGCCTTCAGAATTGCAATGAACCAAACCAAGGAGTCCAAGTAAGATAGCAGTTGAATTTACTGACCAAAAGCAAGTACTCCATTTCCCAAGACAGTTTGCTACTTATCTGTGGAAGAACAGACAGGGCTAAAAGAACAAGGGTGATTAGATGGCAAAAAGTTAATTCCCATTTTTTCTTATAAGGAACAATACTGTGTTTGTGGCATTCTCTACTAAACCAGTGAAGCATTTTGTGTTTTCCTGCCTTTCATAGGTATCTGATCAGAAAAGACATATTCTCTTCTCCACCCACATCTTCCTTATTTCCAGCACTCATTCCTCCTTCTAACTAGTGAGAGGTCACATTCTTCTACTGTGGAGGAAGATACCCTCTTTCTCCTTAAACACATCTGCAAACAGCTTGCTTCACCATGGTCAAACTGGACTGTACCTGCCCTTTGCAAGCTAATAGGTGTCTGTCCTGTGACAGGAGGCCCCATTAACACAGAAACTTAACTATAGTAAGACATTATGCCACTCTAGACATACCCTGCATTAACCCAAGAGGATTCAGGTGTGTATTTGCTTCATTTGACACTTCTCACAGAGAGGCACTTGACCTGGATACCCTTCCCAATTAAGTCTCACTATCACTTGCTATCTTCACATTAACACCTCTCATTGAGAATTCACACTGGCTTATATTTGCTCTGCAGAGAGCTACAAAATTCTGAAGGATATCAGAAGAAAATTTGTGTTTTACAAGATAAATTAAATATTTTATAATGTTCTATAAATATTTATGATGTGGGTTTTTTTCTGAGGACTAATTATTATGTAGCAAATGTATTTACCAGAGAATATAACCTTATTTCCTTGTTAAAAGGATGGAAAAAAAAATAAGGTGATGCATGTTATTTGTCTATATGGACTATTATAACTACAAACTGCCATTCATAAATGTTCAAACTGCATTTGTTCTGCAAGCAAACTGCAAATAAAATGTACTGGTCTAATTCATTTCAGTAATACACCTATGACCTCTAAGTATTCATGTTAACAGGTAGCCTATAGCAGCATACACCATGTTACAAAAAAAATGGTTCAAGACAAGTATATAAACAACCTCTCCAAAAGCGTGTCCTCTAGGACATGGCATAATAAGGTTAAGGCTTAGTTTAAAGATTTTTCTTAAGCATTTTGTTTTACGTATTGATCCAAGCTTTAAGGTTCATCTGGTGTACTTTGAAATTTCTTCCAGAGCCCTGGAGAAAAATGCAAAGCTAATAACATACAGGGTAATAAAGAGAAGGAAAATGCCTTTCTTAATGATTAAATACATATATTCATACTAGGGTTTGTCTCCCTGATTTGGCTGTTTACTTGGTTTAAGCAGCAAGTAATTTTCCTTGATTCATCTACTTATTTTTTGTACTTAAAAAATCTATAAATACAATAGCTTTCCAGAGTGAGATGCCTAAATGTCTCTGTTATTTAAACTGCCTCTCACACAGCATAGATTTTTTTCTTCCATTTCATCTATCTACCTCTTAGTTTTTCAGTTCCCAGTGTGCAAGAGGGGGTTTAGAGGACAGGATTGTAAGATCCATGTTCCCAGTGTATCCAAATGCCATACATTAAACTCCATTTCAAAAACCCTTCATTCTAGTCAAAACCAGAACATAACTAGCCTACTAAGAGCCATAACTAGCCTACTAAGAGCCATAACAAGCCTCTTAGACCGGTAACAAGATTATTTTATTTCTTTTAAAGCCAGGAATCACCACATAGATTAGCTATTAATTGCATCATTACTTCATTTGCCACTAGCTAAAGCAGCAGGACAGGTCTTAGGAATAGCAGAACAGAAAAGGTAGAAAGATCATAGAGGGCACAACGTCTACCCCGGTGCTTATCCTTCCTCTTCTACCTCACTGCACGACTTCTCTTGTAGTATTGACATCAGGACAACTGACCCCCTGATGGAGCTGTGCCAGTGTCTCTGACACCTTTTCTGTCCAAGCAGATCCTATTCCTTGGAGCATGACAGGAATTGCACACTTTGAGAGCAGATCTGCCTCCTTTCCCTCTGGAGTAGTAGTGTTCACAGGAAAGTCACACTAAAGTCCAGTCACCTAAGCCTTCTTACCTTTTCTGTTTTTGTTTTTTTGTTTTTTTTTTTTTTTTCTTTTGTACTTGCCTTTATTGAGCATGGCTTTATGCTCATTCAAACACAACAGTAACATACACCACAGCTGGCAAGTCTGAAGAGGCTGCAGCAGTCAGAAAGCGGGAAAAGAGGAAAGGAAGAAAGAGCTGGATCTTTTCCAACCAATGACAAAGAACTTTTTATTATGTTATTGAGCACTGTCTTTTCCACACCCCTTTGAAGAGTATTTGTCTCTCAAAAGAAAATGATTATATGTCGAAGTGATTTCAAATATAAACACAAGGAATATGACAAAGGGACAGACAAGTGAGAAGAAAGCTTTTCCATATTTTTCAACCTGCCATTCCCGACAGACTTCAGACAAGCAGAAAGGATCTTAAAAAGTCAACTTACCTTGACAGGGTTATTACTCATGTCCACCAACTCCATACAGCAATATGAGAAGACTCAAGCAAAACTTCCAGGCTCTGCCATCTAGATCTAGAATAGACTTTGCCTAGAAGCACAAGCAAAGCATCTGGAAATACAAGTTCTTTACTTTCACCCAAAATTTCACTTAAGAACAAAACATGCACTCCTCAAGAAAGCTTGACATTGAACTCAGATGTTCCTTCCTAGGATAGGAATGCCAAATTTTGTTTTAGTGTGGGCTCTGCATCACCTAACACAGCAAGGATATGGTTGTGGAGTTCAGGGTCTCAGAGTTCCCATGCAATCCTACAAATGCACAGTGAATAAGCATAACACTTGTTTCATTTGGACAACACAGAGCTATATCAAATTAAGGTAAGTTACACAAATAACAGAAAAATCTTAGCCCATAACTTAGTGAATGTTTTTGTGTCTTAGCAAGAATATGCAAGTTAAAAAGGGACATTCAACTTATTACAACTTATAACTTATTTTATGGTCAATCCATAAGAGAAAAAAGATCATTTTTTTACTAACTATGGATCTTCTCTCTATACTGACAATTACTGGTAATTAGATCATATTTTTTGTTCATTTTCTTATCTGGGATACTTTGTGACAGACAAACAAAACTCATCATAAAGCACATGCTGATCCCAAGAAAAACCACTGAGGCCAGGGTCTGAATGACCATGTCTGGAAAGAATCAAAGCAAGAGATACAAATAACTCTTCTTGTATGCCAGGAGAGCAGGTTCTTCATAAGTAACAAATCCGTATGTCAGGCACAATACAGATATATTTCCATATTGTCAACCTGTCAATCCATTTTCTCATATAAGGAAAAACGTACAGTGCATGAAACATGTCAGACAAAAATAGAAGGGATGGTTAATAGGAGCTAAAGAAGCTCATAGAGATTATATACAAAGACACGTGATTACATCATTAAGGACTTTAAAACTGTGAATCAAACAAAATAACCTTTAGTAAACTTCTCAGAAAATAAAAAAATATTTAAAATAAACAAACACACACACAAAACACCCCAAAACAAACAAAGGCCACACAAATCTCCAAACTTGTATTAGCAGCTTTTGTAACATTTATTTTATTTAGCTTTGTTTTATTCAGTAGACAGCTTTTTGTATTTTGGGTCATTTCCTCAAGATAAATTAAAAAAAAGTAATCTAACTGAAAAAAATCAGCCATTAATACTAAGTAAATTTTCCCACAAAAATAGTATTTTGTTCAAATTATTCCACATCATTTGAAGAGTGAAAAACTTCGGGGTTTGCTTTCATATTACTTCTTCTCCCATAAAATCACAAGCATTCTTCAGTTACAATGAAATAGCTAGAATTCAACTGCCTCAGTTAAAACATTGTGTTATGTAAGAATTTTTTATTAGTCAGATAGTTGTTCACCAAAGATAATTTTAAGTGGATTCAGTCTACAAATAAATTGCCAGATCACTAGATATTGAAGAGAAAAATTTTCTACAGACTAATTTAAAATAGTAATAACTACCACCCACATGTGCCAGCAGCAATCTTGAGTTACACTCCAAGATGAAAAAGCAAGACATTACCACCTCTGTTGCTTTCTTATTGTGGCAGCTGAATTTGCTACAAAATGCTAATAAAAGGGAATTTTCTTCTTTGAACATGGCTTTGATCCATTAACTAGATGAAGAGCCTAGCTTATTTCATATAAAACACTGAATGGTGAATATTTATCAAATAAGTCAGATGGAATAAACATTAAAAAAGTAAGTCTTTTTAGGTGATAATATGTTTATATGGTGTCACAGCTACCGGAGTTTAGAATAAACTTCAGTGTTTAATACCACTGAGGTGTTATTATGCATTCCCCCCTCCTTTATATATCATTAAAAAATATATAATACAACTTTGGAGATCTTCTTTCTTGTTAAATGCTCCATTGTTTCCTCAGCTTTTCCACAATTAACAAATACAATTTGCCATCACTGGCATTTACCTCTTGCAGTGGGTTACAGACCAGCTCCTCACACATAAATAGGGGGATATCACAGGAATCAGAGTCAAAATGGTGACCACTCATTTTCAGCAATAAAATTACACACTTGTTCCAAAATAAATCCAAAGGGTGTGTGAATCTAAGAAATAACAATAATATAAATAGAGCTAAGACTTGCTATAAAATTCTAAAGCAAAAAACTCTTCTGAAATAGATCAAAACATCAATTTCAATACTAATTCAGATAAATTTCACAAAGTCAATGCATGTATCACACAATAACATAGCCCAAAGATTTATTCAATGTTCCAGATAACATAAAAAGTATATGAAAACTTTACATGATGTTTTACTATATTTACATTTGAAAACAAGCCTAAAAGCAGTATATCCTTTCATAAAGGTGGTCAAAGTAATATGAAAGTTGTAGAGATCTTATCAATGGCAGAAAACTCCAATTTTAGAGAAGAACATACCTTCAACAGACCTGGTAGCAAAACACTGCTGAAATAATCTGTAATGTCAGCAAAGTAGTTGTAGATATAATCAACATAATTGAAATGCATGGTACTAAAAATTGCTGGTTAACATATAACTTTAACTGGCGCAGATCACTTTTGAATGCAATGTCTATGCTTTCACATTTAGGTTATTGCTCCAGAATTTTCCATAGTTGAAGTCCCAGAAAGTAAAAAATTTAGATACAATGAAGTTGGTAGCATAAGGCTGACCAAACAGTTCACATAAAAAAAGCATTGTAACAGCATATAAAAACAGGCAACAGAATCGCAAGAAAAGAATACCAGCTGACAATCTGAATGTGGAGGTACATTCCACCTTTTGGCAGAACTTTTAAATTTTACTGAAGGAGTATTTAGACTTCTAGGTTTAATGCAAGTATGTACCAGGAACAGGGGAATTGTGCCCAGAGGGCAGAGCAGAAGGGTGACATGTTGTCATGACACAGTAAAATGCCAGTGCCATGGAAATTCCTATTCTTAACATTTTAAATGCAGACTTGAAGGAAGAAGGCAGTCATAAATAATAAAACAGTCTGTTTCCTCAGTGCACAAATGTGCAGTAATACAGTGTTCCCTGTCTAGCAGCTTTGCTGGACTGCTAACATCTTGAAACAATCTACATCAATCAGGTCTCAAAAGCAGTTGTTAGGGACCAGCGTACTGAAGAATCACTAGAAAAAGAAATGGGCAGGGCAAGGAAACAGATCAGAGGTACAGGCTAAGGTAAGCAACCTCACTCTATAATTATATGTAGCAACTTTGGTGTCAGACTATGGGCTTCAAAAAATATCAGTTTCTGATCAGGATATATAGCCCTGAACCTTACCCACCCCATCCCCCAAGCTAAAAATTTGCTCCAAATTAATCTTTAAAATCAAAATTAAGAGACAGCATGCTTCAAACAGTCAGTTACAATACATAGCACTGCACATTCCTGCCCTAAAACACAGATCAGCCAAGATTAGTTATCTTTTCTGCTTGCAAAGTTCCAAAGATAATTTTCTAATAATCCTGGAGAATGCTTTAACAATTATGTAATATTCTATTCTACAGTGAGAAGTTACTATTTCTTCCTTTTGAGGCCATTTCATATTGCAGGAGAAGAAAGTATTAATTCAGAAAAGAGTCCTAGAACATAATACCATTTCTAAAGAATATTTCTTCCTGTCCTAGCCATGTAGTGAATGGCCCCGCACCTTAGAAACCTCAAAGCCAAAAGCAGAAGCAGACTGTGTTGCACAAGAACTGTTATAGCAGTGCTCTCTGAACACAAAAACTGTGCTCTAAGGCAGTGCTGATTTAAAAACTAAAGAGCTGGCACGTTGCCCATCAATCTCTTACACTATCTGCCCAAAACTGATACTCATTGAAAAGATCTAATTTACAGAGTTACTGTGCAACTTACAACACATAGGTGGGAGATGCCGCAGACTGTAGAGTGAGAAAAAACCACTGAAATAAAAGACTTGTCACACAGATGCACCAGGGAAAGAAATCTGTGCATCATGAAATAAAACATGATGAAATTTCAACACTCAGAATCATTCCTCTAAAAGGCAGAAGGAACAACAGCCAAGTTCACACATAGGGCATCATCACAGACAATGGTTTGATGTAATGAAGAGTAGGTATCTTCTGCCATGGGATGAACTAGAGCAAACCTGCTGCCACACCAGTTTTACTGTTGAGGAAGTGGAATTTCCCCGTTGGTGTATCAGCAAGAGTTGTGTACTAAACATCAGCTGTCAAGTCAAGTTGGTGGGGAAAGCCAAATGACTCTGCCAGTGTGCTGAGAGAGCAGCCCAAGAGGCTAGCAGATGTAATGGTGGAAATGTCTCAGAGCACTGAAGTGGAGCTGTAAGTTTCCTGTCTTTCCTAGAGTGCCCAAGAACCATCGGAGTAGTAACTGTTCTTTGGCATAACAGGGGAACTCTTAAATAATTAAGAACTCAAAATAATGAAGAACAGCATCAGAGACAGAATACGCAGCCACCTAATTTAATGCTGAGCATTCAAATGAGAAGCTGCTTCTACTCTCCACACTACTGCTTGCCAGAGAAACACACTGCCACTTCATTTACCTCATCCCTTTCCACATCAACTCTTAGAATAGTTTCAAATTGTCACTACAGAAATACCTATTGTGATTGAGCAGAATAAAGTCTGCATTTATGTATTTCATGCAGCTCCTGGGTTTCTCTGAAGGAAAGAAAGGCACCAGAGCATAAAGGATATCAAAAACTCCTGCTTCACTGCCACAGGCACCACAGCTTACCTACTTCCTTGTTCCAGTACTCCCGTATTTGTATCCAAGTCAACTCCCTCCAAGATATTCTGTCATCAGCCTCTACAGCTATTCTGTCTGATGGATGAAAACCACACAGTACCATGGTAAAAACTTCTCCAGATGGAGCTAAATGTTATGTCTTTTACTCTTCCATTCCATTCTCTGCCAGGCACCAACACCAGCATGCTCTCAGTACTTGCTCCTACTACTGACTGTCTCAGTCCCACACGACATTCCCTTACTCAGAGAACCAGCTGAATTGATAATTTCTTTTCATGCTTTCTACATTTTCACCTATCTTTCCAGACAGACGGTTCTCATCTAATATCCCTTGCTAGGTAAGAGCTTCTCCACAGGAAAAGCAAACCAGGAGCCAAGGAAAACCCTAGCCCAGGCATTGTCCACACCAACCGGAGCAGAGTCTCACAGGACCTCAAAGCAGCAGGCAGAGCCAGATACTGACAGCAGGCTCAACTGACAGCCCTAGATAGGACAAGAAGAAGGCTCAGGCTCAGCACCTCTCCAGAGAGCCCAGGATGCATTAACAGGAGACTGGACCAAACCAAGACTTCAAGGTCATTCAGGAAACTTGGCTGGAGACAAAACGGGCAGCAATCACACTCCAAACCTAACTCAAACAATGACAAATCAGGCCTCTTCTATGACAGATCAGAAAAGTTCTGCGTGTCTTCATGTAATAAGATCTCTGCTAACTTTTCTGATTACAGTGAAGTCAATCCTGATTTAAATTGTTATAATATGGGGTGACTAGCCCTAATGATTTGTTTGTTCTAATGCCCTGATCTTATCTTACACTGCTTTCATAATGTAATTTCACTTAGTTATACTTTAAAAATGCATATGTAGAAAAAGTGTAGGAAATGTGAGGGCAGAGAGACCAGACCCAGAGGATGTAACAGAGTACCAAAGTGCCTCTAAGACTGTCTGACTGACTCTGAATGTTGATTGGTGTGAAATAGACTGATGTTTTTAGATCTGCTCCTCTGCAGTTTTCACAGCTTGTTTTGAGTGGCATCTGAAAGTCTGTAATTCTCCAAAACGCAAGGAAACAGTAGTAAAACCTTAAAGGTCAGCATTTTCTAGCATGAGGTGTCTCTGTCAAGGTGAGAGGGGGGAAAGAGAAGGTTGTCCCATATGGGGAATGGGAAGGTGCTTCTTGATGGAGCCTGACCCACCCCCTGATGCTTATCTCCCACTCTCCAGGAAGCAAAGTCAGCACATGGAGGAAGACTTCTCAATGTATAATGTTGGTGCTTGGGTCACCATTAGCTCTCATAAGGTTTTCTGATAGGACCTCTTCAGTTCCCTTTTCAGGGAGCATTCCCTTCCCTGAGCATTGCTCTTACCAGCACAACTAACCTTTGGTCCAGGGTACACTCTTGTCACAACACTAAAATGGGATAGATGGAGTGATGGGCCCTGTGGCCAAAGTTGCAAACATGTCACTGAACATCTCAGGAACGAGACAAATGACAGCAGTCACTGCATGGACCAGAATCCCTGTTTTTTTTTGAAGCAAAATCCTGGGCTGATCTTCATCATTGCTCTAAATTTTGGTTAAAAATGTCTGACCTTGTGAAACTTTACAGTTTTCTCTGTCCAGCAAAACACCTGCTGAGGTTTACTGAGGACCAGGCAGTTCTGCCTGTCTCCACGTGTGCCTGCGCTTGATCTGATGGCCGCCTGATATTGGCTCTTCGTATTTTTAATCTTCTCCCACAGCTTGATAACTTACTTGTTATGAACCCACACGAACACATGCGCTGACCTGCAAGAGGGGGGTGTCTGGGGGCGGCAGGTGAATGTGGATGTCAGGGTGTGCTCAACTACCCTCTGCCCGGGAGCTGCGGCACCGCGCTGTGGGAGTTCCTCCTGCAACCTCCCCTGTACTCGGGCTGCTGCTCCCCATCTCCAGTGATGGGCTTTGCTCTCCTCGGGAAGCAGTTGGAAGGAATGCTCTGCAGTACCGAAACATCTCCCCGGATCCGCTGTTTATCGGGGGGGTTGGGGGTGGGGGAGGAACGTTGCCGGAATATTGAGCACTTAATAAGTCAATAAGTGATCAAATAATCAGCACTCCTCCACGGAACAAAAACGGTCTCGTTCACCAGCGGGAGGCTGAGTCGCTGTCTCCGTGCTCCGCCGCCCGCAGTGGTGAAAGAAAACCCTGGATGAATGGGAAGCTCGGGGTTTCCCTGGCATTCACCGCCTTCGCAGCCCAGCGCAGCCCAGCATAACCCAGCCGTGTGGGCCGGGACTGCGGCGCCTGCCGGGGCGGGGGCGCCGCTGCCGCTGCTGCTGCTGCTGCTGCTGCCGCCGCTGCCGCCTCCCTGCCTTTTCCGCGCCTTTTCCGCGCCTCTTCGCGGCTGCGGGCCGCCCGCTCGCCACACCCGCCTCCCTTACGTAACTATTGGACACACTTTGGTTATCCCTCTCCTCGGACTGCCGCTGGATACGGCACCGTGACCGCTGGGCAGCTGAGCGCAGGGTGCGGCCACAGGGGCCCTCCCGCCCCGCGCAGATTTCGCAGGGACACTGCCTGCGCAGCGCCCCGTGAAGACTGCGCTGCCCCAGTAGGAGCTCCGCGCTCCCACCGCGGACTCCCCGATTTCCCGCTGCGTCCTCTCCCTTTTCTTGCCGCAGACTCCCCTCTTTCCCTCCGCGGTTCTGGGTACTCCCAGTTGCAGCCACCCCATAAGGGCTCCGGCCGGGATGGCGGTGCACGGGGTCACCCCTGGCCACCAGCGCCACTCCCAACCCTGCACTCCGCGGAGGACAACGCGCACTGCCATTCTTGCTCGCCGTCCATTATTCTGAATGGGAGAGTAATTCCCACGCCCAGTTTGCTCAGAGATTTTCAACAGCTCTATGCCACGTAAGCGAGAAGATTCAGCCCAAAGCAAATGCCTTAATTTTTATTTATTAGTATTATTATTATTATTTTTACCAGAGCGCCCACGGCGCGAGGGGCTGAAGGGATACCCCATCCACTGAACCGAGTCCTCCTCACGGCTGGGCAATGATTCCCTGTTCCCTCCGCGCTTCTTTTGGGGAACAGCGGAGCCAGACCTCACCGGGCTCGTAGGGGTGGCAAAGGGCATCCCCGCTACCTTTCTCTCTATCTTTCCGATGCAACTCGTCCCCGCTGCCGAAGGGACAGGGGGAGGAAGAGCTGCAGGGGATGAAGGAGGGGCTGCGGGGGCGGTGTGTGTCCCCCCCGCCGCCTCCCTTGCTGTAACAGCACGTGGTGCTCCTGGGACGCGGGTCCTCAGACGCCCCCCTTCCCCCCCGCCTAGCCAGCTCGGCTTCGCGAGGAGCTTTTTATAGCAGCCCCGACACGCTCCCCGATGGGAGGTTTCTCGCCGCGCTCACGTTACCGTGCGGGTGCGATGTTAAACGAAGGAGGGGGAGGAGGGGAAAGGGAGTCCGGCGAGCGCCTAATTAAGAGCCGGCGTTAACCAGAAGAGCTAAAAATAGCGCCAGGCGCTGCAAACCACCCAACCGCAGACAGCAACCCCCGTCGGTCGCTCTCGCGCCTCCGCCGCTGAATGGAGCGGCCGCGGTGAATGGAGCGGCCGGGAGCATGAATGGGAGCGGCGGGCGGCGCTGGCGGGGCGGGGCCGGGCGGGGGCGCTGCGGGGCCGCGCGGCGCAGCCGGAGCCCCCGGCGGCGCACGGGCCGGCGCGGGGGGGGTCGGTGTCACCTGGCGGCAGCGGTGGCGGCGGGCGGGGCGGGGCGGCGGCCGCGGAGCCTATAAAAGTGTCCCGCCGCGGCACATGCACACTTTGGGGAAACTTCCCAGCGCGAGTGGCGGCGGCGGTGGCCATGGGAGGCGCTCCCGCCAGCCCCGCTCCGCCTTAGGGCGGGCAGCCCCGCGGCGGAGGGCGGCTGCGGCCGGGCCCCCCGCCCCGACCTGCCCTGCCGGGAAGCAGCGCCAGCGAGCGACCCCGCTCCGCCCGTCCTCGGCTCTGCCCTGGGGGGCGGCGGCAGGATGAGACTGAACGGGAGCGAGCTGAACAGCTCCGTCCTCCCGCGGGACCCGCCCGCCGAGGGTGCCCCGCGCCGACAGCCCTGGGTGACCTCCACTTTGGCCGCCATCCTCATCTTCACCATCGTGGTGGACCTGCTGGGCAATCTCCTGGTCGTTCTTTCCGTCTACCGCAACAAGAAGCTGCGAAACGCGGGTAAGGGGCAGCGGGGAGGCCCGGGGGCGTCGCCCGGGCTGGCGTGGGGGGGTCCGCGGCCCCGGGTCGCGGAGCTGTGGCCGCTTCGTCTGCCCCTAAAACTTTCCTTGGGCGCGCAACTCCGGGGCTGGGCTTTGCTCGCATCCTCAGCTGGCGGTTATAGGCTGTGACAGATGCCAAGGGCTTCGTCTTCCTCGCCGAGTCGGTAATCGAGCGGGAAAGGATATTTTTAGCTCCCGCCACCGAGTCGTGGTGCTATTTTTAGCTCTCGGCAGTTCCCACCTAGCAAAAGAGAATGGCAAGTAAGCCGTACTTGAGAATGAAATGTAGACACGATACTGGGGATGCTGCCGTGGCATACAATGTGTGTCTGTGCATGCTGGATGCTATTCTTCTGATTGATTTTCTTTGGGTTACAGAAATGTCTCCAGTAACAAATGCTATGGTTGGAGCTTCAAATCAAGCAAATACGTAATTATAAACATTGCAGGATTCAGACAATTCCCACACCCTGCTTTGTTCACCTCCTACTTGTTGTCTAGGTCTTCGGGGAATGGGAAATATCTCACGGAAAACAGCTTTAGCCACGTTTTTTAGAAAAGTAACACTCTAATTTTGACAGGATAGAATCTGTGCTGGCCTGTTGAGTAAATCCCTCTTAGTTCATGGATTATTGGTCAGACAGGCAGGAACTTCTTCAGATTCATTCTGCTTTATCATGTCAGACCAGCTGCTGCGCACGTGTACCAAATCTGTGCACTCTAAATCCTGTGCATCTTTCATTGAAAAAAATACAGGAGAAGAGAGCCTCACTGTTAATGAAAGCAGAATTTCACTCCATGACAACTGGGAAGCTGCTTTTATTTTTTTCAAAAGACGGCTCTCAGGGTCTTCATTATTACTCTACTAAGTTCATTACCTAGTAGTTTAAAATTCATCTGAGGTGGAACTTGAGCCCAGGCTTTGCTGTAACCTAGCCTAAGAAAGATAGCTAGTATTGGACTCTGCCAAACAGTGGCATGCTTAACTTTCTAAGGTTAATTCAGGTAATTCAGATGTATTGTATATTTCAGTTTTATTTAGCCACAGTGGAATGCCACACACAAGATCAAAATGAAGAGGAACAAATTTTATTTTTTTTTCTTCCTGTGGTTGCCACTGTGGTTGTAAATTCTAAAAGCTGTATTTGCTTCCTGCTTTCATTGACAGAAATCTCATTCACTGGAGCTGGCAGGGTTACACACTGCAATAGTGTGTAATTGAGAGGAGGTTCACACTCTGGAAGTCCAAGTCAGCACTTGACTATGCTTGTTCCCTGGGATGTTTTCAGATGGAGGGAAGAGAGGGTTGAGACAAGCATATTACTGGGAGCTACACCAGGGGAAAGGGTGATATTCTTCTCCTCCTTAATAGTAAATCTATTTACTATCTATTCAGCACTTCTGTGGGGAGTCTGCAATACAAACATGTCTGGTAGTAAGTCTGAAATAAATGTGGTGCCTGTTTTTTGGAAACAACTGAATCACTGGGCTCTATGTGTGTGCATACTCTCTGCTGTACATCTCATGTAATCCCTCTTGAAACTCAACACGTGCTCACTTGCTCACTCTTACTGCATTTCTTGTTCTTGCCTTTTCTGTCATAGTGGCTGTTAAGAACTGCAGCAAACTGGCAACAGTAATCTCCTACAGCCAGGGGAATAGAGCATTCTTCTGAACATAAATTATTTGAGACTGGAACGTGAACTAGATAATGATTTACCCTCTGAAATTAAGGATTAATAAAAACAAGTAGATACTTGGTACTAGATGGTAAATAGTTCATAGTTCTCTTTAGCAAAAAAATAGCAAGCTTTTAATGTTAATTTTTTTGTAATTTTTTTTT
>JAWWES010000133.1:41675912-41718336 GCA_035583135.1 Lophotriccus pileatus | reverse complement strand
CTGGAGGGCCGGGCCCAGAGAGTGCTGGTGAACGGGGCTGCATCCAGCTGGGGGCCGGTCACCAGTGGTGTTCCCCACGGGTCAGTGCTGGGCCCAGTCCTGTTTAATATCTTTACTGATGATCTGGATGAGGGGATTGAGTGCACCATGAGCAAATTTGCAGATGACACCCAGCTGGGGGGGAGTTTCAATCTGCTGGAAGGCAGGAGGACTCTTCAGAGGGACCTGGACGAGCTGGAGAGATGGTCTGATTCCAATAGGATGAGGTTCAACAAGGCCAAGTGCTGGGTCCTGCACTTTGGCCACAACAAACCCCTGCAGCGCTACAGGCTGGGTACAGAGTGGCTGGAGGTTGAAAAGTAGAAAGCCAGGTAGAAAGAGACCTAGGAGTTTGGATCGACAGGAAGCTGAATATGAGCCAGCAGTGTGCCCAGGTGGCCAAGAAGGCCAATGACATCCTGGCCTGTATCAGGAACAGTGTGACCAGCAGGACCACAGAAGTGACTCTTCCCATTTACTCAGCTCTGGTGAGGTCACACCTGGAGTGGTGTGTCTAGTTCTGGGCTCCTCAGTTTTTTTCAAGCAAAACCTCCGCTCTGGACATGAGGAGTGCAGACTTCAGGCTGCTCAGGAAATTAGTAAGATCTACTGGAAAAGTGTTTTTGCAGATGCTGGGGTCCATCATTGATGGTCACCTCCTAAGGGCACGGGAACTGGCATTTCCCAAATGTTGGAAGTCAAGCAGGCAAGGCAGAAGGCCAGCTTGGCTGAGCAGGAATCTCCTTTTGGAAATAAGGCAAAAAGGAAAGTGCATGCCCAGTGGAAACGAGGTCAAGTGACATGGGAAGAATTCAGAGATGCTGTTTGCCACTGCAGGGAGAAAATTCATGTGGCCAAAGCTCAGCTGGAGTTGAAGCTGCCGGAAATGTGGGGGACAGTAAAAAGAGGTTTTTCAAGTACATTAATGGCAATAGGCTGTACAGAAATATCATCAGCTTGTTACAGGATGGGGATGGTCACCTCACAAACAGGGATAGATACAAGGCAGGGGTGTTTAACGCTTTCTTTGCCTCTGTCTTCAACTTGGATGATGGACCAAGGGGGTCTCAGTGCCCTGATCTGGAAGGATCATGACTGTGAGAATAGTCAACTCTCAGTTGACCCTGAAATTGTGCAGGATCTGCTGCTCCAGCTGGATCACTACAAATCTGTGTGGCTTAATGGGATTCATCCCAGAATCCTCAAAGACCTGGCTGATGTCATTGCGAAACTTCTCTTGATGGTTTTACAGTGGTCTTGGGAATCCAGAGAGATCCCAGCTGACTAGAAGCTGGTGAACATTGTCCCAGTTTTCAAGAAAAGCAGGATGGAGGACTGCAGAAACTACAGACTCATCAGTCTCACTTCAATGCCTGATAAAGTTATGGAGAAGATTATTGTGAGAGGTATTGAAAAACATCTGAAAGACTACACAGTCATTGGTCACAGCCAGCACAAGTTCATGAGAGCAGAGTCCTGCTTATCCAACCTGATTTCTGTTTATGAGAAGGTAACCCACCTAGTTGATCAAGGGAAGCCAGTTGATGTAATATTTTTGGATTTCAGGAAAGCTTTCAATCCTGTCTCTCACAGAATCCTTCTGGATAAAATGTCCAGAATGGACAATGGATAAACACATCATGCAGTGGGTGAACAACTGGCTCACAGGTGGAGCACAGAGGGTAACAGTGAATGGGGCAACATCAGACTGGTGACCTCCTGTCACCCCACCTCCTGTCACTAGTGTTGTTCTGCAGTGCTCCATCTAGAGCCCTGTGCTCTTCCACATCTTCATAAATGACTTGGATGCAGAACTGAAAGGGATACTGAGCAAGTTTGCAGATGGTACAAAACTGGGAGAAGCTGTTGACTCCTTCAAGGGCAGGGAGACCCTGCGGAGAGACCTTGACAAATTAGAGGACTGGGCAATCACCAACCATGTGAAGTTCAAAAAGGAGAAGTGCTGGATTCTTCACGTGGGATGGGACAACCCTGGATGTTCGTACAGACTCGGGAATGAGATGCTGGAAAGCCACAGAAAGGGACCTGGGGGTCCTGTTTGACAACAAGTTGAATATGAGTCAGCAGTGCCCTGCCAGCCAGGAGGGCCAACCGTGTCCTGTGGGGCATCAGGGAAAGCATCATGAGCTGGTCGAGAGAGGGGATTGTCCCGCTCTGCTCTGCACTGGTGAGGCCTCACCTTGAATATTTTGTGCAGTTTTGGACACCACAGTATAAGAAAGTTATTAAGCTCTTAGAAAGCATCCAAAGAAGCAGAACAAAGATGGTGGAGGGCCTTAAGGGGAAGCCATGTGAGGGGTGGCTGAGGTCACCTGGTGTGTTCAGCCTGGAGAAGAGAAGACTGAGGAGAGACCTCACTGCAGTTACAACTTCCTTGTGAGGGGAAGACGAGCGGCAGGCACTGACCTCTTCTCTGTGGTGATCAGTGACGGGACCAAAGGGAATGGCCTGAATTTGTGTCAGGGGAGATTTAGGTTGGATATTAGATAAAAATCCTTCACCCAGAAGAATCTGGGCACTGTAAAAGGCTCACCAAGGAAGTGGTTACAGCACCAAATCTGATAAAGTTCAAGAGGTGTTTGGATGATACTCTCAGGCACATGGTGTGATTCATGGCGATGGTCCTATGCATGGCTAAGAGTTGGACTCAATGATCCTTCTGAGTCCCTTCCAACTCAGCATACTTTGTGATTCTGTGATTAAAATAAGTATCTGTGTTTTATATGTTACCATTTCATCAATTCTGCAATATTATTGCAGGGGAAAAACCCACTAACAACAAATTTTCATTTACTTTCCAATCTTTGATTCATAATTAAAAACAGAGCTCTCAGTTCTATACAGTGTCTTATTCTTTTTTCACTTGCCACTACGTCAAGTGTAAATTCTGAAAGCAATGTTTTTCTCCCCATATCATCTTCTGCTAAAAGGAGCTCCGATGTTTTTGCTGAAATGATCTGGAATTCTGTCAAAGGCTTCAGGATAAGCATGTTTCAGTCTAGCAGTGAATTTCCAGACAAAGAAGAAACAACTATAGACACTATCATGAGAAAATTGTTTATAAATCCAGATACAAAATCGATGACAGCTAGTGTAGCAATCTTTAAATGAAGGCCATTAGTACAGATATCAAATGTGGTACTTTTGCATGTATCAAAATTTAAACAGGACATTGTAAGTAGCATCCTGAGACAGATATTTTCTGTGTTTTTCTCTGTCAGTGTTTGCAGGTGTAATATTTCTAGCTGGCCATTTAAAGGCTAAGATTAGTGAGAGAAGATGCATTTTAAGATGTTTGAGATAGAATACCCTATTATTCCATAGATATTTTTATCTTTTCCTATAAACTGTTTTTATCTGTTTGCATTTTGTCTGCTTAAGCACAAAACTGTTCATCAACTCCACTTTGGATTAATAATGAAATTCTACATCATCTAAAGCTAACAATATATTTTATTATAGGTTGTAACAGAAGCTCATATTTCATCTTCCTTGAATAAATCTCAGAATTGCAAAATAGAATCTCAAACACACAAATGCCTGTTTAAAATATGCATTTATATACCTACATATATGCATGTATATACACACATTTATAACTTTCTGTAGAAATGTACATGAATAACTAGACCAATACATGTAATAGTTGTTTTAAAAAAAAATCAATAAAAGTGACTTCAATGTATCTTGTGAGCTTCTTCTTTGAAACTAGAATGGTTGGGAGGTATTCAGATGAGTTATCATTTAAGCAACTTAAAACAAGAAAATATAATGTATACTCAAAAGATTAATTCAACACATGATGGATTCTATTGTTTTTGAAGAACAGAGAGGGGTTCTATCATCTCCCTCTGTTAAAAAATGAACCAAGACAATATTTCATTTCTTAATTTTTCTGTTTGGAGGCAGAGAAGAATGGGGCATCAGTAGTGTCTAGGAACTGTCTAGGTCACTGCCCAGCATCACTTTTTTACTGAAAAGCATACCTCTCAGTTTAGAAAAGACAACAAACTCTGTGTTCAGCTAGATTCTTAGAAGTTAAGCTTAGATAAGTCCAAGCCAGCAGATTCAAAGACAATTGCTATAAAAGTCACGTAAAAGTTGTGGAAGCTTGAAATATAAATGGGAGAAAAGAGATTTTCATTTCAGGATAGGAAAAGTTAAGGGGTAATGTACTAAAAGGGAATTAAATTAAATAAGGACGGTAAATGTGAGTTTTGAAATTTTTTAGTGATATCATTTCTGCTGATTTTTCAAGAGATACTATTTAAAACCAAGACAAGGCTTAAAGTTATGAATATTTTAATTTGATATTAATTCTAAGTCTGTGTGATTGGAAGAATCCAAATAAATGAGATGATAAATATACTAGGTCATGGTAATTAAGCTTAAAGATGGTTTTCTTTTAAAAGGTACATCTTTAATTTAAGCTACCTTTTTAGACTCAAAATGAGTGTCTTATTTCTGATATAATGAATTTTTGATCTAGAAAGTAGAAATTAATTACATTGAAAGTGTTCCACTTAAGGCTGCTCATTAATATATTGAGAGTAGAAATGACAGAAAAAGAGCAAAAGAAAAACTAATACTTGCCTTTCTATATTTATTTTACAGGAAATGTGTTTGTTGTAAGCCTGGCAGTTGCAGACTTGATTGTAGCTATCTACCCATATCCACTGGTCCTCACATCTGTGTTTCACAACGGATGGAAACTGGGATACCTACACTGCCAGATTAGTGGCTTCTTGATGGGCCTAAGTGTCATTGGATCAATCTTCAATATTACAGGCATCGCTATCAATCGGTACTGCTATATCTGCCACAGTCTCAAATATGACAAGCTATACAGCGACAAGAATTCGTTGTGCTATGTTGTTCTTATATGGGTCCTAACATTTGTTGCTATTGTGCCCAACCTCTTTGTGGGATCGCTACAGTATGACCCCAGGATTTACTCATGTACATTTGCACAGTCTGTGAGCTCAGCATATACAATAGCAGTTGTGTTTTTCCATTTCCTGCTTCCCATAGCTGTAGTTACTTTCTGTTACTTGAGAATATGGATACTCGTTATTCAGGTAAGGCGAAGGGTTAAACCAGATAACAATCCTAGGCTGAAACCACATGACTTCAGAAACTTTGTAACCATGTTTGTGGTATTTGTACTGTTTGCAGTCTGCTGGGCTCCTTTGAACTTTATAGGCCTTGCTGTGGCTGTCAACCCAAAAACTGTAATCCCTAGGATTCCAGAGTGGTTGTTCGTATCCAGTTATTATATGGCATATTTCAACAGCTGCCTTAATGCTATAGTATATGGACTCCTGAACCAGAACTTCAGAAGAGAATACAAGAGAATTATTGTTACTTTTTGTACAGCAAATGTTTTTTTCCAGGATAGTTCTAATGATGCAGGAGACAGAATGAGAAGTAAACCTTCTCCACTGATTACAAACAACAATCAAGTGAAGGTGGACTCTGTCTGAAAATGGGAATCTTACTGTCATTCAACAGCATCCAAATAAAGTCTCTGTTTTATTAGTTCTACTGTTAAATATTATAGTGAAATGTATCTTCTACACTGAGAGCACTTTGATCAAATTCCTTTCATAGTATTTGGGAGCTTGTTACAAAGTCCTATTACACAATGGTATATCTCTTGTATGATGGCATAATGATATCCTTGAGTGAATAACAAGTTATGCATGGATATTTTTTTCCTTAGATGAACACCTAGAAAGAGATTGAAACAAAAGTATCCACACTGCCTTGTGCAGTAAAAAAAAAAATCATAAAACTCTTCCTGCCACTTTCTACCTGCTTTTTCTGGCCAGGTTGTGGCCCGGACTCTAAAACCTCTGGAAACTTCTTTTAAAAGATAAAATCAGACCTTTATGAAATATATTAGGAGACGTGAAGTGAAAAATCAAGGTAATTGAAAATTCATTAGGATTTTTGATAAGTACCTCTATCTATATTGCTTTGCTACTAACATGGAAAGAATTATAATTTTCTATGGATATTAAACCTCAGCAACCCTCCTAAGAATGACATTCTCAATTGACTTCTCAATTTTAAAATAGCTTTTAGAGGGAGAAACATGCCCGGCTGATTATCTTCAAAGCTCCAAGGGCAGGAGGATAAACAGCAAGGAAAGCAAAGAGCTATGATTCATCAGCTCAAGCCATTCCAGCATGAAAAAAAATGTGTAGGAGGGTTGGGAAGAGAAATTTAAATGACCATTATTTCTGAAGAGATGGTAACTCATGAAATAGGGAAGTGCCCCAGAGGAGCTTCTGAGGAAATGCCTTCTAGAAACATAGGTGAGGAAGACTGTTATATCTCAATTGTATACAGGACAGAAGTTCTAAATCTCTGTGAGAAGAAGATTAATGCAATTAATAGGAGTGCTGGGTTTTGTCTAGTTAGTGGAATCTTAATCCCATGCAATCCTGGAAAATAAGACATAAATACAGGATAAGCATTTGACATCTTTCAGAAATTGTTCTCCTGAGAACAGCCTGAGACTAGAGGTTATTTTGTAATCTGACACAGATGACCTTTTTATTTTTAATTTAAATTAATAATTAGGTGTTTACCACAATTGTGAACATAGTGGAATAACCCAGAACAATTAGACACCTTTAAATAATGGAAAAGGGAAGATACTACTTATGACAGTGGCACAAGGAGGAACATGTGACTCTCAGGACAGGATGTGTTATGTGGACTTTCCACAGATAGCAGGCACCTCTTCAGCGAGGGGAAGTACACTGTGAAGTGAGGGAGAACAGCTAGGCTGTCTCCTGCAACAAAGAATCTCTGTTTATAATGAAGTCCTCTGGCAGAGAAAAGCAATTCACAATAGGATTCACCTTCAAACTGACCTTAAAAAGAAGGAGCATTTAGTTCTGGAAAGAAGCTCCAACTGTCATAGCTTTTAATGCTCAAGGGTTTATACCTACAGCAATGTTCAAGTACACTTGAGCTTTTCCAAGCCAATTCCAACAATGTCAATGGGACTAGGAGTTTCTGAATAGCCATCAGACTTCAGTTAATCTATGTTGAACTGTGAATTTTACATAAAGATTTTTTTAAAAATATTATTTACTGTACTGGAGATTTTCTTGAGCTTATATCTCTTAGAAAACAACAGTTACTCTACATCATAGAACTCTTTAAACTGCATACAAATCTAACAGCATTTCATCTGTCTTGGAAGATAGATTAGCATACCCTTGACTTAATAATAAACTAAAAAGAAACAGATTCATATTTCCTTGAAAGCAGCACTGACACTTCATCATCTGACCTGTTTCTTACCTTAAAAACAGGTGGCTCATGTCATGTTAACAATGGAACTAATGAACAACATTATAAAACCCTGGATATGAACTAGAAAGTCAATGCACTGCCAAGGTGCTTGACTCATCTTTGTTTACATTTTTCAGTCAGAACCACTGTGTAAATAACCAGCTCTCTTCTATTGTGGTATCATCATGTGATGCGATGTGATACAACATGATTAGCAGCATAAAGTATATCACAGCTTTCTTCACTGTGATTTCATCCTTGGAGGATGCTTACATCTGTAATTTTATTGCTTTGTGTGTAGTGATTTTAGAATAGCAAGGGAGGCATGACTACCTTACAACAAAATGAGTTTTTCATGCAAGAAAAACAATATTTGAATTCTTACAAAAATTGCCTTATTTAAAGCATATTTTCAATGAAAATGATGTCTTATGATATATCTATTAAAGTAGCATAAAGACAGCTTAAGTAGCTTAATCATTAGTAAGTTTAGGATTCTCAAAGGTCTTTCACTTTCCATTTCCAATAGAAAATGTACATGTGTATCATGTCTACATATTTATGAGCCGGTTCAAGATACTGTATCCAATATTGTGGGTTATCTGAGGAATTAAAGTCCCCTGTAATTCGCAAGTGATAAAATATATTTTTGATGACAATGAAAATGCTTTGCTATATACAACAGAAGAAATTATACCAAAGCTATATATTTTATTGAATAGGCCTGTAATAAAAATAGAGAACATTTTTCAGATCTGTATTTTGAAATATTTGTATTAAATCTAAATCATAGAATTTGCATGTTGCTGCAAATTTTTAAGCTGCTAAATATAGCAATAATTTTAATAAATTAATCCCTGGTTCTTCTCTGGGGGCCGCGTCTTTAGAATTTAGTTTAAAATTGCTCTGGATGAAAAATTTGAGCAACACCTGCTGCCCTCATGAGATTACTTTTGCATTTACTGCCATTCTGAAGTATATTTTAGATAAGGATTGCAAGACCACTCATTGCAAAAGTGAAAGAATAATGATGTTTAACTTTGCAGTAATGGTTACTTTTAATCCAAGTCTATTGCTTCAAAGGAGTCAAAGTGATTCATCTAAGACAATCAGCAGCCTTGTCAGCTGCTCACTGACAATGGGCATGACAATGTAAGTCAGCACCTCACAACATTTGACGCTTTATGGTCAACATAAAGACTGATGAAAAACTGTCCATTCTAAGTTAGAAACTTATCCAAAATTAGTTGCTTCTGTGAAAGTAAATGAGCTTTGATGTGTCTTTTACATTCCAAAACATTAAATTTTCCCCCATATTAAAGGCTAGAATAGAACAACTGCATTATTAAGAGTTCTGTCTGGACAGTTTAGATAGTGTACTTGTCCTATAGCAGTCGTCAGCCCTGGACAGATTAATTTCTGAATTGCGAGCCTTAGGTGTCTGCCACATCGGCAGGGGCCCATCCCTTTCCTATTTCCTATCCATTTCTGGTCTGAGACCCTGTGAAGCCAAAGAACCTCTGTGAAGAAGCAGTGAATGCCCCTGTAGGCAACACACTGAAGACTTACAGCGTAATTGACTCCTACCTTATCCTACAAGAATTTCTTTCTTATATCACAATCTTGATTACATTGACAATCTGAATATCATCATATATCAAAACGTCTTGTACCCTTACAGACAGGTAGTTTTATTGGTGGTCATCTGCATTGCAAACTTAGTGTTAACAAAGAAGCTTGGCAGTATTACATATTTACCAGCAAAGAGAATCTTAATGAATATATTAATATCAAACAGGGTATTTATTGTAGTTGAACTGTATGCAACTGTATGCAACAATGTAGTTTCATTTGGAATAGCTTGCTTAAGTGTGCTTTGCACAATTTCTTCTACCACTGGGCTAGTGCAAGTGCATAGATATAAAGTAAATATATGTTATTTCAATAGGCATAATATATAGCAATGATTTTACTATTTTTCTTTTTCTTATTATTTGTTTTAGAAGGCAGGTATAGGAATCATCCATAATAAACATCCTATCAATCTGTATTAGTATATAGTGCACCCTTTTGTAATCCTCACATCCTTTTCTTCTTTTTGACCACTTTTGAAATGGTATCATGTGAGATCTGGTTAATTATGGCGTACTGAAGGAAACTGTTATTTCCCTTAAACTACGCTGAAAAAAACAGTCATAAAAAAATGTCCCTAAAATATAATACACAAGTACATAAGTAGATGTGGTCATCCAATTTAAAATACAATTTAAAAATCTCTTTCTATTTGAAAAACTTGTTCACAAACTGTAGTAATATAGATGGACTGTTATTCGTTGATTCTTTTCTAATAACTGCACTTTCTAAGTATCATTAATAAGGTTTATGAATAATTAAGAACTACCAATGTCTGTCATCTTGTCACTGAGGTTTGGGAAATCACACATGCTAAAGCTGAATTTTTTAGAAGAAAAAATATTCAAGTAGTGGCCTGGCTTATAGCCCCTGTACTGTATCTCAGTTTTTTGCCTGTGTTAAGAATTCCATTATGTGGTTTTATGAATTTACTTATTAAAAATATTATTCCTACCTCAAAAATGTGTCTGAGAGATTGCAATATGAATAGGGCGGCAGAGATTGCAATATGAATAGGGTGGCAAAGACTTACAGTAAAAGTCAATAGCTTTTATAATTTTAAATAGAAACAAAAGTAAATTCAGCAAAGAATTACATATATTAATAACAGTCACAGAAAATATTTTCCCAGTTCAATAAAATACTCATCACTCAAACCATCCCTACTACCACACACTGACCAAAATATGCACATTTTGAAAACCATGTTATTTATAAATATATACACATATTCTTCCAAAAGTTACAACAAACAGCATTGGAGACATTGTGTCTCATTCTCGTCTCACATAAACCAGCACAGCTTAGCTGTGTCGTGTCACCTGAGGATATTACACTATTTACACAAACAATATATAATTTATTTCTAAGGAAGTCCACAACTGTCAGCTGTCCAGGTTGCGGGAGAATGTGAATTTGACTGCTAATTATCTGCAAATTTAACTTCATCCACTGGAACTCTCTCTGTGATTTGTCATTTTTATAAGTAAATACGTAAAGTCAGCAATCTTTTATGTGACTTCATTCTTAATTGTATAAGTAGAATATTCTATTTATAGAATATTCTATTTATTCTATAATAATATTCTATTTAGCAGAAAATTGTACCAACATAAGAGATTTAGAGACAGGAAATCTACTTTCTGTTATTCTTTCTGCTTATATTGCATGTGTGTGCAGGGGTTTCATTTAGTCACAACAAGAATTTTACTTTGCATGTTTGTTTCCAGATTCTAAAAGTGTTTATACTCAAATAAGTACCCTTCACTTTTCTTCAATATGTACAGATATTCAGCTTTTTATAATGTATATAAAATTCAGGGCAATACAAGTGTATGTCTCAGACCAAAATATTTTTCTATACAACTTAGGCTGTGAAATTTTCTGCCACAGAGCACTGCCTACACAAATCCTAAACAGTACACAAAAAACAATTGCACTGATTCACAGAAAGAAGATTCTGTTTCCTTTTTAGCAGTACAATATCAGATGCTTAAAAAATATCATGGAAAAACTTCATTAAGACCTTTGTGATCATTTTTAAAGTTACATAAAGATATTATGGAGATCTATGGATTATATATGCATGCTTTACAAACCTTAAGTCATGTAAAAAGGTGTGTCCACCAAATACTGTATTCAAGAGGTTGTTTACATCCAGTACAAAGAAACATAGCTACCACAGGCACATTAAACCAACTATAAAGCCCTTAGATCCCCAAACTTCTGTTTCAGACTAGCTGAAAGGCTAGTATGCCAATAATTTGTTCACTATATTCTAATCTCTCCTTATAGTTTATTATCATTCAATCTCCCTCACCATAAATTTTGCCTAGCTTGAAAGAAGAAATATTAACTGTTTCATTAGTATTTCATTAATATTAATGTTCATACTGGTCATGTCTCCAGACCAATTTTGATGCTAATGCAATTTTCCAGGACAACTCCTAGAAATACATCTCCCTCCAAAAATAATATTTTTTCCTTCCCATTCTCAGATGATGTTTTCCTTTGTCAGTTCTGATCACGTTGTCAGCTTGCCTGTCACTTTTCCATCTGTTCATATCAGTGAACATTATGCCATAAGGTTCTTGACTCTGAAATGTCTCTGTCCTATTGTGATCTATTATGACCACTTGTGTTTTTTAAAAGTAGCTTGGTATCAATTAAATACTATCTTACAGACGAATTAAATATGATAGTTTCAGTACTAGTCACCCTCAAGAATCTCTGATTTAATATGAACATAAAAATGTATAACATGAATGAAACCACAAGGGATTATATTCTTCAAATAGAAATTTTTATTTATAATTTTTAGAGTAATTATTTTTCTTTTAAATGCTCATTAATCCCATTTAGCCTCCATCTTTTTTTCTACTTGTTAAGACCTCAGCTTCTGTACCAAAGGAGGAATTAAAAAGTCTCTAGAAGAAGAGTTGCGATTTAAGCCTCTTATGAGATGTCAGGATGGGAAAACAAATTCAGAGTAGATATGACCAAGAATGCAAGCATTTGACAAAAAAAAACAAGTGTCTGTTAACCAAAGTTTTAAAGAAAGAAAATAGACATAGTTTCAGGAAGAGCTCAGCAATAAGGAATAGTTAGTAAGAAGTCATCCCTGATGTTACCATCAAAAGGCTGTTAGAGGAAAGAGGGAGCCCATCTAATAAATGAAATGAGATTTTACTGCTAGTCTAACTAATGTTTCAATGATCTACGTAAAAAGTGCAAGTTATTCTTAGTTCAGTTGCAATTAAATTAATACTTGAAGTCCAAACCATCTAATTATTATAGAAAATATTTGTTGATTGCATGATCCCTGACATGTCTCCCTATCAGTCTCACTTCAGTGCCTGATAAAGTTATGGTATTGAAAAATATCTGAAAGACTACACAGTCATTGGTCACAGCCAGCACAACTTCATGAGAGCAGAGTCTTGCTTATCCAACCTGATTTCTTTTTATGACAAGGTAACCCACCTAGTTGATCAAGGGAAGCCAATTGATGTAATATTTTTGGATTTCAGGAAAGCTTTCAATCCTGTCTCTCACAGGATCCTTCTGGATAAAATGTCCAGAATGGACAATGGATAAACACATCATGCAGTGGATGAACAATTGGCAGGGAAGTGTTTCTTCTATAGCTTCTTCTATGTTTCAGGTCATATATATGAGTACACATGATGTATAGTTTCATATATAAAACCTCCTAGCATCTACCCCCTTTTTAATGTTTTAACACTCACCCTTTCTCAGTACTTCTGAATTATTGTTGTGCTCCTATCTGTTAAGATAGAGAAGATACAAGGAAGCTATAAAGCTACAAAGCCACTGAAACCTCCAAGCCTGAAGGAAGGGACCAGCATGGCTGCAGTTTCTGTTTGTGTAAATTTATAACACTCTTCTGATTTTTAGCAGCATATCTGATAAAAATAGTCAAATAGTCACTTCCTCATCATACAGGAAACAGTATGTGAAACACAACAGTGACAACTCGTAGTGAAAAGTCCTATGTTCATTGGGATATTTTTTTGTCATGGGATGTCCATGAAACACAAAGACAGAGGGTAGGTGTTTTGTCATCCCAAACAGACTTAAAGATCCATTACACAGATGTCTGCTGCCAGTTAGGCCAGGCAGTAAGTCTGGTCCTAAGCAGGACTCTCTTCTTCTGAAATTGTTTCTGGTATAGTCCTTCAAGACAGACCTTCCATTTGATTCACATGTTACTAGAAAACTGCTGTCTAGGAAAGCAGTAATCAAAGAACAGAATCCCTCTTACATAATTAGGAATTAAACGTTTTCAAAGCAATTAGAATAATATCCTGAAAGAATTATCTAATCAGTACATTTCCTTATTAATACAGAAAAAACCCAATTCTTTCTATTTTTTTCACTTAATTCATCTTCTCGGAATACCTTCATGATGTTTAAGAAGTGTTTTCAGAATGCAGATAACACTACCAAATGAATGATTTTTCTGCAAGCAAAAGAATTCAAAATAAGAATCCAGCTGATTGTTAAAGAAACAATTGAGTAACATTTTTTTGAAACTTGAAAAAAACATGATCAAATCTCCAGTATAACTTTCAAAAAATAATTTGCCATACTCTTATGTAGCACATGGCTTGCATATAAACACCAATACCCTGATTTAAAAAAAAAAGAAAACAACCTACCCTGTTGTTTTTCACACTCCTCTGTTTTTCACAGATGATGATGTATGTTCAGGAAGGTAAGCCAAGAGACTCCTGAACATTCTCATAAATAACTCAGCAGTGTGTCATTGGGTTACATCTAAAGATGAATATTAGGTATTACGAACTAACCATCTAATCATAGTTTAAGGCAGGATGATAACAGCATGGGCAGATGGAACGAAAAACGTTCCCTTAAAACACACAAATAAGGAAATTCAGAGTAATGTCTGGAGCCACATGAAAGCATTCCTCAAAAAAGAGGTTCAGTTTCAACCTCATCAATTACTTTATTTTTTAATTTTATTCTTCAGCATCACAACCTTTGGTCAGTGCTCTGTGATACTGAGAACAGCATTTAACATCTGTTAATACATTTTTGGTTTCTGTTCTTCCTTCTGTATTGGAAGAAAAAAATGTTCAAGGAGAACCCTGATAAATGTATTCCAAGTATGTTTGGATACAGCTGCACATACATTATTGTTGGCAGCTATAAAAATTAAATTTGCATTCAGTAAAGAGTCATGGGGAATGACTAAAGTCTTTGAAAATCATATGTATAACATTTGTTTTGTCAACACCAAATAACAGACTGAGCTATACTGAACCACTGCATTTGCATTCCCCTTTTTACACTACCTTTTGTTTCATTCAACCATCGTTCTTTCTCTAGGTAAAGGAGGTGCCAACATAAAATTCTGGAGTACACTTTGTACATGCGTCTATGTGTTTGAATGGCTGCTGTATCATAAATCACCCTGTTGTGGGTATTCTTTTTCTCTCGGCCTCATTTTCTGCATGCTTGTCTCTGCCAGCTTGAGAAGAGGCAAAGTGACCACCACAATAGCCATTCTGCAGGCACATCAGACTTCCCACTCCAGGGTATACCTCCTGATCTGACGTGTTGGTACTGGCAGAAGTACCATGCACACTTAGTTCAAGGGGGAAACACCTCTGAAAGGTTTCACTGATGTTTATGAAGTTCTGGTGGGCATGGGACACACTAGTAAAAGGCATTCCTGTTTCATTTTACTCTCCTTAACTTCCTATGCAAGAGGGAGCATAACAGTTAATACTAGGGATCAAAATATTAATGGATTTCAACTGAGCGGTGATGGTAGACTGTGTGAAGTTTTTTCTTACTTTCAAGGCTTGCAGCAATAGAATATGAATCTAATTTCTAGATTTTTTTTAATTTTTGTTTTAGCTTTCAGAACTGGAAATTTAGAATTTTCTGAGTTTCCTGCTTCTAAAAAATGAGTACTTTAACTCTGGTGATAAGCTGAAATAGAATGTAAGTAATTTATACTAAAACAGCACCATTCCTTTGCTGAAATTTTCTCTCTCACATTTATGTCAGCATATCTTGCAGGTAAAGACAGTTTCAATTGGTTGGTGTTTGAACAGGACATTTGAACTTTTCAAGTGTTACCAATGAATTTTATGCAGTCGTGATAGTCAATACTAGTCCAGTTTCATTATGGAAGATTGGAGGACATTGTGATCTCATTTAGATGAAATGTATCATCAGGACACCACTATTTGTCTTTTTTAAAGGGCATACTATGGAAGAATAGGTAAATTATGTCCAAATTCAAGACTGACTTATTATATTCTCCTTGCCTAAAGGTCCGTCCTCTGTTTTAAAGCGAGCCCAGTATACTTTTCATATACTAAAATTTGCCTAAAATTTATATGCATTGCTACTCCATGACAACAGGATTTATACTATACTTCAGTAATGAATGACAGAGGCAGCACAAACTGTTCCTTTAAGCAGCCATCAAATACATATGTGCTTTTATTTGCAAATAATGTAGGATAAATTCTCCCTACTCAAGTCCACACCATGAATTTGAGTAAGACTTATTCAGAATTAAAAGAAATAGACTGCAATTGGTTCCCTAGATCACTTTGAAAGTTGGGCTTGCCAGCCCTAATCCTGCACAAACCATGAATCAAGCACACAAAAAGCTGAGAATTGCATTAAACAAATATGATTTCAAATAGTAATAAAAATAAAGTACTTTAATTTGCCTTCCTTTTGGAATTTTAAAGATGCAACCATATTCTTATTTTCAATCCTTCTTTAAAAAGACTTTTCCAGTGAAGAGTGATATTCTCATGTAACTGTAGGTCAAAACCACCAACTATCATAATCATTCTGAAATTAGAAGATGTATACTAAGATACATATTTGAAAACCAGGAAAAGCACTCTCTGCCTACTTCTCCCATGCGCAACAACACAAAAAGCCTCAATAAGCTTCAGCACTCCTTTATCACTTGAATGCAAAGTAGCTTGTGAATAGCTGGGTGGATAAATCACTCAACTATTATTTAACACCTCCACTCTGTCAGTCTTTTAATCTATTTTTTGGAGATAGTACTAGGGGTAGGATCAGGCACTGTGATGAAACCAGAGTTAATGAACTGCATCTATAACATTTTTACTGAGAGTTTTATTGCTAATCAGTACTGAGGAAAATTTAATGTTAAAATAGAGTAAAATAAAATAAAATTCCTACTACTGAAATGGTTGCCTAGGAATCAGGTACCCTAGACATATTACAAAAATATTTTCCCATAAAAAATGAACACAGATGCTAATTATTCCAAATATTTAGGGCTTCTTTCCACTAGATAATTTTCTATTTTTTTTTTCCATTCTAAATGTTTTTAATACTAAAATAGAGATAACTGAACAACAAAATTCACTCATTTTGATTACTGACCCTATAGATCATATAAGGCCTGCAGGGCATAATAATTGCATGGCAATTAGAAGACCTGGAGGAAAGACCTCAGTTAAGCTAGGTTATGCATCGCTTCCCATCCATATGCACATCTACATGAGCAAAATCCTGATGAAACTCTCCTTTTGTACAGGTGTGTGCAATCTTTTGTACAAATCTAGAGCCAAGTCAAGTAGTTAAATTCTCGTTCAGGTAGTATTTATTGCAAGTCAAACCTGGAGGTCTGACTGTGGAAGCGTGAGGGTACTTCAGGACTCCATATGGGGACAGCCCTTAGTGGCAACCAGCAGAGAAGACATATGTGGCAGTATAATAAGAGAATCTTGTGGCTTTAGTTAAATAACACCATTTAGGATTTTACAGCAGCATACAGTACTTGACAAATTTTGTCCGTACTCTCTTTACATAAACATTCCAGGATTAGGATTTCTCAAAGTTTCAGTACTTTGATTTGGATCAATCTATCACTGCCTTTAAATGGTCTCCAAGTTATTGCTTTTAAAATTAAAACCAAATTAACCTAATAATATATAGTAGTTTCAAATATCCATAAAAATCCTCCTAAAAATACATGTTTAAAAGAGATAATCTAAAAACAATAGGAGTGTATTAGAATTGAAGTGAGAATTTAAAACAAAATAAAACAAAGACAGGATATCTTCGTGAATAAAAAAAAAAATTTACTCTGTTTTTGATGAAGCTTAAGTCTGCTATGGAGGCAGTCTAACATGTTTAAGATATGCAGTTTTTGGTTAATTCTTCAGAACTCAGATGCACCTACATGTATTCATGAAGCAGTACGATTTTTTTCTAACCTTAAGCAAACTCTCAGATAATTTCCTTAGCCTTTTGCTTTCCTCTGTGGGAAGCACTACCAATAAAATACTTTTATCCCCTCAAATTCCCATGGATAATTGTGTCTTGTTCATCTTGTCGATGAGAAGCCTCCAAACGCTTGCGTAGGACCTTTCCAGAAATAACAAGGGAGTAAGCCATGTGCTGAGTAAATTGTTCTGGCATATGGCCTACAATTGCAGTCTCTCCAGTATGGAACTGCACATGAAATTCTTATGTGACTCATGTGCAGTCCTTCTTTCACCTGACAAATGTGTATCTACTCACAAAATTCATTGAACTCAGTAAGATTCTTGCACTGAAAATTAACTTAATCGAGGATGGAGACATCCTGGTTACAAAGAATAATTAATCTGGTGCTTATTTGGCAGTTTAAACTTTTCTAAACCAACTCAATAATTAGAAATGGGTTTTAGACCTATTTGTATTAAACTATAGGTTTGTTCTTTTATTTTCTCTTTTTGCTACCATACCCATGAATTCTGCAGCATACTTAAACAAAGATTCTTACACATCATTCTTCTACTCTTTTTTACTGAAACATCAATCTGAAAATGTCCAATTAACTGTAGTTATCCACAAGATGTTATCATATAAGCTATCCAAGATTAGATCAAAACTTTACAAAAGTAATGAAAATTTAAAACTTCTTTATTATTAGCCTAAAATTCTAATTTTTGCAATCTTAGGTTTTCCTTGCACATTATTAACAATCTCTCTTCATGCCGCACTGTAACAGATCATAAGATCAATTATAATTTTTATTTATTTTCTGAATTCTTCAGAAACTTCAATAATATGCAGGATTCTAAGCTAATTTATATGAAGACTGAAGTATAGGTTTGTCAAGTGTTTGAGGAGTGTTACTGAAAATTTTGGCTTACTGAAACACCACTGTGGTACATGAAAGCACAAGATTTTTTAAAAGCTTCTTTGATTTTTTAGACCCTGCCTAAGTTCAGTATTCCAAGTGTAGAAAAAAGTGGAGTCATCTCTCTGAAAAAATTTTTCTTACTGGAGCTGAGAAAATTTTTGTAAATATACATCTGAGACTCAATTCTAATAAAATTGTCATGTAAATTGCATCTATTTCCAGTTTTAATTCAAGTAATTTTTGTTAACTTTCAATTGTGTTCAAATTCAAATTTCAATGTGTTTGGCCAGGGTGCAATTATAAAGCTTGTAGCCCATATTTCCAGCACAGGATGGCATACAGATTACAATGCAGAAGATAATACCATGTGTATGCAGTTTGGATATCTATTTTTTAATGTAACAAAAGAAACAATTTCATATAGGATTATATAAGTTATAGTAAAAAAGCTTTGAGATAAATTTCTTGATAAATTTTAAGCACAATTTGCTGGCTTAAGATCCCTAAGAAAACTAACTGAATTTAAATAATGAACGTATGAATGATTTTTTTCTTAAATATATATTGAACAAAACAATAAATATTGAACAAAAAATAAAATTCTTCAAAATGTGTCAGTACTTCAGTTTTTGTTTTCTACAAATCATAGAATCATAGAATATTCTGAGTTGGAAGGAACCCACATATATAGGTACTGTAAAAATGGAAAGCACTTCTCAGAATTAATAACACAACTCTATATTACAGTTCATGAGGAATGAGTTATTTCGATTCCAGAATGCACTTTTTTCTAGTGGATAACAGTTATATTATTATTTTTTTATTCCAACAAGCAGATTTTGAAAGAGCTTTCAGTCAGCCTGTAACCATATGCATTTCCTTCTAGATTTGAGATGCACATCACAACAGTAAGATTTGATGAACTTGCCCCTCGGAGGGAACCAAATGTGGATAAGATCTCATGGAACCTTATTTATACTTGTGCTTTTAGTCATAATGTGAAACATATGTAGAAACTTCAGGAAGCACCATAATAAAACACAGTGGGAAGGAGTACTCTGCAATTGTCACATCTTGTAACGTCCCCTGCTTTTACATCAAAGCGATGCTGAGGTAGCAGAATGAATAATCAGACCCAAGGGCCAAATGCATTCTCTGTGGAGGTGATAACAGCACTTTCTACCCCAGCAGAGAATAAATTTTGGCGATTATCTAATTAAGCTTTCCTACCACTGGCTGAGACTTTCTTATCTTTTTCACAGTGAATGAAAAGATAAATATAATTACCTACATCACTATATATAGACCCTGCCAATATAAGCATGTACACCACTGCAATTCAAGTGCATGGGAGTTCACCAGTGTATTTAGGATTTTAAGGGCTGTGCTGGAGCTCCTGCAAATACCCAGGGGCTGGCTGGCCCTGCAGATCTGTTAATCCTAGGCACCCCTAGACTGCAGACATCCCCCACTAGAAACCTGTCATCATGTGGCCAGACAGCAGTTGGTGCCTTGGCTGTGTGAGTCCAGCTCCCACCACAATCCAAACCAAAAGCACCTGGTTAGTGCTGGCCCTGTGAGCAGCTGCAATCACCTCTGTTTGCACTCTCTCAGATCAGCTGGAGAGTCCCTGAAAGCTTGAGAGTATTGAGGAGCAACAGATCAACCTGACCTGGATGTGGAGGCTCACAACTGCTGCCAGGTGAGACCTCCCACCCACCAGGATCCCCTGTCACTGGGGCAACCAGGAGAACAGCAAAATGTCTCTCCTCGGGGGACTTGGGCCCAAGGCTTCCTTGGCACCCAGCTGCCAGGTAGGTAATAGCACCTCACCCTCCCATACCCAGGTTCCTGGTTTCCCAATCCATCCAAATGCTTGGGCTTCAGCTAGAAATGTTGTGATACTGCACCAGGATCTTGCCTTTTTCCTTGATCAAGATGGTTGCAAGATATTCCTGCGTGGTGCCTGGTACATACTCTGCTTTTGTCAGCAGATAACTATCAGGATGTTAAAATCAAAGGCCAGGGTTGTTTTGCAGAGTGCTGAGACAGGTGCATACTACCAAGAGAAAAGTATGGTATGCATCAACATGAACTTGTTGAAGAGAAGCAGTAAGGAATGCAGCCCAAGAAGTGGGTTTCGGATTGATCAAAGCCACAGCCCAGGCAATGGCCTATAGATATTTTCTGTGGGGTGCTGGGTGTGTGACAGTCCTTACCAAGAATGTGGATCACAGAAAAATGGGTAAGGTCAGTCTGTTATGGGAAAATATACAAGAAGGCAATTTTCAATTAAAGTTCAGCATATTCTTTCAGGCAAAACATGGCAGGCCAAGCAGAGCACCTGCTGCTGAAGCCTGGAGGCACTCTGATGTGCCAATTGTGACTGATGTCATCTCAGCTAAAGCAGGAGCTGAGGCTGATTAGAAACAGAAATGTCACCACTAGGAACCAGGCACAGATCTCTCAGCACTGTGAAGTGATACCACAGAGCATGTCCCTTGTGTATATCTGCTAATGTCAGGCACAAGATGGGATGTCAGTATTTTGTGCAGCTAGGACAGCTTCCTTACCAGATGAGAAGCTCTGCTTCCAGACAAAGAGCTGAAATTTAGCCAGAGAGTGATGACATGCAAAAGGTAACTGAACATGGACTGGAGAACTCTGTTGGCAGGGTCCTCGACCTGTGTGAGACAGATAGTTTAGATGGCAAGGGACATTTAAGCCTTCAGATTTGTCCCTTTAATGTAGCTATTGGTTAGCAGAAAGGAAAAATGGGTCAATTTAAAAATGAGTGAACTTAAGAATGGGTAAACTTCAGTGTGGGAAATAGTTGCTCAAACATAAAGCAGGTAATCAGTTTACCTATCATTATCCTGCATTATTTCTACAGAAAAAGCATGCACTCAGCATATTTGTATTATTAGCCTTATTCTAACACTTAGAAATCTGTGGTGAAGAAATTTTGATGAAAACGAACTCCAATTTTATAAACAGGCTACATATTTTAAATATAATTTATAAACTGGGACGAGAGATTGAGATGCTATCTAACATGTAGGAGAGCCTACCGTGTCACAGACTTTGAACGAATGTTTTGCAGTGGGAATGACTCTGGTAGAATATCCTTAGTAGCTTCCACAAAGCTTAGTCCTTGCTTTCTTGTGTAGGTTATCACCATTAATATTTGCACAAAGCTATCGTATTTTTTGCTGCCTCAGAATTATCATTATAATAAAACGGATGACCAATAGAAAACACATATGGATGTGTCTCCGTACTTTAGATGATGACTAGGAAGTTCATATTCACAGGCCTTTGCAAAAATTCATGCATTCTATTTTCTTTTAAAAAAAGTAATTCCCATTATATCAGGAAAGACTGTTGCTATTCAAAATGTATAGCTATGCATTACTGTAACAAGGGTGTTTATAATATGCTGTGTAATGCAACATATCTGGGGGATAAATAATTCAAAACTAATATCACAATTAATTTAAAGAAAGCATGTTCTACGACAGGTACCACCAGTTTGGAGACTACCTCCCAACTAAAATGTAGTTTTAGATTTTTTACTTTTACTACCTGGCACACTTATCAAGGGGACATCTGGAAATAAGTGCCACAGTGCAATTACTGATATTCTAATCTACGAAAATACTTTTTGGAGGCCACAGAGTCCCTTACTGCATTTGATATAATTACATGGTCATGCATGCTGATTTTGAACGAGTTGAATGAGAGGATGTCTTCAATGCCTCACAGTTATATCTGTAATTTCTGTAACAGTTTCCACATCATGTTGCTCTTGATATTTGTTTTATTTGGATTTCTGAAACAGCCTGAATATTACTACAATGAAGCCACAGCTGCATTTAAATAAGGCATGACTGATGTATCTGCAAATAAGCTTAACTGAGAATTTAATTTTTCTTTTGGACTCTCGCAGAGAGAACGTGATTTCCTTTTGTTTTGGTTTGGTTTGTTTTTTTAGTTTAATATTCTACTGATTTTTCTACTGCTTAAGGAAACATAGTGTTGCATCCCAAGTCAAATAATTGAAATAGAAAGTGTTATCAAATAGTTACTTCTGGTTGACACATGAAATTAATCTGATTAGTCACATCTCAGTGTTGCTCATCCTGGATTGTGAATGCAGGCAATCCTAACAAAAATATTCTTGGTGTATAAAAAAAAATATGCTATTTTCAGAAGCTTAAGCTGTGCATTTTTCTATGAGCTTCTTGTAAACATTTCCACTAATAGAGACTGGTCAGAGGGTAGGTACTTCAAGAAAATAAACACAAATAGAATATGACTACAACTGAACAGAATTCACTTAAATATTCAGGAAATTGTTGATAAAAAACGCTGGTAAAATCTGTCCACTCTAACATCTGGATGTCTTGGATAAAAAAAAAAAAAAAATGAAATCCCACTTTGAAATAAATTTATTGAAATTACCACAGTATTCTGGAATCTCATGTCGTTATTTCAGAAATCCAATTTGTTGCAGATATATTGGAGGTTCACGGAAGAGGTAAACAGTTGTTGTGCTAAAAAATGCTACAGAAGTAAGTAGGTAAAGGGTAGAAAAGCTATTTGTTCATGTTATTTGCTTTAGGATATTAATTTCATGCCCAAATTAAAACTGAGTGATGGTATTTGCATTAGCTATGCTTTAGTGCAAAAACAAATCACTTTGTTATTATGAGTTAGCAGTTTTTCTTCTTAGAGGAAATAATGAAAAGCCCTATTTCTTGGACATATAAGCAGATGAGCCATCACCATAGCAACCAAGGGACGTATCCATCGCGTCATTCTGTCAAACGGCCCCTGCATGTGACTCCAAGCTCACATTCCTTACTTCCATCTGAAAGTAGGTTTTAGTCCTGCCATCCAATAAAATCAATACCCAGTAGGATCTTTTCTGTCTGCCATAGCTGAGAAATAAGAAGCTGCTTATAGTAGCCTTTTTTTGTCTTAAAGGAAAAGCAAAGGTTGTTTATCTATTCATATACCGAGAGCTAATGAAAAACAGAATTAATAGAAAACAGATCATTTGTTTCCAGGAATGCTAAGTTTTCTCTTGAGTTTTATTATGTTTAGTGATTCAGTAATGCCTTTGTTACAGAGTATTATGTCAGGTTCTTTGGACAGGTTCCAGCAGTGAGTCTAGCTTAAGAGAAACACTGTGTTTCTGTCTTAGAGTTATGAAAGAGGCTTTGGTTTCTCCACCAAAAGGAAGAGAATCACACTGCAAACGTGATTTATAAGTCAGACAGCAGAAACCAAATATAAATTGGATAATGCTAAGTGATAGCCCATTTCCCTTGCAAACTCTAAAGCAGGATTTTTATTTTCGTGTTCTTCCCCTCTTCAAAAGTGTTATCTAGCTTCCCTCTCAGACTCTATAAGGTTGTTTTCACCTTGCCTCATCTTTCCTCTTCATCACCCTTAGATCTGAACCTTCTTTATACCTCCAGTGTAATAAGAAGCAACACATCTGCCCTCTGTTTTCCTTGTCTAATTCCCAAAAGCCTTCCCACATGTTACAAAATAATGGCGACTTATGCTTTTGTGGGTTCTGCATTTTATCTCAAGAAAGTCAGCTAAGGTTCAGTTTCCATAAGTGAAATGACTACTTCAACAACACTCTCTGGGAGAAATTAAAAAACTGTTCCCTCTTTAGGTATATCTGGAGGCAGCCATGTTACTTCCATTTGGAGAAAACACTTTTTGTTTGCTGAGTGGTTTGTGATGCGTACCAGTGGTACTTAAGAATAACACATAAATCTTCACTGGAATTCAAAGTCTCAGTTTAACCACTAAGTGATCATACTTCAGGATCCATACACCAGCATGACATTTATGAAAGATATGGAGCATGAGAGATGGAAAAATTATGATGGAGAGAAGGCACCATTTCTATGTCATACTACATTAAAGTCATAGAATGGTATACCGTCCACTAGAACATATAGCTCCAGAACATGAACTTTTTTTTTCCCTAATAATGCTTTCTTCAGACTTTCTTAAGTAAGACTGAATGAGGTATATAAAAACTGTGCTCTCTCTGTCTATATATCTCTATGAAATATACAATACATTTTAGATGTATAAAAATGTAAAATGTATGAAAATATGTATGAGGCAAGATTCTATATTCAAGTGAATTAACAGATATATGGAAAAGTGACTTGCAAAATGTCAGTTTTCCATATCAGAATAATGATCTTGAAACCCTATCTAAACAACTTCTGTCAGTTTCAATTAAGCTAGAGGGACTGATACTTTTCAAAACAGATTGCCAGAATCACACCAGTGAAGCTGTTTCCTAGAGATGTGGGAAGTGAGTTTGGCAGCCTCCTTGTGGTGGTTTTGTCTGGGATTAATTTTCTTCATAGTAGCTGGTATGGGCTATGTTTTGAATTTATGCTGGAAACATTGTAGATACCACAGTGATATTTTTGTTCTCAATGAGCAGTGATTACACAAAGTCAAGACCTTTTCTGCTCTTCACCTCACCCTACCAGCAAGGAGGCTGGGAGTGCACAGGGAGCTGGGAGGGGACGCAAAAGGATCAGCTAACCACAACTGACTCTATGGCATCCCTCTCAGCATACAAAGCTGGGGGAAGAGGTAGGAAAGGGGGGACATTCACAGTGATGACATTTGACTTCCCAAGTCACCATTACATGTGATGAAGCCCTGCTCCCCTGTGGATGGCTGAACACCTGCCTGCTTGTGGGAAATGCTGAATGAATTCCTTGTTTTGCTTTGCATGTGTGTGTTTATCTCAACCCATGAGTATTTTCACTTTTACCCTTTAGGTTCTCTCCTCAATCCCAGTTTGGGGGAATGAGTGAATGGCTGTGTGGTGCTGAGTTGCTGACTGGGGTTAAATCAGAACACTCCTGTCAAAAGAAATCAAGGAAACCATAATGTATACACTTTCTTTGTTACGTTTCACTAGCAAAACCAAGAACCAGTTCAAGTACTGTGTCTAGCAGTTCCTTTTTTTTTGTTGTTTTGTTTCAAACTAAGCAAAATAGTTGAGGTTTAATCCTGACACAGAAACACTCAGGTACTTGGAATTTCAACTATAAATCCAAAGATCAAATGTTTTCCTCTCACTTTCAATCTAGTTAGTAGTTCCTGGGAAGATGAACACTGCATTGAAAAGTGGGAGGCAAATAACAGTTCTCATAAAAAGAAATCAACAAGGCTAAAAAAAATAGACGACAGCCTGCACAGTTTGTTCTGGCTCAGTTACTTCACATATAGTGTTCACTCGCACAGGATTCCCATATGAATTTAGAAGAACTGCTTCTGCCACCAAATCTGCTTCTCTTTTGCTGCCATCAGGACAGGTCTGCCCAGTTCAAGTTTTGTGCCAAGAGATATGCTGTATTTTTTCCCATTCTTGAAAAGTTGTCACCTGACACTAAGGGGACTTCTTCATCTGAAATATCAGGTTTATCAGTTCTCCCATTTACAAATGCTGCCATTATGTACTGACCTAAAGTTTGTTCCACCTGACTTCTCTGCTGACAAGTCTGGTTCAACAGAGCCATCTTGCCTCATTTTATGGGTTCCTGGTTTGTTTGCACTAAGTCACTAAATGTCCAAATACAAGTGGGAGCTGGGGCTATAGCTAGGTTTGTGACAGATCAAATGACTTGGCCCCTCTCATTTTGAGTTTATGCACATGAACGGATTGCTAGTTTTCCAAGGCTCCTGTTAATCACCTTACCTATAATTTCAAAAGTATAACCTTGGCTAAAATAGAAAAAAAGTTATATTTAACCACCATCCCTGGAAGAAAGGACTGCTAAGTCATCTTTTTTATCCAAACACTTTACACTTAGGGAAAAAAAATCCCAGCAAAGATGACTGGAAAATATTATTTTGAAGACCACACTGTAATTTTTCGGAAATGTTTTCTGCAAGATGTGTTCTATTAACTTTAAATGCAAGTACAGTGTCTTTAGCTGATGTAATACTAAGAAACTAGATCTGTCTGTGTTCAGAAAAATCAATACTGCAATTTGATTCAGATATGTCATTATTTCCTTTCTTTGGTCATAGATTTGTGGATATTAAATCATGTCAGTTTCCATTTGTGAGAAGCTTTCTGGTATGTATAGCTGGGTTTAGTCTACCATTTATTATGGTTTTATATTTAAAATCTGGTAGCTTTCAACACCCCTGCTTAAAGCTGTGGCTTTGCAGTACCAAGTGCAAAATGTCCACGGGTTCGCAGTCCATGTGCCAGTGATTTTCAAAGTGTGTGCTGTGATGTGGGCTGTACTGTAAGAACAGTAGAAATGTGGTCAACCCACAGTCCTCACCCTGTGTACTCTGCCATTTGCTTTTGGAACCAAATCTTAATAATGTGTTAAAAGTAAGCAGTGGCAGGGATGTCACTGTCATGTGAGCAGCCCGTGCTGGCCAGGCTTTGGGCAGTTCTCTAAGATCTCCTCTGTACTACCAATTTTAGCCCCAATTAAAGTGCACTCCAAGTATCAAAAGTTTGGAATACATCACCACATGCCAACAAATCTGCATAGGAATAGACAATCCCATTTTCAGAGACAAGATAATTCTTTTAGTAATATTTCACTGCCCTGCAATTTTCAGGCAGAAAACAATGGATTTCTGACCAACCAGCTGCAGAGGCAAGGAGAGATTTGGAAAAAGCGAACAAATTACCTATGTACATAAACAGCTTATATATAAAAATTGGGTTCTACTTGAGATGGTGATGTGAGTGGATCTGGTCACTTAAGACAGTACATGTTTGCATTTCACCTTTTGGCTTTTCTTGTGTTTTGTTTTGGTTTGTTTTTTTCTTACGCTGAAAACATCTACCATGAAGAGAAGTTGAATTTTACATTAAACCTTCTTATATTGTTGGCCATTGTGAAGAAATCAAAAGGTCCACAGGGTAGTCATTCATACCTTACAGTATGATTCTGGAATAAAGCAACAAGTATGTTGTCTGAGTTAAGATGTTTACCCATCATGGGGAGTTCAAAAACTTACCTTTGTGGCTGAGGATCTCAGAGCTATCAATACAGTCCCCCTGTTGTCTAAGTTTTGGCTCTGCTGACACAGGCAGGGGAAATGAGTGTGTGTATCCATCTTCTGATGGAGAATTACCAGGTGTACTGTCTGTGTGACTTATTTAAGTTGCACATTCAAAGAGAGTATAAGATATTCTGAAATCTTACAGATGTTTTGCTGGAATCACGATACTTAAAGTGATTTACTGCCATCCAGTATTTCCTTGCCACATCATCTCAAGTCTCAGTCCTATCCCTAAGAGTCCAGTTTCCTTCAAAGCCAGTAAGAGCAGCAGCCTGCAAATTGACATGATTTAATTTTGTTTGTCAGCTTTCGTCTTTGCCTGTCATTATTCGTACTGGGAGATGGAAAAGCTTGTAACGTAGTGCAGATGGAAACAGTTTAAGTGCAGTGAATAAACCCTACAGAAATATTTTGTATTAATACAATATTTTATCTTTTGCTTTAAAAATGTAAAATACAGCTCAAATGAACAAGTACTAGTTAGTCATAGTGCCAGATTTTAGAAAGCAAGTAATCCCCAAAGCTGCCACTAATAGCAAAATATTATATAGCCTTTATATTACAAAAAATGTCATCCAGAACAGTTCATCATAATAAATACCCAGATGCATAACCAGACATGAAACATAGGTAAACTAATTCTTCACATTCAATTCCTCCAACTAAATTACTCTTTCTAAATACAGTTCCTTCATAAATTTAGAGGAAGAGGAAAATGAAACAGTTCCATAAGAAATCAGAAAAGCCAAGTAGATCTGGAACTTCTAGCATTAAATATTTAATCACAATAAAATAATGTTTTTTCAGCATTTGGAAAAAAAAAGAACTTAAACACAAGAACTAAAGAGCAAAAACTAGTCATATTGCTAGTACTACATGAGTAGCATCTGGTTTCATTAGATTGTTATTTTTTTGTTCTTCATAGTATTCACTTTAATGTACCCAACAGAGAAACAGTAACAAAAACTAAGCAACTGGAATGACAGTCTCATCTCTGTGGAAACATCAGCACTTATTCGTCATCATCTTCAGTGCTATGAAATGTCACCTAGAGAATTTCTTCTGAGATTTTTCTTTTTCTAACAAAGGTTTAGCCTAATTAATAATCCTGACATGTAAAATGGAGCTTTATTGTTTTAAATTACATTACTTCTGTATCTCTCTGCATGAAAGCTCTTTTTAGGAGCAACAAAGTATTCTGTTGCCTTGATCATAGGTCTTTGTCCTAAAAGAAAATAAAAAATAAATATTTCTTTATAGTTTCTCCAACTTGTCTCACATGTCAGAAAATAATGGTACTATTAGTGCTTTTTTCTCATTCCCCTGGGTTCCTGTAGTTCTTCTCTTTATATGGAAACCTTCAATATTTCATTTAAGCAGATTTTGCATTAAATGGTCTATAAACTCATAAAGCACATTGGCATTGCCAGTGCCTTTATGTGATTTATTTCATGTAGTTTTCGCCTATCTTTGAGTTTGTTGGTTGTTTTTTGCTTGTTTGGTTCGGGTTTTTTTAACTGATTGGATAACCTTTTTCAGATTATTATACAGCCTGGTTAACATAAGAAATCACTGCCTAATAGCAGCAGACCATGAACTGGTAGTAGTGCCCAGAAAATGAGACTGGCTCAAAAACCACCATCTAAAATATACAGGATTTCAGGAGTTTTGGCAGTGACTACTAAAAATAAATTTGCGCTTTACTGCATAATAGAAAAGCAAAGATTTTCTATGGTATAAGGACAGCTATGCCATTCCATTTTTTTTATAATTAGCCATCACAAGATATTAATGAAGAGCAAAACTTGTCGACCTTCTGCATAGACAGTGCCAAATATGGTATCAGTCATGCTTTTAGTTTCTTCCTTTCCTATAGCACCATAAGTTGTGAAGTGACTATCTGCCTATGATCTGCATTATAGGCAGACTCAAAAAACCAATGATAAATATCATGAGTTGGCACAGTGCAAAGAAATGTCTTGCAAAAAAGTCTTCTGTTTTGAAATGTGCATGTGTATTTAACACTGCTGTAAAGTACTAAATATTAGGCATACATTCAACCAAAAATGTACCTGGTAAAATAACATAAATAGTTTTAGAAAAGCTTACCATCTCTACACAGCTATATGCAGTGCTGTGGTCTTCCTCTTTGGAAGAGGAAGGTGCCAGTAAAATGATCTTAGCAACAAGTTGTGGGATACAAGTTTCATATGCTCACTAGAAATGTGGTGTGTTAGATGGTCATGGAGAAATGAGTGAAATAATTTATTTTTCTTTCACATCTTTAAGTTGAATAAGGAACATTTTTTTTTTACTTAAGTTTCTTTCTTTCTTTCTTTTAAATGTGTTGTGTGATTCATCAAAAGAAATGGACTATTTTACCAGGCAGGGTGGTAATTTCAGTTTCAATGGTATCTCAGGTTCAACTGCTTTGTCTGTGGACTCCTTAAATCCTGATACTCTTGATTGTCCCCACTCTGATATTATGTCAGCTGCCTTCCACCCCCAACCCCATCAAATTGCATCACATGTACTTTAGAAACGTACAATATACTATAGCAAAAGTAGGCAGAAACACAATGGAAGAGGGAATAGAGCCAACTAAAGCACAAGCTTAAAAAACAATTTTGTTCTTCCAGTCTGTATATTATTTACAAGGTAAGGCATTGTTGCAACACCTTTGTTACATCTCAAGGTAGTTTCCTATTTTGAATCCTTTTTGTATATGATACAATAAGGTGAGTGGCTACAATAAGTTCTGCAGGGCTGAGCACTGGAAGGAGTGCTGCAGGGGTTTCCCAGAGTCAGGAAAGCCCAATCAACAGATGAGAAGGAACCTTCCAGGACCCAGCAACCCTTGCCAGTGGGACTGGCCTGGCAGTAGGCATTGGAAAGGGCAACCGTGGCAGATTTAAATGTGCTGAAACTGAAAGTCTCAGTGAGTCAGTGAGGCAAACAGTGACAGCAGTGACAGCAGTGGCAGCTATGGTAAACTCTGGGGTGATGAGCACTAGAACAATCACAGCAGTTTCCACAGCAGTTTGCAAGGAAGGGTGTAGAGGGAGAGAGAAGAAAGGGCTCCTCTCCATCAGAGGACCAACAGAGTAGCAGAACCAGAGAGCACCAGAGAGGAACAGAAGTAACACCACGGGAAAAGAGCAGACCTCTTCTCTCTAGTTTTAATCTGAGCTTCCAATGTTATGATTATTATGCACCGTAGAGATCATTATCCAGTGGGTGTTGAGGTTTTTGCACCAATGATGTCAGAGGCTTCCACCTTCTGGCAGTAGACATATCTGTGCAGGCCTCTGTTTGTGAAGAGCGCCTGGTGCCTGTCCAGGAAGCTGGGGCTGAGTTATCTCCTCTGCAGAAGGTGTGTCTGCATCAAGGAGCTATGTCACCAGGTCAAGGAGTTACACAAGGAGGTAAGTGGGTTGCATAGCACTCATGAATATGAGAAAGGAATAGATAGGATATTCACAGAGACCTTACAGACACAGGAGTCTCGACCCTCCTCTACAAAGGAGATGCAGGTAGCCTCTGCACCTCATCTTGAAGTAAGTCAGGTGTTAATAAAAGAGGAAGGCTGGAAACTGGTGTCACTCCATACAAGAAGCAATACTCCTGTTCCTCCTGAAGACTTGACATTAGCAAAGAGATTTATTGCCCTCCAAGCCAAGGATGAGGTGGTTAAATCTTCAAGTGAAGTGATTGAGTCACCAGACCCTGAGCCACACAGGATCACCCAAAAAAAGCAGCAAGTGATTGTAGTGGATGACTCCCTACTGCAGGAGACAGAGACACCCATCTGCCAATCTCACAAATTATGCAGAGAAGTTTATTGCCTGCCAGGGGCTTGAATCAGAGATGTCATGGAAACACTGCTAATGCTTACCAACACATCTGACTATTACCCACTGCTGGTCTTCCATGTGAGCACTAATGATATCTTCCATACTGCCAGTTAGGGTAAATGATGAGGGAAGAATTGAATGGACTTATCAAGTCAGTAATGGGGTGTACATGGTTGGTGTTGGCAACAGGGGTTTGATTTCTATAACCACTGGACCCTGTTTGCTGATATTGACAGCTTATTGGGAGAGATGGGATCCACCTCATGAAGTGGTGCACACATATTTTTGCCAATATAACAGCCAACCTGGTAAAGCAAGCTCTAAACTAGGAAAGGGAGGGAAGACCTATAGCAGCAACACAAGTAGCAAAAGGAGGCTTAAGACAAGATACATCCAGCAAGTACAAGCAGCCAAAAATCTAGCTATAAGACAGGACTATGGGGCATCCCTTTGCACTCTTACTGGGACACTGACACAATCAAATACATCTATAAAGTGCCTGTATGCCAATACATGCAGTATGGGAAACAAACAGGGGGAACTAGAGATCTGTGTGCAGTCACAGGGCTTTGACCTCATCTGGAATACAGAAACGCGGTGAGATATCTCACATGAGCAGAATGTTGTCATGAAGGGCCACACTCTGTTTAGGGAAGACAGACCAGGAAGACAAAGTGGTGGAGTTGCTCTCTGTGTGAGGCAACACCTGGATTGTATTGAGCTCTGTCTTGGAATGAATGATGAGTGTGCTGAGAGCTTATGGGTTAGGATAAAAGAGCAGAGTAGTGAGTGTAACACTGTTGTGGGTGTTTGCTACTGACCACCTCATCAGGAGGAGGAAGTGGATGAGAATTTTCACAGGCAGCTAGAAGCAGCCTCACAGTCACAGACTGGTTCTTGTGGGGGACTTTAACGACCCTGAAATCTGTCAGAGAAGCAACACAGCAAACTGCAAACAGTCCAGAGGTTCCTGTTGAGGACAATTTCCTGACACAGGTAGGGGAGGATCCCAGAAGGAATTGTGTGCTCTTCATACTAACACACAAGGAAGGCCTTGTTGGAGATCACAGAATCATCCAGGTTGGAAAAGATTTCTAAGATCATCGAGTCTAACCTAACCTCTCCAAACACTATCCTGTCAACTAGACCATGGCACTAAGTGCCACATCCAGTCTCTTCTTAAAGACCTCCACAGATGGTGACTACACTAACTCCCTGGGCAGCCCATTCCAATGCCCAGTCACTTTTCTGTGCAGAACTTCTTCCTAGAATGTGATAAGATGTGGAGGTTGAGGACAGCCTCAACTGTATTGACCATGACATTATGAAATTGAGTATTAAATGAGGAGGAAGCAGAGCAGCAAGTAAGATTGCAACCATGGGTTCAGGAGAGCTAACTTTAGCCTCTTCATGGATCTTTTTGGAAGAATCCTGTTGTAATGGGCCCTGCAGGGAAGAGTGATTCAAGAAAGCTGGTTGTTATTCACTTCCCCCAGGCTCAAGAATGATGCATCCCGATAAGCAAATAATCACACAAAGGGGGCAAGAGACCTGCATGGATGAACAAGGAACTCCTGTCATTATTCAAGTGTAAGCAGGAAATACACAGGAGGTGAAAGCAGGGTCAGGCCACTTGGAAAGAATATAGACAGGCTGACAGAGTAAGTAGAAATGAGACGAGGAAGGCCAACATTCGTCTGGAAATAAATATGGCCAAGGATGTCAAGGACAACAAGAAGGACTTCTTTGAATACATCAAAAACAAAAGGAAAACTAAGGATAATATGGGCCCTTTACTAAATCAAGAGAAGACCCTGGAAACAGAGATGCAGAGTTACTGAATGACTTCTTTGCAACACCCATCTTGTCTCAGAAACTTAAATGTCTATTTGTTGTAATTTAACTTTCAGGTTAAATTTCAGATCCCCCCTTTTTAAAAAAATCAAAGACTTTGCAATGCTATCTACACATCTGCCTAACTTCAGGACTTCTTCTCATAGGACTGAGCATGCAACTATACAAGCACTGTAGTTTCATATATGTTTTGCCATCATACATGTTTTATATTGCAGCTGTAAAGGTTTTATATCATTTGCTTATGACATTGTAATGGTACCTTATTTTTGTTTGATTTTTATTAGTAGTTTCAACATCAGTGCTTAGGGGATTCACTAATGTGCTTTTGAACCTTCTAGTGACCAGCATTTCAGACATGATTTACCCTGCTTATGGCACAATACCATGAACTGCAATTCCTTCCTCTCTCTGTTTTTTTTTTTTTCTCATCACAACTTGATTTTAAGATTCCTTTCCAGTTTCTAAAGAGATCTGGAGATGTAAAATAGAGGGCAATGTCAAATTACATTTGAAGTAACAAAAAAGTTAAAAATTACAGTCTTGAGGACTTTGGAAGAAGACTGTCTGGTGCAAATACCTCTGCCTTGAAGATCAAAAGAGTAGACACCTAAATGCATATATACCTCCATACATATCCTCTAAAATGAGCTTGTCCTGCTGCAAGGCATGGCATCTGAATGAAATTATACAATGCCCAGAGTTTGTCAAAGGACTTGCATCAGCATACACTACAATCACATTTTCATAGCTCCACATTTTCTGAGAAAGAATTAATTTTATTTGCAACACAAAACATCCCTTTCTGCTAGCAGTGATAGCAGCTTCCAGAGGTTTTCTGTTTCCAGGCATCATGCTCCATTGATATTTCAGAACACATCTACATTACCAGGCTAATGCTAGCACAGCCACACTGGCATAGCTACTGCTAGAGATACAGCATGGGCTGACAGGAGAACCTTTTCAGCTGTCATAGCAACACTACCTACCCTGCATAACATAAACTAAAATGGTAAAAGCACTTTTGTATCAGCATGGCTTTGACAGACATCAGGGGGAGGTTAATACACTGTGTTTGCTAAATACCCTGATATAATGCGAAATATCCTATTTATCGTGCTTTCAAATTTTTATTCAGAATATTCTTAATTAGCACTGCGAAATCTAGTCCTTATCAGAGAATCACGGAATGACTGAGATTGAAAGGGACCTCTGCAGTTTATCTGGTGACTTATGCCAGGGATCAGCCTCAGTCAGAAAGGGACAGGTTCCTGTCTGTGTAACAGGCCTGCAATTAGACCTTTGAAGTTAAGAGAATGAATAGTACTAAGATGGAAATATCAACTAAAGGAATGAACCAAACAGATTTTGACAATGACAATTTTGACAATGATTTCTGTACAGAAAGCAGATATAAACAGAGCTATATAAACATAGATATAAACAGGTCATGATGCTCTTCACACACAGATCTGACTTTAAGGAGGACAGGTTTGGTGCCATGAGGAAAGCACAGACTGCAGTGTGCCCTGCATACCCCTGCTACCAGAAAGTCATTGGGACAGGCTGAGATTTTGCACAGACTTGAGAGGTGAAAAAAAATTCCCCATCACTTCTGAAATAAAAAGGATATTGGCTTTCTGAGGCTTTCAGGAGTTTGCAAACAATAAGCAAAACAGAAAAAAATAGTGTGTTAAGTCTCAGACCATGATGTCTACAGAAGCAAGTGCAAACAAGTTTTTAAAAGAAATGAAACTTTCGGCTGTCCTATCCACAGTGAGTTGACCTGGTATATGTGAAATTAGTTTTCAGTTTATAATATCCAGCCTAGAGAAGAAGAGACTAAGAGGAGGCCTCATTGCAGTCTTCAATATCCTTGTGATGGGACTTGGAGGGGCAGGTACCTATCTCTTCACTCTCGTGACCAGTGGCAGGACTCGAGGAAGTGGCCTGAAGCTGAGTCAGGCCAGGTTTAGGTTGGATATCAGGGAAAGGTTTTTCATCCAGGGAATAGTTGAGCAGTGGAACAGGTTCCCCAGGGAAATGGTCACAGCCCCAAGTCTGACAGAGTTTAAGAGGCATTTGGACAATGCTTTCAGGCCCATGATGTTATTCTTGGGTCCTGTTATAAGACGCCAGCTCTGGAGTGACAAGCTCAACCAGGGGTTTTGTTTTTAAAAATATACAAGGCTCCAAAAATTCGCCCACTGAATTTTTAGAAGAGTCCTTGTTTCTTTAATAACTTGAGGTAGCGTAAGAGAGGATGCTGCACATATCTTCTCAGGAGATACTTTTACTGATAACTTCAGACAATAAGGGAGAAAATAGATATTGGAAAAATTTCAAAAGGGTAACACGCAACCAAGATAGAGCATTCAACAAATCAGTGACTAATGACATACTAACCCACGCCACTTAGCAACATCCAACCCACTGGCTTTAAGTTAACCAAAATATTAAGAAAAGAGATTAGGATAAGAAAAAGGAGTAAAGAAAGAGAGAGAAAAGGGATTAAGAGAAGATTATATAGCTACCACAAGAGTTTTGTGCAAGTCTAACTTTCATGTGGCCAGCCGATAGGTCTGCAGCAAAATGAAAACCATATGCTGCTGTTTTTACGTGCTCTGGTCCCCTGGGGCCACCCTCCCAGGTGAGACTTCTGGCCCACTAGCCACTCTAGGTCTCCAGAGGGACAGTGTTCCCAGTGTGCCAGTCAATCTAAGTCTGGGTTAGGCATTCCAGGGGGTGTGGAGCAGCCCATGCTTCTGGGCTGCTTTTGACTGATGGCTGCACTGGGGTCACCCCATGAGGCTCGCAGGGACTGCCATGTGGGATACAGCATTACCTCACATCCATGTGATTCAAATTATCCCTAACCCCACACACACACTTGAGTTGGTTCTGACACAATAATAATGTAATCCAGTGTCTCACACCTGTCCCAGGAACAGGACTTGATGATCCTGATGGGCCCCTTCCAACTAGCATACCCTATGATTCTACGGTCCTATCATTCTATTATTTCCCTATAATGATGTAAATTGTGGCCAAATTTCCCTAAGCCTTATGTATAAAAGTCTAACTGGGGGACAATTTTCCAGACTCTTTACAAATACTTTTATTGAAGGAAAAGTAATTCAAATAATGTCCAACTCTATTGTATAAAGTTTTTGAACCTGTCACTGAGTCTTTTGTTAATTAACATTGTTTTCACAGTTCTGAAATTAATGCTGAAGTAGAAACTTTTGCTGTAAAGTATTTAATTTCTAAAATGTAGAAATATTTTGCCACCACAATATCTGATGTGTTGCTTGCATTTATAAAGACATCACATATAACCACTGCCTTCACCAGTTTGTCTTTTTACTGGACTTGGGAATGTGTAAGCTTGAAAATTTCTGAAGGTATAAGAAGTTGCTTATGGAGACTATTTTAAATAAACAAATTGTTCTTTCTTTTACAAAAAGAGACTAGTAAAGGTGCCTTCCTAAAAATAGAGCCAGCTATAAACCATGCACAGAGAACCATCAACTAGACAGAAGACTGTGAAGGAAAGGAGATCAAAGACTATAATCATGAAGAGTTAAAGATGGTCAGGGCCAATCACAGTGGAGCTAATTAAATGGTGTAGCTATTAAAAAGAAAAAAAAAGTAGAGAAGGTAACAGTACTAACAAGATGTTAGCATGAACCTTAAATTACACAGGTTAGGTATGTTTTTTTTTAAATTTAGACAAGCTGTGGTTAGTGGCAATAGAACAAATTATGTATTCTTTTGCATATTTGAAGGGGGGTTTTGTTTGCTTGTTTCTCCAATTGTTTTATATATTAGTCTTCTCAGTAGTGCCAGTGCTAGCAGCTGGAATTTGAAGAGAAGAAGAAGATTCTCTTTCAGAGAAGAAAAAGAGGTAATTTAAATATGGCTTTTGATCACAATAGTTCTGAAGAGTGTGTCAGGTCTAAACTAGGCAAACCAGAAGTGAAGAGAAGCCTGTCCATAAAGGCCATTACTTCTTCACCTTTGTGGAAGTCAGTCCACTTAATTTTTTTAATTGATGGAAAATGCACACATAATACAGATGTATACTGTATGTGGATGTACTTTTGGTTTGGATTGTAAAAGAAGATTAAATTATCTTGCTAGCAGGGCATCAATGGTTCTAAGAAATTATTCAGCCTTCTGAGCAGTATTTTGGCAGCATTCTTCATTGGATCCGTTGTCTCAGCATTGTCGTTGTACAGATGTGTTTTAGCAGTTTTTTGTTCTTTTTTTGTCACTCTATCATATTTGATCCTTTGGCAGTGAAAGTACACAGTGAGATCAGCCATAGACTTACAGTACCAGAAATCGTTTGATGTAACCCTTACTGATCTTAGATGCTGAACCACGCAGGGCATTGATGCAATCTCTAGGTGAGATGTTGCTTTCTGAAACTTCGCTCTATTTCATCTTCTACTTGGATGCTACATCCAAGGTAATTTAGTTCTAGATTGTAATCTAAGTATGCCTCCAGTTTTTGGAGAAGAATTAGTGACATATGGTACTTTTGCATTGCAGAAACATTCTTAGTGATTTATGTTACATAAAATTTTAAGAATTATTATTTTACAGAACAAATACGTGGCATTTTTCTCTACTGTCCCTCTTTCTGTTGGATATGGTTTAGGGATTAAGTCTACACAACATGTATTTTTGGTGTCTCTTCTGCTATATAAGAAACCATCACAGCACAGTAGTAAAATATAATATCTATTGCCTTCATGCTTATACATAGAAATAAAATAAATTTGTTTTTCTACCTAAATCTATTGGAAAATTGTTTGCAATATTACTTTAAAACTTACTGTAATTGTTGTTACAAAGTTAACGCAGTATCTTTTAAATAAAAAATATCTTAAAAGTGGGGTTTTTTTCTGCTAGTTAAATCCACCAAATCTCATGCTTTCATTTGATACTGCATAGTTTATAAATTGGTTTTTTTAGACTTAGGAGGACATATTTACTTCCCACAGCTTTCAAGACCATAATGCTTTACCAAGCTGTCTTGTTCTCATAGCTGGCAGGACACTGAGCACCTTTGTAAGTAACAATTTTAGAAGAGAGAGAAAGGGAAGGACAAACTGGAAGAGAAAGACCACTTTTAAAGTGTCATGACTTACAAATAAGTACAGAAGCATTCATTCACTCTTTTGCTTCATGTAATCATTTTGGCTCTTTTGGGATTGTATTTCAGGAAAATGTATTCCCCTACTTAAAAACAGTGAAGTAATCCTATCTCAAATTCATATACAAAATAGAACCTTTAGTAAGATTACTGCTGATTAAAATGCAAGTGGCCTGCTTAATACTTAAATGATTTCTAGGACTTTTAATGGAACTAAACCAGTTTTCAGGATATGTGTTTGATCATGCCTACATGTTTATATAGATCTCACAGCGCTTACAATCGTATTCTTGACAATTTAATTTAATTACTTATACATAAGTGCTGGGACCCAAACTGAGGATGCTGCAGTCATGTTGTCACATGAAAAAGGAGCAGAAAAGATGAATTTTCTGTCCAACTTGTATTTTTTTTTTCTGGCTATCAACGTCCCCTAGAAGATCAAAGCCTTTTAATGTCCAAAACAGTCTGTTAGCCTCACCTAATCAGATCCTTCACTTAATAGCTTCACCTTGGAGAGGACATTTGATACCTTTTTATATAAGGACTACATCAAATAGCAGTAGAAAAAACCTTCAGCATGTTTCTCCTATGAATTATTTTGCCGTCTACAAAATTGTCAGCACCTAAAAAGGGACTGACTCTAACAGTTCACAAATACCAAGTTTATTAATACAAAATTGTGACAACTTATGGGGTTCACTGTGGCTGGAATAGGGTCTACCTGCAAAAAAAGCACACTTAAACTATGTAGTAATAATAATAATGCAAAACCTAGGCACACACGCTAAAGCAAAAGCAACTTACAGTGCAGTAGTAAATAAAAATTTTAAAGTACTCTGGAGCAAAATGAAAATTAGTGTACATGTATAAAGCAATCGCTTGCTCCATGGCATGCTGAGAAGGTGGAGGGAGAAAAGGTAGCCCGTTGGTTACCTCCACAGCGTTGATGGAACTTCTCCGCGATTTTTGCTTATGTCCAATCTCTTTTTATACCATTTTCTTTAGGCAGTTTGAGTGATTATAGTCAATAAACTAATTTTGGGGTGATAGACAGATGAAATGGGGGAGGGGGTGGTTGGTGGGGTTGGAAAAAGCCATGTTAACTCCATATCACTCCTTTCTTCATTTTAATCCTTTTATCAGTTTCTGGGAATGTCTCCCAAGGTGCAGGGATTTTTTCCAGGAAACCATCTGGAACCTTTTTCTTTCTTTTGTATGGCCTTAACTATCACCTTACCCATGTGTATTCCAACATAGTTACCATTTATTCTGTTCTCTTGATCACTGTGTGACAATTATACATCTTGATTTGTCATGGAGTCTGACTTCCCAGCAGACAAAAGTCTGGGTAGTCAGTTACAAAATGCTGATAATATACACTGAGCAGAACTCAGGGACTATTGAGCAGGTCTACATCTATATGCCCACAAAAGGTTAGTCTCTAATCTGCATCTGAAGTCTTTTCATCTCACCTAGTTACCTAAGTAAGGCAGTATGATTGAGTATGAGTTAGAAAATTACAGCCAGATTGTTTGACCATGCCCATATTTCTGATGAGTGTACCATGTTAAGTCACCTTCCATGCTTTGAGCCCAGCCAGTTCCCTCTTTGTCACTTCTCTTCTCTAACTGTCCCCAAAGACTGTGACTGCCACACATGCACTCAGGTCATCAGTGGGGACTGTCTCTGAACACTTATCTATCCATTGCAAGCAAACAGTGTTTAAAAGGGCAGGAACTGGAATGATCAAAATCAGGTGGTCAGCCTTTCTTTTGGAAGTAATTGTGATCAAAGCAACTTTCTCTGATACTTTTTCCTTATTTTTCATCATTGATATCTCAATATTTAGGCATCCATTTCTATACTATTACTGTATTCTTTATAGAAGAATGTCCAATACAAATACTGTTAAGACTGCTGCCAAATAGAAAACCTTACCTAACACTGATATTGGTATAAACCCTATGATTCTAAAATTACTTTCCAGAAAGGATACCAGATGACTTTTCCACAAAAAAACACAAGCCAACGTAATTTGAATTCTAGTGGGTATTTATGATGAATTTTTAATGAACAACTACTCACTCAAAGATTAATTAAGAAGAATTATTCTGAATAAGAAACAAATGTGTGAAAATGGCAATCTGTTCCTGGACAAATCTAAGGCAGAAAGAAGCAAGCAAGTTAGTTAGTTAAATTACTCATTATAAATTATTCATTGAGCTTTTTTTTTTTTTTTAGGATATATTAATATTCCTAAGTCTGTTTTAAGTAGGATGATTACTAATAATGTCTCTTGTTTCAGTGGACCCCTCAATCTCATTTACAATCAGGGCTACTTACAGTTAGGTAGGTAAAAATTATTTTGTTTCCCTGTCTTGGACAGATTCAAATTTATACATTTTTACAGGATAAAAAGATCCTAGAACTGTTTCCAGTTTGTCTGTGCTGACATGGGAATAGATATTGTCCCTAGAATATATATCCTTTCCCCAAGTTCTGAGAAAGCACTTTATTTGTCGCACTAAAAGAAGAGGTTTTATTACCTAGTGGGGACAGACATGAGACTGATCTTTTCAGTTCTTTCAGACTGTGAAGTTGGAGTGAAATGGAAAATGTTTATGCATTTAATTGTGTACTTTACTTGTACTAAAATACTGTAAAAAGTTCAGACAACTTATAAAACAGATAAAAAATACTAAACTCTTAAAAAATGATTGTTTCTTTCTCTTCGCACTTTCTTTGAATGGAGAAGAACTGAAGGAAGAAAACAGAAAAGGAACTGTGAATGTTTGAAATATGTGAAACTTATTAGGGTTATAAAATTGAATTTTTGAAACCAGTAAGATATTTAATTTCTTTATAGAAAAGAAACACAAGATATATTTTAGTTCAAACTTCTAAAAATTTAGATAAATAGAACAGTCATAGCTTAACCTGCAAAGCAAACACATGCACAATATGTTCAAGTCTCATATTGCAAGATTTATCTGGAGTTAATATGTCCAGTAAACAGATACAAAATTTGGTGTGGAAGGTTGGGAAAGGTTTCAGGAGAGACTGTGGACAGGAGTAATATATAATGTTAAATAAAATATTATTTACATTTCTCTTTTCAAAATACTCATATTTGAGGGCCTGTTCTGAGATAAATGGATCTTGAGCAGAAACTTCTAAAAAGCATGATCTTTATAAAAAATATTTTGAATGGATATTTTTCATCTCTTTATTGCTGCTGCAGGTGTTATGAAATACACATGGACTGGAGGCAGATATAACTGTTTATTATTATTCTCTTAATTAACAATTAAAGTGTTATGATGAATGTGTTTCATTTTTGGGTGATATTGACTGTATTTTTAACACGAAACACTGATGTCAAATATTATGCTAAAATGACTGCAGAAGTTGTAAAGTTTATTCTGTATTATGTGTGTTACGTTACAACGGTTTTTTACGGAAACAGGTAGTCGTTCTCATAGGATTACTTTTTAATGAGAAGAGGCAATTTGAGTGTAACACGTGGCAGTAGAATGTAAATTATCTGAATACTTAGCACAAAACATAATTTGTGGCTGCAATCAAGTCTGGTAAAAGTATATCAGTGGATTGTAATGGGACTATTACAATACACTGCAAATGGAAGATGATAAAATATACAACTAAGGGCTGGGGAATTCCAACTCTCCATCAGTTCTGGATAACTGCACTTTGGCTAGGATCACTGCTTTCTCCTAAACAATATAAAAATTCTAGAGTTCATCTCACATATATTGGAAATTATGAAAATCTAGAGGTGTAAAAAATGGGGTAACCCATTGATTTTAGTAAAGTACATTGATTGCTAGCAATATGGAGGAAGGCTTTGCTTTTTCTTTTTAACGTGAGTGGTAGTGTTTTCTAGCAAGAGGATTCATATTTATTACTGATATCTTTCCTCTGAAGGTTTTTTCTTACAGTTCATTACTGAAGGTCTAGCAATCTATCTGAGATCAATGCAGCTGAAAATCAAACAGTAGAATACTGCAATATATTATCATGTGTCTGACAGCTGCTATTTTGTATCTTTCTTTCTCATGGTTTGTATTAAATTCAGGTGCAACCATTACACAAATGTGTCATAAAGTGCTAGGATCCATTGCCCAACAATATCTTGTTTCACTTGAAAAAACAAGATGGAAGGTCTACACTGAGTGTTCAGCACATACCAGTTTTCTGGTATTCTTTCTCTTGTATTACCAGAAAACTTTGCATTTTAATTTTATTAGT